>JBBDGP010001037.1:4417500-4879863 GCA_037952835.1 Lithobates septentrionalis
CATTTGGGGGGGGGGGGGGGGGGGGTTTGTGCTATCTGGGCATTTCATGGCCTCCAAAACTGTGATAGGTAGAAGCAGCAGAATGTATTTTGGGGTGTAATTTCACATATGCCCATGGCATGTTTGAGCAATATATAATTTCAGTTCCAACTTTGTGTAAAAAAGTATTTTTTTGTCATTTTTCAATCACGTGTGACAAAAAAAAAAAAAAAAAAAATTAAAATTCAATGTGCTCAACAAGCCTCTCAGCAAATTCCTTGGGGTGTCAAATTTCCATAATGGGGACATTTGGGGGGGGGGGAGGGGTATTGATTTCCCTGCCATTTTAGCACCTCAAGAAATGAGATAGGCAGTCTTAAACTAAAAGCTGCCTATATTCCAGATAAGTACCCTACTTTGTAGACGCTATAACTTTTGTGCAAACCAGTAAATATATGCTTATTGAATTTTTTTTTTACCCAAGACATGTGGCTGAATGCTTTTTGGCCTAAATGTATGGGCAAAAATTGAGTTTATTTTTTTTTTATATCAAAAAGTAGTAATTTTTTTCAAAACTTGCGGTCTTTTTTTCGTTTATATTGCAAAAAAATAAAAACCCGCAGGTGATCAAATACCACCAAAAGAAAGCTCTATTTGTGGGGGGGGGGGGGAGGACCCAAATTTAATTTGGGTACAGCATTGCATGACTGCGCAATTACCAGTTAAAGTGCAGTGCCAAATTGTAAAAAGTTCTCTGGTCAGGAAGGGGGTAAATCCTTCCGGGGGTGAGGTGGTTAAATCATCCTGTTTATTCGTGCTGGAGACTGCCATATTGCTGAAACCATAAGCCCTTGACCAGCAGTAAATCATAAAGCGGAACTAAACCCATCCATTTAACACCTTCAATAATCAGTTACATTCCTGGAATGCCGGGATTACTAACTGTGGCATTTGCTTGTGTCCTCAACTAAACCGTCAAACCATAAAAATGGCTTGTGTTAGAACTGATCACATGTGTAGCACCATGGCAGTTGCAGATCAAACAGAAGCAGCCTCTTTGGCTGTAATGGATAGGAGGGTCCAATTCCGTTGTCAGCAGATTGGCCTCTACAAATTCAGCAGTGCCTAATAACAGAGCAACTGAGCATGTGCAGAGTAGGGTGAGACAATGTATTACTGGATTTTAAACAGTATAGACACTTATTTTTAATGTACATAGCTATACCTGCAAAAGGGGCCAGCATGACGTGATCTAGCAGGACTTAATTTTTTGACTAAAGATCCACTTTAACGATACATACTTTAATACCAGCGTCACTTTAACAGTTATGTGTACATTATCAGACCAAAGGAAGTTTGGATTCAGGCCTTGTGGCTTTGGGCTATGTTCTGCACACATCTCTGCAAATATTAATCATATAAATAGGATTCTCCTGCTCTGAAATGAAATGAGATTCCCAGAATGGACCACGTTCCATACATCCAATACACAACCTTTATTTCCTATATTTTATCTGGACAATAAAAACAGACCTACGTTGGCCACACAAAACATGTGTCCTGTTAAAGATTGACTGACCTGAGCAACACTAGTAAAGTCAACCAGTTTAAAGGGTTAAAGTCAAAATGTTTTTCTGTCCTGTTGGACAGAGTAGGGAATGTTTAAAATGCCTGGCAGTTTTATTTTCCCTTCAACTGAACGGGCTGAAATCACACTGGATTGCATAAAAAGTAGTGCACGCACCAAATTGCATTGTACTGCGGTACTGCCGTTGCAATCTGGGTTTGGGGCATTGTTAAGAATATAAAAATATAATGACACCCGCAGCAGATTTTGAGCACAGTGTGGGAAACGCGCACAAAATGCGCCTTTCCCGCACTGCGTTCTGGTGTGAACCGCCCTTAACCATCTTCAGTCCCCTGACTCTGCCAGCTAGCTCCCAAACTAAAGCCTTCTATGCAGAGTAGCTGGGGTGGGCACATGTGAACACCTTCCTGGTGCCAGCTTATATAGGGAAAAACTAAATGTAATCGGGAAGTACCTTTAAAAAAAAACCATCACGGGAAAATTACCCAGGCTGCTACTGTTGACCTTTCTATCTAAAAAAAAAAAAAAAAAAATGCTAGTTGTCTGGCTGCCTTGAACGTTTGGTGCCAAGGAACAGGAGGAAATCTAAGGATGCCTTACAATGCAAACTTGTTCTAGGTGTGTGAATCAGGGGAACTGAAGCCAGACTAATGGCACTTCCAAATAAAAGGGTAGCAATGGCAGCTCCCAGATTAGTTTTCCTTTAAAGTACACCAAGTAAAACAAACTCTGGTTTAAAAAAAAAAAAAAAAAAAAAAAAGTATTCTTAACTTAACATACCCATGTGCTTTCAGTCACTTCCAATTTCCTTTTATTTGCTGCGATCTGACTTCCTGCTATAGGGTTCATTCTCCCTAATCCCTATGTACATAGGAAGGAACATAGCCACCTTCTCTTCCTCGCTCCCGAGATAGACTAGGAACTATGGGATGTGTAGCGTGCATAGAAAAGTGCAAATGACTGCAACAAAACACTCTGCTTGCTCCAAACAAATGGAAGTGAGGAGCTAATGGAGGATGTTACTAGGAGGCAGATAAACATAGTGGGAAAAGATTTAATGAAAAAGATTACAGGGCCAGTAAGTAGTACATGTGTATATTTTAAATAATTTTTTGGAGAAAAAGAACATAATTTGGTGTCACTTTAAGAGTTGTTAAATATGTGATTGCCCAACTAAAACAGCTTTCTAAAATGTAAACTGGGAAAAAAAAAAAAAAAAAAAAAAAAAAAAAAAAAAGGGAAGAGAATCATATGTACCAGATGTTCTCTGCTCCAGGGTCACATTACAGGTACCATAACATGACCTGGTGATACAGCCTATTATCCAACACTAGATCTCTCCCATAACATGCCTGCTACAACCACCAAACACTGCCTTCACGGACCGGCCTCCTCACTATACAAGCTCATTCATATTACTGTGCTCACAATTCCTGCATTCCTAAAATGAAATTAAAAAAAGGGGAAGAAGAGATATGACATCATAGGTGCACAGGCCATTTTGCAAGTTAAAATTATAACCAAAGGCAAAACCTATTTTTTTAGTTTAGGAATGGAGAGGGATTAGAACTCTTGTCAAGTTGTTATTGCTGTCTTTGCCCCTGGAATGCCAGGATTTGAAAAGAGTATGGTGTCAGTATCTACTTAGTCTGTTTGGGACTGAGCAGCTGACTTTTAATGTAAAAACACTTACCTCTCCAGGGATCCAGAGATGTCAGTGCCTGAGCAAATTTTTCAATCGGCTTCGGGTGCAGGCGCCAGCATTGCAAGTAAGGGAAACCGGCAGTGAAGCCTTCCGGCCTCACAGCCAGTTTCCTACTGCACATGTCACACTGCGCTTTGTGAATGGTCCCAGTCTTCTGGGACCTGTGTGTGTCCCAGAAAACTGGCTGGGTGGGGGCGCATGAGGAGGAGGAGGGGCGAACCGCACGTGAGAGTGGGTACCTGTCAAAATCAGGTACCCGCTCCCCCCCAGGAGTGCCAAATGTGGCGGCGGGGGTTACAAACAAGCAGAGTATACCTTTTGGGTAGAGCTCCACTTTAACACCAATGCACACAGATCTGAAGCCGACCACTGAAAAAGAGGTTACAGGAGTTTTTTTATATGCTGAATGCCTAAATAATGATATTATACATTAGAAGACTAAATGATAGAAGCTTAGGCTTGTGCTATGAAACAATGTAGCCCTCTTGTTGGCTGTTGATTCTACAGGGATCTACTGCCCTTAACAGTCTGAATTTGTAAATGCCTATAAATATATTATGTATGAACTTCCTGCTCCTGGGTGTTTGTTTTTAAACCCTGGAAGTAGGTAGTGGAGAGTAAAATACTCAGTCACATGTCTGTCAATGCTACTAAATACTGGACCAGAAGAGACTATTATACACTACTAGGGAGGGATTAAAGCACAGAGTAGATGGCCGACTGAGTTCTAATGCCACACCACAGTTACAGCCGGTGAGAAGTTCCACTCCAGGATAGTTGGACATCAGTAGGAGGATACCCCCATGACTGCTAATCTTCTCTTCAGGTCTCCGACACAAAGACAGATGCTACATCATCCTCAGGGCCCCCCTGCAACTGGACTTTACTGTAACATTCATCTATGGTTCATGAGGCATTTCGAACTATATATACACACACCCATAAAAACATTAACATTGTGTAGGCAGCGTTGGCGATGCATGCACAGAATGATCTCAGCCTTCAGTCATTCAGAACAATTGAAGGCTAACATCTTTCTGCACACGTGCCATCCACACTGCCTACAAATTTGGAGGTTTACATCTAGCCCTGAATTTACTAGACAGGAGCACATATGGTCCATTTACGCTGTAAAAATGTTTACATGCGTACATTGTAAAATATGGTCAAAATTGGACCGTGGATGCTGAAAGTTCTAGTTTTGGCTTACACGACTAAACGCTATAGATCTAAATGGAACTGTGTAAATGGGCCCATAGCACACAATACTGTGGTGTTCAGATACATATAAATGATGAGTTTGAAGGCAGAATATTATATGCCCGTAGGGGAGTGCCCTGAAGCAGAATTTGTCGTCCCCCCCCCCCCCCCCCCCATTTTGGAGGAGAATACATACGATTTTAAGACCATCAGTAACTAACCATAAATGAACTACCGGTAACAAAACAAAAAAAAAAAGTTTTGGCCTTCGATATCCTGCAGACGAGGCAATTGCCAACAAGAGGTTAAATCTAAGTAAAACTCTTTGAAAACTGTCCATGTAGTTTAAACCTCTATGTTATGAGCAGGAAAATAAAACAAGCCCATGGAAAAACCTTGCAAGCCAGTGGTGGGCAGGACACAGGGCCGTGTTTATGATTTCCATCTTTTTTGCAGCAAAAATTTTGATTTACTCCCACTCCTGGCTGTTACAGGCAGAGACGGCCTCCAGAAGAAAGATTAAAGAGGACCTGTCATGCATACACACCACACACTGCAGTTGGCATTTATATTCAATATTCAGCATAACAATTTTGGAGAAACTTGTAAAATTACTGAGATGCAGGATGTCTCATGATTCCCATAATTCCATTAGTATAAAGTGAACAAATAGGCTGCATTTAAAAATGAAAAAAAATAAATTAAAAATGGTGTCCAGACTATAAAGTATAAAAAATCTACTAAATTCAAAATTTCTTTTTAGTTTTGGATAGAGAGGAGAATGATTAGAACACCTGCCAAGTTTTCATTGCTGTCTGTACCCCCGTTTAGGGAGATTCACCCTCTCCATTTGTTCTGTTTAATGTTATCACCAAAAGGGAAAGAACATTTTATGTATTCATCAGAACAGAAACAGAGAGGAAATCTTTTAATGGGGACACTAGGTCTGGTGACTACCAAGGATTAACATTTCCTGTCCTAGGGGGGACAAGGCTTGCTCACCATGATGTATCTATTGGGAAGAGTCATTGTCACCCTATGCTGCTCTCCTGATTTGAACTACAGACACGTCCCCCTCTCCCCCTACTGCACCAAAAAAAACAAAAAAAAAAACTGTACTGCAGTACCATGCGATCTGGTGCCCACAAACATACTGCATTTGTGATGCCATTACATTTTTACTTAACCCAGGACCCTGCATTTACTATATCTGGTCTCCCACAGTACACAGAACATGGAAATTCAATTATTTTAGTAAATATAAACTGGTAAATACCTTTTCACATCAGCAGTATATAGCAGTGTTGACTTCTATCAGTGCTTGGTTAAAGCTTGAGGGAGGAGCTTTCATACTGCACTGGCTGTCCTATCAGGATGCAGAACCCCTGATTCTCTGTCTGGACAGTGCTGATGGGAGAGTGCATGTGATCAGCACAGGGCAAAGAGCATGTGCAGCCTGACTCCAGTAACCCCGTCTTATCCAGACATGTTTTAGAGACAGTTCAAGACGGGGAGGATCTGTGCATACAGGATCAAACAGCCTTTTTTACACAATACAGAGGATTAACTCCCTTAGGTTCCACAGTGAGACATAACAAGCATGCTTTACTGCATATACAGACTTTTGCTGTTGTGGGTTTAGTAACACTTTAACAATGTGATGGCACCCACAGCAGATCGCCAAGGAAGTGCGTTTTCAATGCGGTTTGGGAAACACACATAGAACATGCCTTTCCCTTACTTTGTTCTGGTGTGAACAGTTCCCCAGATAGACGGTAAGCTTACTGCCCTCTGAAAAGCAATCCGTAGAAGATCCATTTTCAGAGGGTGGTATAGCAGCGGCTACTGCCACTGGATGTTATTTTTTAAAAAGCTAAATGACAAGTTCACATTGCAGGACCACGCTGTAACTGCAAGTCAAGCGTTTGGCCCTTGATTGTGGGGTGGCCCCATTGATCTCAATAGGCATAATTTGGAGGAGGGGGGGGGGGGGGGGGAGAGTAAAACCACAGCTCAGCTGTTTTTACTGCCTCCCAGCCGCCCATGTGAAAGAGCCCTGTTTGTTTGAATCTTTAACTGCTGCAACATTCCATTCAATGCATTCAACAAATGTCACTGTAATGAGGGCTGTCCACAGAACTTCTCTGACGAAGGGCACTTTCACACAGGCATTAAAAATAGGATGGTCGCGTTTTTACTGCTTCTGACTGCCTATCAACCCCACTCAAAATTGTTTAAGTACAAGCAGCGTAAGCATTGCCTTGTGATGCATGAAGGCAAAAATAATGCTGCCTGCAGAGTTCAACAGGTGTTGGCCACTTTGCAGCCACCTCCATTTACTTCCATTGAAACACACCTCAAGCGCGTAATAAACACAACTATGGCGTTTACAGCACATTTAAGACATGGTTGCAAAGCATCAAAAGTGATCATTTGCCCATTTGAACCTTGAGGGAAAAAAAAAAAAAAAAAAAAAAAGGGAAGGGGGGGGGGGGGGGGAGCGTTTGGGGAGCGTCCCTGACCCACGTCCAGAATGCTCATTAACGCTACGAGCACAATAATGTGTGTAAAAGCTGCTTTAAACATCAACGACTATCTAAAAGAGTTGGATAAAACTTATTTCTACTCCATCTGATTGCTGATATAACTAGTGTGCCCGGTCATGAATGGGGTGACTTGGGGACACTGTATACATTTTCTGTCCTCGTTTTACTCCCGACATATTTCTGATATATTCATGTAGTATGCTAGCAGCCTGTGACTAAAAGTCTTATCTGCAGACATTACATAACAATCACGTCTGTCTGTGTAGTGTATAAACATCACATGTACACACACTACATGGCATTTCTGATAGGATTTATAACCCCCCCCCAAAACACAAGCCCCTCTCTTACAAATGTTTTCTCAGTGGCAGGACAGCAGCTTGCTCTTGTTCGGTCCACACCCAGCTGATTAATGAGAAATTTGAGGCAAATAAACATAGATCCTCATACTTTCCAGCCCCATAGGCGGTCCATGTACTGACACTGCCAGAAACACAGTCACTCCCTCATTTAAAGGAAACTGAATAGGAAGTGATTTTTTTTTTTTTACAGTTATGGGGGAAGGACAAGGAAACAGAAAAGTGTTGCAGAGAAAAGTGTTGCAGAGTTCTTCTGGACACAAAGTTTGCAGATATGCACAGAAAATCCAAGCTCTGACATTTATATATCTAATGTGAACTGTTCCTCCTCCATACACACGTATGAACTGCTATTTTTTCCTTCTTAATTCACACCATGTGCACAGACTTTGCTACGCCCGATCAACACAGGTCTCCACAAGGACACATCGAATACAGATGTTTTGTCCCATTTACACTATTTTTTTTCATGCAATGCAGCTCACCCAAAGTCTCCAGCTCCAGGCACAACAATGAACAAAATGTTACTTTGTGACATTTTAATAAAGTTTTAGGCCTCATTCACCCGACATGAATGGGACTGCCTGCACGCGGATGCATGGAATACCTGTGCAGACAAAACACGGCTAGAGTTGCCACCTCATCCCTTTAACCACCTCAATACAGTGCATTTTCGCCCCCTTCCTGCCCAAGCCATTTTTCAGCTTTCAGCGCTGTCGCACTTTGAATGACAATTGCGCGGTCATACAACACTGTACCCAAATGAAATTGTTATCATTTTTTCCCCACAAATAGAGCTTTCTTTTAGTGGTATTTGATCACCTCTGCGGTTTTTATTTTTTGCGCTATAAACAAAAGAAGAGTGAGAAGTTTTAAAAAAAAACACAATAATTTTTATCTTTTGCGATAATAAATATCCAATTTTGTTTTCTTTAAAACAAATTTTTTCTCAGTTTAGGCCGATATGTATTCTTGTACATATTTTTGGTAAAAAAAAAACGCAATAAGCGTATATAGATTGGTTTGCGCAAAAGTTATAGCGTCTACAAAATAGGGGATAGATTTATAACATTTTTTTTTTTTTTTTTTTTTTACTAGTAATGGCGGCGATCTGCGATTTTTATTGTGACTGCGATATTGCGGCGGACACATCGGACACTTTTAACACATATTTGGGACCATTCACATTTATACAGCGAACCGTGCTATAAAAATGCATTGATTACTGTATAAATGTGACTGGCAGGGAAGGGGTTAACACTAGGTGGTGATCGAGGGGTTAACTGTGTTGCTAGGGAGTGATTCTAACTGTAGGGGGCGGGGACTCACTAGGGGAGGAGACCGATCGGTGTTCCGCTGTGCTGGGAACACACCATCGGTCTCCTCTCCTCTGACAGGACCGTGGATCTCTGTGTTTACACACAGAGATCCACGGTCCTGCTGTGTTACCGGCAATCGCGGGTGCCCGGCGGACATCGCGGCCGCCGGGCACGCGCACCGGGTGCCTAGTGACACGGCGGGCGCGCGCGATCGCCGGCGGCGGCGCGCGCGCGCCCCCTGGTGGCCTAGGAATGCGAGGCCGTCATATGACGCCCGCCCGCAACGAGAGCTGCACCGCCTGGCCGTCAATAGACAGCCGGCGGTCAGCTAGCGGTTAAACACAAACACATATGAATTACACGAGTTCTGAGGCTAATTAAATGCAGATAAGGCACTAAGTGAGTTTTAATTACCACCTTAACCACTTCAGACCGGGACTATTTGGCTGGCCAAAGACCAGAGCACTTTTTGCGATTTGGCACTGCGTCGCTTTAACTGACAATTGCGCGGTTGTGCGACGTGGCTGCCAAACAAAACTGACGTCCTTTTTTTCCCACAAATAGAGCTTTCTTTTGGTGGTATTTGATCACCTCTGCAGTTTTTATTTTTTGCGCTATAAACAAAAAAGAGCGGCAATTTTGAAAAAAGCATTACTTTTTAACTTTTTGCTATAATAAATATCCCCAAAAAATATTTTAAAAAAAAAAACTTTTCCCTCAGTTTAGGCGGGTACGTATTCTTCTACATATTTTTGGTAAAAAAATCAAAAAAAAAAAATCGCAATAAGCATTCATTGATTGGTTTGCGCAAAAGTTAAAGCGTCTACAAAATAGGGGATAGTTTTATGGCATTTTTATTAATCTTTTTTTTTTTTACTAGTAATGGCGGCGATCAACGATTTTCATCATGACTGCGACATTAATTTTGACACATTTGGGACCATTCACATTTATACAGCGATCAGTGCGATTAAAAATGCATTGATTACTGTGTAAATGTGACTGGCAGTGAAGGGGTTAACACTAGGCGGCGCTGTAGGGGTTAAGTGTGTTCTAGGGAGTGATTCTAACTGTGGGGGGAGGGGCTACATGTGACACATCACTGATCACCGCTCCCGATTACAGGGAGCTGCGATCAGTGACAGTTTCACTAGGCAGAATGGGGAAATGCTTGTTTACATTAGCATTTCCCCGTTCTTCCTCCCCGTGAGACGATCGCAGGTATCCCCGCGGACATAGAGTCTGCGGGACCCGCGATCCTACTCGAGCTTGCGGCGGGTGCGCGCACGGGATGGCACAGAGGCAAATTTAAAGGGACGTACAGGTACGCCCATTTGTACAGCCGTGCCATTCTGTCGACGTGTATCTATATGCGGCGGTCGGGAACCGGTTAATCAGCCACAGAACCTGTGTAATTCATATGTGTTCGGGTATAAAGGGATGAGGTGGCAACCCTAAACACGGCCCTCACACAGGTATATGCTTGTGTACACCTGTGTGAATAAGACCTTAAAAAAAAAAAAAAGAATAAACTGTGCCTTAGGCCCCTTTCACATGGGCAGTCCGATCAGGTCCGCCTGTCAGTTTTTCAGGCGGATCTGATCGGACCCCCCAGTCTCTTCTATGAAACGGCGGATGTCAGCAAACACTTGTCCGCTGATACCTGCAGCCATCTGATCCCATCCTGGCCGCCAAAAACAGATGGATGGTGGTCCTATTCCCCATCCATCTGATGTCCCTGGAAACACGTCCTGTGACCCTGGACTCCAAGTGGACATATATATGTGTAGTTTTTATACTTTGTGAGTATTCACTTTGATCTTTTCTTTGTAATTAAACCTTGTTGGAACTTACAACACCAGAGTGGTCACGATGTCTCCCTCCCTTCCCCTCTCTTTGTTTTACAGATGGAGTCCCACCTCTCTTTTGACAGCAGCACCCCTAGGTCGTCAGTTCCTTTCGTCTAGCTATATGGGCTACACGCTCATAAAGCCCCCCAATTTTGGCCTATATTATTTTTGGTCTGTATTATTGTCTTTGTTTATTCTATAGGTTATTTTTTAATTTCATCATTTATATTTCCCATGAGTGGGTGAGCGCTAATAGCCTAGCGCCATTCCTGGCATTGGGGAAATAACTGCTCACAACATGCCTGTATAAATGAGAACAAAGTCGCCAGCTTGTTAGTTTAGGAGTGCTGCATATCTGACAGATCAGCAATGACTCCTGTATAAGCAAACCATGTAAACAAACAGTTTGCAGGTTTGCTTAGGCTCCATCCACACTGGCTTAACCGCTTCAGCCCCGGAAGAATTTACCCCCTTCCTGACCAGAGCACTTCTTGCGATTCGGCACTGCGTCGCTTTAACTGACAATTGCGCGGTCGTGCGACGTGGCTCCCAAACAAAATTGACGTCCTTTTTTCCCCACAAATAGAGTTTTCTTTTGGTGGTATTTGTTCGCCTCTGCGGTTTTTATTTTTTGCGCTTTAAACAAAAAAAAAGCGTCAATTTTGAAAAAAAACGCATTATTTTTTTACTTTTTGCTATGATAAATATCCCCAAAAAATATGTAAAAAAACTTTTTTTTTCCTCATATTAGGCCGATACGTATTCTTCTACATATTTTTGGTAAAAGAAAAAAAAAGAAAGAAAATCGCAATAAGCGTTTATTGATTGGTTTGTGCAAAAGTTATAGCGTTTAAAAAATAGGGGATAGTTTTATGGCATTTTTATTATTAATTTTTTTTTTACTAGTAATGGCGGCGATCAGCCATTTTTATTGTGACTGCGACATTATGGCGGACACATCGGACATTTTTGACACATTTTTGGGACCATTGTCATTTATACAGCAATCAGTGCTATACAAATGCACTGATTACTGTGTAAATGACACTGGCAGTGAAGGGGTCAACCACTAGGGGGCTAGGGAGGGGTTAAGTATGTCCTGGGGCATGTTACTAACTGTGGGGGGGCGTGGCTACATGTGACACATCACTGATCTCTGCTCCCGATCACAGGGAGCAGAGATCAGCGACACTGTCACTAGGCAGAATGGGGAGATGCTTGTTTACATTAGCATCTCCCCATTCGTCCTCTCCGTGAGGCGATCGCGGGTGCCCCCGCAGCGATCAAGTCCGCGGGACCTGCGACCCGAGTCACAGAGCTCCCGGCCGGCGCGCACGCAATGGCATGGCGGCAAATTCAAAGGGACGTACGGGTACGCCCATTTGCCCAGCCGTGCCATTCTGCCGACGTACATCGGCGTGCCCTGGTCGGGAAGTGGTTAAAAAAAAGTTGCTTCTACAGGAGTTTTGTGTTCTGCTTGTAGAAGCAGCTTAATGTTATCCTATGTGTCCATGCACATTAGGACATTAAGAGGCATATTTTGAGTTTAACGTTTAGAGGCAGGAAAAAAAAAAAACCTTCTGATTCGCGTTTCTGATTGGAGCTTGGAGGCCAAAAAAAAGTAAAACTCTCCTAAACTCGTCTAATCTTTGTACAAAAAAATGCTTTATATGAGCGTTTTTTACTCCCGAGAGAACAGACGTTTTTTTAAGCCCAGTGGAACTTTATGACAAAACCAATAAATTGGAACAGGCAGGCAGAATTTTTAATGCAGTAGAGATGTACTATGTCTCTACTTCAGTCCTGGAAGGATTTACCCCCTTCCTGACCAGAGCATTTTTTGCGATTCGGCACTGCGTTGCTTTAGATGACAACTGTGTGGTCGTGCGACGTCGTACCCAAACAAAATTGACATCCTTTTTTCCCACAAATAGAGCTTTCTTTTGGTTGTAGTTGATCACCTCTGCGGTTTTTATTTTTTGCACTATAAACAAAAAAAGAACGTCAATTTTGAAAAAAAAGCAATATTTTTTACTTTTTGCTATAATAAATATCCCCAAAAAATATATATAAAAACAAATTTTTTCCTCAGTTTAGGCCAATATGTATTCTATAAATTTTTGGTAAAAAAAAAAAAAAAAAAAAAAATCGCAATAATAATAATATTGATTGGTTTGCGCAAAAGTTATAGCGTCTACAAAATAGGGGATCGATTTATGGCATTTTTATTATATTTTCTTTTTTACTAGTAATGGCGGCGATCTGCGATTTTTTATCGGGACTGCGACATTATGGCGGACACATCGGACACTTTTGACACTATTTTGGGACCATTGTCATTTATACAGCGATCAGTGCTATAAATAGCCACTGATTACTGTATACATGACACTGGCAGGGAAGGAGTTAAACACTAGGGGGCGGCCAAGGGGTTAAGTGTGTCCTAGGGAGGTGTTCTAACTGTGGGGGGGTGTGGGCTACCACTGCTCCCGATGACAGAGAGCAGTAGATCCCTGTACTGTCACTAGACAGAACAGGGAAATGCCTTGTTTACAAGGCATCTCCCCCCGTTCTCCCTCTCCGTCTCACGATCCCGGGCCGCCGGCGAACATCAAGTTCATGGGACCCACGGGCACGCTCCTGCAGCGGGCGCTTGCAAGGCGGCAAATTCAAAGGGATGTACAAGTACGCCCATTTGCCTGTACGAGCCATTCTGCCGATGTATATGTGTGTGCGGCGGTCGGCAAGTGGTTAAAGTTTCTTACCTGCCTGTTCTCCCCTGTACACTGAGCTGTGCACGCACAGGTGCATGGAGTATGTGAAATTGGAAGTATACTTACTGTCACTCCAGTGCTGTGGTGTCCCAAAGCTCCACGCTGGCTGCTGACATCTTTGGGCGGCCAGCTTCCGGACACCGCAGTGCTGGAATGAAGGTAAGTATAGTTCCACTTTGCCTCATGTACCTATCAGCGATATCTCTGGCCACCTCATCTCCTTTCAACCGCTCCTTCCCCATCTGTGTCTCCGCTAGTTGCTAGCCTCCTGTCAACCTCTCCTTCCCCCTCTCCTGGTCTTCTCACCTCAGTCAAAATATTCTTCTCTCCTGACCATGTTCCCTCCAGTCAGCTCATTCCCGGACATCTGTCTCCCTGGTAGACCGCTCCTCTCTTCCCTGATACACAGCAGATTGCTGGTATTATTGGGTTTTGTTTATCTTCAGACCCATTCATATTTTATGAATGTGTTTGAAGGTGAACAAAGGTATTCATGGGAATGGTAACAGGTGAACTGAGGACAATGGCTACTCACTTTACAGCAGATATCTCTTCATAAAAGATAAAAATAAGTTTATACATGAAAAAAAAATGTCAAAATTATTGTGTCTCTTTTACAGTTTTTTCCCATAATATTTGGGGCATTTAAGTATAACTAGCAACTTTAAAAATGTAAGGAGGTGTATGCTCCTAATGTTAAAAATACAAAAGTTGCTGTTTTTGACCTCTTTTAGTTATTTATTTTAATAATACATTAAAGCAGAACTTCACCCAAAAGGAGTTCTGCTCTTCCTTCTATTGCCCTCGACTCCTTCACAATTGGCACTTCAATTTTTGAGTTTAGCCCCCTCATTCCCCTGCAGCTCTCTGGGATACGTCATAGGTCCCAGAAAGCTGCGGGACCATTTGTGCATGTGCAGTGAGCAGCCGGCTGTGAAGCCACAAACAGTCACACCCAGATGCCCACAGTTAGCGCTGGGGGGTTGAAGCCCGCTGAAGAAACCGGTATCACTGGTTTCGGGTATCCTCTTTAAGAGCGGGCGGTCGACTTTCCGATAAAAGTGGTCTCTGTGGCGGATTCGCCGCGGTATCACTTTTATAGGTGGCAGGAGAGGGGTGCCCTTCGCCACTTACCGGAGCCACTGGCGGAGGCGACCGCCTCATAGACTCGCTGATCACCGAGCGCGCCGCAGGCTGCTCGTGCACGGGACGTCAATAGACGTCGTCCCGGCACTGTAGGTCCGTGTTGTTGCCGTTGTTCTGCCGAATAAGCTCCGCTCGGCAGATAAGTTCCTCACTCTACTGCGCATGCGCAGTACGATCCGGCGGAAATAGCCGAAGCGGAACAGCTGAAAATCAGCTGTACAGGGCGCCTGTAAGAGGGCCCCTCGCGGGCTCGCTTCGCTCGCCACGCTTCGCTCGCCACGCTTCGGGCACGGCCTCGCTGCGCTCGGCACTTTTAGATTCCCCCTCTAGGTCCACTTGGATGGTGGGGAAGGAATCTGGACCCAGAGCACAGGCGCTGTGTACAGCTGATTGAAGCGTTTGAGCTTCGGCTATCTCCGGCGGCTGACAGCAGTTGGTACTGCGCAGGCGCTGCGCCTGCGCAGTACAGGGGAGAAACATATCCGCCGAGGTAACTTTCTCGGCAAGACACCGTCATTAAGAGGTTAAAGCGGAGTTCCACACAAAAATGGAACTTCTGCTTTTCGGATCCCTTCCCCCCTCCGGTGTCACATTTAGCACCTTTCAGGTAACAGGGAAGTGGCCATGGGACAGGTAAGTGGCCATGTATTAAAAGTCAGCAGCTGCAGTATTTGTAGCTGCTGGCTTTTAATATTTTTTTTTTTAGGTTGTAGGTGGACTCCCTCTTTAAGGAAAGGTTGATTTTTGCTCTGGATCTTAAAAGTGGTCAGGGTATTGGGCAGGAACGACATCTATGACCCACCCAGGGGAAGCTGGGAAGGTTCACGACCAATGTGCTGTACATGTTTTCTGTTCTGATATATAAGACAGTCATTTGTGAGAATTCACCACACACAGTCAACGTTGAGTTTGGTGTCAGAGATTCTGTTGTTAGAGACCTAAAACCTTTATGACACACTGTTGCTTAAAGTGTAACTCCACTTTTGCTGAGAAAAAAACATTCCTCTCTGGGTGATCTATGTACATTCAAGGATTATAACAACCTTTGTTGCAGATTCCTACCTTTTGTTATTCTGAAGAAATTCATGTGTGTTTGTCTGTGCCTCTGTGCCAAGTGGGTCTATTAGGAGTGGTTTCATGACTACTAGTCAGCTGTGGCAGCTTTAGAGCACTAATGAGGAAAGCTACTGGGCCTGCATCCCTTTAGACGTGTTCCTATTGGAAATATCTCACAAAAAATGAAATTTTTGTTGCAGGGGATGCCTTAGGCAGACTTCTGGGAAAATTTGTGAGTCAATCACACAAGCAGGAAATTATGTTTCTGGGGAGTGGTCAGTACACATTCTGTTTTCAGAACAACTCCATGTAGCCATATTGCATTGCATTTATAGAAAATTACAGCGGCTGTAGATTGAAAAGGAAAGGTAATTTTTAATAACATTCAATTACATAATGACTTGTATTGCAATTGTACACACTATATATTTTTTCCTTATTTGCTATTTTTTTCCCCCATAAAAGTGAAGTTACTCTTTAACTACTTCCCACCCGGCCAATGTACATAAACGGCCGGGTGGGCGCTCAGGAACGTCCCTCAGAAGGAGCGGGATCGCGCGCGCGCGTGCCCGCGCAGCGGCGCGATCCCGATGCGCTCGTGTCCCCCGGACACGGCGCATCTCGGATCGGCAGGAGGGCTCTGTGATTGGCCCTCCTGATCACATGACGGCCGTGTCCAATCACAGCCGTCATGTGATGTAAACACAGCCGGTTGCTAGGCGATCAGCTCTCCTCTCCTCACACGGAAGTTGTCGCTGAGGAGGAGAGGAGAGGGGATCGCTGCAGCCGGCTGATGATCAGTGAGTATGAGCGGTTTTTTACAGCTTTTTACTCACTGATCACCAACCTAGTGTCAACACACATGTAAATACATACATGTAAAACACACACACATGTCCCCACATAATGTAAAACACACATGTCCCCAAAACACATGTCCCCAAATAATAAAAAAAGCTGTCCCCCACATATGTCACACTAAAATCACATGTCCCAATGGTAATCTGCACACATATGTACGTGATCACCTGCACACATCTGTGCATGATCATTTGCGTACATATGTCCGTGATCACACAAACCAATTATTATACACTTAACAGGATTTTTTTTATCAAAAACATGTAGCAGAATACATTTTGGCTTAAATTTATGACAAAATTCGATTTTACTGGATTTCTTTTAAAACAGAAAAAAGAAAATATTGTTTTTTTTCCAAATTTCCACTATTTTTGCGCTTATATCGCAAAAAAAAAAAAAAATGGAGTCGTGAATAAATACCACCAAAAGAAAGCTCTATTTGTGCGAACAAAATGATAAAAATTTTATTTGGGTACAGTGTAGCATGACCGAGTAATTGTCATTAAAAGTGCGAGAGCGCTGAAAGCTGAAAATTGGTCTGGGAAGGAAGGGGGCGAAAGTGCCTAGTATTGAGGTGGTTAAGGGCCCATTCACACCAGAAGGTGCACATTATGCTTAGTATAACATGCACCCTGGTATCCATTGTGTAGGGGTGGTGTGATGAATTGTGTAAACGCTTTTTTAAAAGGTCACAAAATGACATTGCGATCAATTTTATGCAGTGTGTTGCAATGTGGTTTAGTGCGATCAACAGGCTCCACTCCAAAGAATGGATCCTGTCGTTTTTTTCCCATGCACACCAACATAGGGCATTGCTGGGAACTGAAACAATAGGATACAAGACAAATTGCCTTATCTATGCATTGGTATGGCTGTGTTGGGTAATACTGGCCAGCTCACATGGTGTGAATGGGCTCTAATGTTCAGCAATGCATTCTCAAACACAAAGCAGATACAAGTACAAAGCTATTCATGTAACAAGTCTATTATATTTGATTTGCAAACCACAGTGCTGCACATTTTTTGACAGAAGAACAGAGATTCCTAAAAAAAAATGTAGGGAACACAGACCTCTCGGTTCCTGATCCTTTAAGTGAGAACACGTGAGCAATAAATGTGGTCTAACCAGTATTTTATGTTTACCACCACCCCTCATAATCCTGTTCATCCGGAAAATTAGCCAGGACCGTTCTAGAAACCCGATGAAGCTTCTAGAAAGTGCAGTTTAAACATAACAGCCATGTTATCAGTAAACATTATCTGGCCTGCTTAACAACAGACTACAGTCTTAACATGCCAGCTTAAAAGTAAACCATGATGGTTTTGGGTCAATGGTATTTATTTTTAAAGTTGAATGTTTTAGACCTCTTTCACACTGGGGCTGTGCTAGTTTTAGCTTTTAACCCCCCGTTAGCGGCCGAGGAAATGGTTAATAGTGCCCTAAATGTTTTGCAGGCCCTTTGGCAGCGGTGCCCATTCATTTCAATGGGCAGGGGCGGTGCCCCAAAGATGCTGCTTGCAGGACATTTTTCTTCCGTCCTGCATGCGCACCGCCCCAGTGTGAAAGCACTCGGACTTTCACACTGGGGTGGCTTGGGAGGCGCTTTACAGGAGCTATTTTTAGCGCTAAAACACCTGAAAAGCGCCTCAGTGTAAATGGGGTCTTAGAACTGAAGTTCTGTGTAGTTTTTAAAATTATTTATATTTAAAAATCTTGAAATTTTCCACATTTTGTCATGTTACAACCAAAAACATAAATGTATTTTATTGGGATTTTATGTGATAGACCAACACAAAGTGGCACATAATTGTGAAATGGAAGGAAAATGATAAATGTTTTCAAAAATGTTTACAAATAAATATATGAAAAGTGTGATGTGTATTTGTATTCAGTACTTTGTAGAATCATCTTTTGCGGCAATTACAGCTGCAAGTGTTTTTTGGGGATTTCTCTACCAGCTTTGCACATCTAGAGAGTAACATTTTTGCCCATTCTTCTTTGTAAAATAGCACAAGCTCTGTCAGATTGGATGGAGAGTGTCTGTGAACAGCAATTTTCAAATCTTGCCACAGATTCTCAATTGGATTTAGGTCTGGACTGGCTAATGCCCCGTACACACGGTCGGATTTTCAGACGGAAAATGTGTGATAGGACCTTGTTGTCGGAAATTCCGACCGTGTGTAGGCTTCATCACACATTTTCCATCGGATTTTCCGACACACAAAGTTTGAGAGCAGGCTATAAAATTTTCGTTGTCGGGAATTCCGATCGTGTGTACACAAATCCGACAGACAAAGTGCCACGCATGCTCAAAATAAATAAAGAGATGAAAGCTATTGGCCACTGCCCCGTTTATAGTCCCGACGTAGGTGTTTTACGTCACCGCGTTCAGAACGATCAGATTTTCCGACAACTTTGTGTGACCGTGTGTATGCAAGTCAAGTTTGAGCCAACATCCGTCGGAAAAAATCCTAGGATTTTGTTGTCGGAATGTCCGAACAAAGTCCGACCGTGTATACGGGGCATAACACATAAATATGCTTTGATCTAAACCATTCCATTGTAGCTCTGGCTGTATGTTTAGGGTCATTGTCCTGCTGGAAGGTGAATCTCCGCCCCAGTCTCAAGTCTTTTGCAGACTCTAATGCCGCGTAAACACGAGCGGACTTTCCGGCAGACTTGGTCCGGCGGACCGGACTCCGTCGGACAATTCGATCGTGTGTGGGCTCCAGCAGACTTTTTTCCCCAAAAGTCCAAAGGACCTAGAAATAAAACATGTTTCAAATCTTTCCGACGGACTCGAGTCCGGTAGAAAAATCCGCTCGTCTGTATGCTAGTCCGACGGACTAAAACCGACGCTAGGGCAGCTATTGGCTACTGGCTATCAACTTCCTTATTTTAGTCCGGTGTACGTCATCACGGACAAATCCATCGGACTTTGGTGTGATCGTGTGTGTCCAAGTCCGTTCGTTTGAAAGTCCGGCAGACCTACGCTGCAATGTCTGTCAGAAAGACTTCGGACCTAGTCCGTCGAAAAGTCCATTCGTGTGTACGCGGCATAACAGGTTTTCTTCTAAGATTGCCCTGTATTTGACTCCATCCATTTTTCTATGAACTCTGACCAGCTTTCCTGTCCCTGCTGAAGAAAAGCATCCCCACAACATGATGCTGCCACCACCATGTTTCACGGTGGGGATGGTGTGTTCAGGGTGATGTGTAGTGTTAGTTTTCCGCCACACATAGCATTTTGCTTTTAGGCCAAAAAGTTCCATTTTGGTCTCATTTGACCAGAGCATCTTCTTCCACATGTTTGCTGTGTCCCCCACATGGCTTCTCACAAACTGCAAACAGGACTTCTTATGGCTTTCTTTCAATAAAAGCTTTCTTCTTGTCACTTTTCCATAAAGGCCAGATTTGTGAAGGGCACAACTAATAGTTGTCCTGTGGACAGATTCTCCCACCTGAGCTGTGGATCTCTGCAGCTCCTCCAGAGTTACCATGGGGCTTTTGCCTGCTTCTCTGATTAATGCTCTCCTTGCCCAGCCCGTCAATTAGGTGGATGGCCATGTCTTGGTAGGTTTGCAGTTGTGCCATACTCTTCCCATTTTCGGATGATGTATTGAACAGTGCTTCGTGAGATGTTAAAAGCTTGGGATATTTTTTTTAACCTAAACCCTGCTTTAAACTTCTCCACAACTTTATCCCTGACCTGTCTGGTGTGTTCTTTGGCCTTCATGATGCTGTTTGTTCACTAACAAACCTCTGAGGGCTTCACGGAACAGCTGTATTTATACTGAGATTAAATTACAGGTGGAATCGCTTTACTTATTAGGTGACTTCTGAAAGAAATCAGTTCCACTAGATTTTAGTTAGGGATATCAGAGTAAAGGGTGCTGAATACAAATGCACGCCACACTTTTCACATATTTATTTGTAAAACATGTTGAAAACCATTTATCATTTTCCTTCCACTTCATAATTATGTGCCACTTTGTGATCTTATCACATAAACTCCCAATAAAATACATTTACGTTTTTGGTTGTAACATGACAAAATATGGAAATTTTCAAGGGGTATGAATACTTTTTCAAGGCACTCTAATTAGAGGTCCTTCACAGCTGTGCATTTGCAGTAAGATCCATTTTTGCCATACATGCCTGCATGCATTTATCTACCTTTGTTTTAAATGTACAGTTTGCATTGTGCAAAGTGAGGAAAAAACAGATTAGGGATTAGACATTGGCAAATAATGAATGTGCATATACCATTCATTTCAGGGGTGCTGCTTAGCATGCATAAGTGCAAAAAATGCAACAAAATGTTTTGGATACGAGTATAAAAGATGTAATAAAAGCTCAGTTCCAGGCAAAATTCCTTATGTGAGACAGTGGCGGCTGGTGCTCAAAATTTTTTTTTTTGGGGGGGGGGGGGGCGCAAACAAACTGAAAGCTTCTGAAAAAAAAAATCATTGGTTGCAGCCATACTGTGCCCATCAAATGCAGCCACTGTGCCCATCAAATGCAACCACTGTGCCCATCAAATGCAGCCACTGTGCCCATCAAATGCAGCCACTGTGCCCATCAAATGCAGCCACTGTGCCCATCAAATGCAGCCACTGTGCCCATCAAATGCAGCCACTGTGACCCCCCCTGGTGGCATTTGACCGCTTGTTGTCTGACTGGCACTTACCCTATCTTGATGGTGGGTCAGGCAGCGGGTGACGGAGGCGAGTTGTGGAACGGGTAGAGGGTCAGGCGGCGGCTCCTCTGTCCTCAATGCTTCCGCCGTGCGTCTCTTTTTGCCTCCTTCTAGGTGTCCAATAGGATCGCCTGTCCTTTTAGCCAAGCAGATGACGGGTATCAGACCCGCGCTTCCTGATTGGCGAAAAGGCGGTTTAGTGTTAGAAAAACGAATATTCATTTGCTTTTCTAACACATATGGGAGAGCTCCGAGCGCAATGCTCTGCGCCAAGAGTCCACCCTATTTTGAAGCCTAGTAGAGCCTATTGCTCTAATCAGGTGCTTAAAAAAAACCACCCCTGCCGCTGTAATTCATGCGCCCGGGGTCCTGAAAGGGGCTGGGCGCATGAATAGCGGGTGGCCGCCGCGGCCGTGGATAGATTCAAGCTATGCATGAATCTATCCATCACTCATATAGGGGATGGCGTGATAGAGGGGGCGGCACCCATGCGCCCTTAATGGACGGGCTGCCACTGAATTTTTGTGAGATAAAGTGAAGGACGGTTAGAAACTTTGTCAGAATTTTATTTTCTGTTTTCCTTTTACTTCTTACCCACTGCACGCTAGGAAAGGCAACAAGGGTAGTTCTTGCTGTTTGTTGTAATCCTCATCTCTTTCTATGGCAGTAACATGTCTGTGTTAGGCTGCTTTCATACAAGTTACTTCACGCAGGTAGCTTTTTAGGGCGGCGGTAAATCCTGCCACTAGTGTGAATGGAGCCCTAGGCACCTAGAGAGGACATGAGAAAACTTTATACAGGAACACAGCCAACATTAACCTAACATAACCTTCCCCCACCATTGTCCTAAACCAGGGGTCTCAAACTGGCGGCCCTCCAGCTATTGCAAAACCACAAGTCCCATGAGGAATTGCAAGGCTGACAGTTACAAGCAGTTTGCATAATTTGTATGACTCAGAGAGTTGGCTGTGTCATTGCCATCATCCCTCAAAAATTTAAAACTAGAAAAGTACCTCGAAAAGTGGGATTTTAAGGGCAATGTAATGATTGGAAGTATTGAAATATCATTAAAAAATAGTTTATTTATACAAAAACAAAATAAATATACATTGGCATACACATTGATCTATAATTGAAAATATTAAGAAATATCAAACATGTGACAGTATATGATGCATCCTACTGCTAATTTGACAAATATCACCCCCGATAGGTGTGAGGCGTCCTGATAGCAGATTTCCAACGCGTTTCAACTTATTGTAAGAATAAAGTCTTCCTCAGGGAGGGACTGCATCACATTCTAGAATTTCAAGTAACAACATGATTACTAGTATATGTTTATATATTCCTTGCATAAATCTACAAAACATCGCATCTGCATCAAAATAGTATATGCGACTTACGTTTGCATCTGGCTGTGAGAAATCGCTTTCCCAGTGCTGGCCGGGGTCCTAACACGTAATTGTCAGTACTGCTCAGATATCCTCTACGGGATGGCCTGGTGTATTTGTAAAAAGACCAGTATTTGGCAGTCGTGATGTTTAAACAACTGAAAAACATGAGTGGTATGGGAAGAGTATTAGTGGAATTAAATCTCACGAACGTCATGAGGATGGTAATAATGATGGTTCATAGGGGAAGTAAAGTATACTAGTAATCATGTTGTTACTTGAAATTCTAGAATGTGATGCAGTCCCTCCCTGAGGAAGACTTTATTCTTACAATAAGTTGAAACGCGTTGGAAATCTGCTATCAGGACGCCTCACACCTATCGGGGGTGATATTTGTCAAATTAGCAGTAGGAAGCATCATATACTGTCACATGTTTGATATTTCTTAATATTTTCAATTATAGATCAATGTGTATGCCAATGTATATTTATTTTGTTTTTGTATAAATAAACTATTTAATGATATTTCAATACTTCCAATCATTACATTGCCCTTAAAATCCCACTTTTCGAGGTACTTTTCTAGTTTTAAATTTTTGAGGGATGATGGCAATGACACAGCCAACTCTCTGAGTCATACAAATTATGCAAACTGCTCATCAGGGTGGATAATACACCCATACCTCATTCAATCTTGACTCAGACAGTTGGATGTGGATTCTCCTTGAACTAAAAACATATATTTAATTCAAATCAATATAAAGGCTCCACTCATCCCATTATATAATAAGGGATCTTTTTTGCTTTAGGAGTGGAGCAGTCCATTTAGTCGTTTGGAGAACCCCTGATGACTATCTATTTCCTTTATTTTTCTCTTTCTGCTCTTTGAGTTAAGTGTATTCCCGGAAGGTAGCAACAATACACAATGGGGGACCTATTGGGAGGAGAATGGGAGGAACTCATGGCTAACATTCAAAAAGATTATCAAGATAAAGAACAGGTCACCTCAGACCTATCTTCACTTTTCTCGTGTTTAACCAAAATACTAGAGAAGAAATCGGCCCTACATTGGCACATAGAAACTTTGGGACGCTACATCAGGGAGGGTATAAACCCTATAGGTTTACGAATACAAATATTCCCCACCCTGGATAACATCACTAAAGAATTAAAAACAAATTGGGAATCAAAATTAAATGAATGTTCCAAACACCTCATGTTGTTGCTGCAAAATGAATATCAGCAACAATTAAGAGGTATGGACATGGAAATCCAAACTCTGTATACCCGGCTCTCCCCCCTCAAAAAACATGAACAATACGCAATATATGAGAAAAAACTGAAAGAACATCTAGAAACCTTCAGCAAGAATATTCTGATAAAAAAAGGAGAAAAAATACTGGAGGGACAAAAACGCCTTTGGAGAAGGCAGGGCCTACAAGTGGAATACCAATCCACAGATAAGAAAAAATCCTAGATTCCCCAAACAGAATAATATAAATCAGACCAATGACTATCTCTCCGATACACCTTCCAATAACTCCTCCTCCTCAGCCTCATCTCAGGCCGGAAAATTTCGAGGCAAAAGAAAGGGTCCCTTTCCCAGACCCACAGACATAGAGGGAGAGATTCAACAAACACACAAGAGAAGAACTACAGACGCTCAGTCAAATGGAAGCATACGAGGTGGAAGAGAAGGGGGCACTGGCAGGACCAGGGGGACAACACCGGGCAACCCAAAATGCCCATCCTCCCAGAACACCGGAAAAAGCTATAAAGAACAGGGTGCGATTCCAAAAACTCAACAGACCCAAATAGATACTTTTTTAGACAAGAGCAACGCACAATCTCAACCCCCACCAACTCCATTATTACAACTTTCAATGATACCCATGACGGTTCCACCAGTGAAGGAAGACTAAATGTCATAAACCTTTCATCTCACAAACTTACAATAATGGAACAGGAAGTTTTGTCTCTAGGTCTCTCTTTTTGCCCAAATCGCAGTCTAGACACCTTTGAAACTATTAAAGATATAAACCTGTTTGCCAGAAAACTCTTACTCAAGAGCTTATATGCGACTAAAAAGATCACGGCTACATCTGAAGTAGAACCCAATCTCAAAGCAGCAGACTTCAGAGCTCTTAGAGACCTCAATCTATTATTGCAAGAAAGTGGCCATATAGAGGATTTCGACGAGAGGGATTTTGACAGCGAAAGCAGTGAGGAAGAACATGAGGAACCCAGCAGAGTCCAAACCACTATTAAAAAATACAAAAGGAAATCACACAGATTTCCACCACTGAATCAGAGTCCAGCCATAGCTCTATTTGTAGGACAGATCACGAAGGAAATCAACAAGATGGAAAAACATAACGGAAAAAGCAATTTGAATCGGGAACAACAACAGGCACTAAGCTCCCTCAAAAACAACACAGAAATCACAATAAAAGCATCTGATAAGGGAGGGAACATCGTCCTCAATGCCAAATACGAAAAAATGTGTTATAACATCTTGAATGACACCAAATGCTACAAAAAGATCTCTGCCTCTACAGTAGATAAATTCAATCAAGAATTCTTCTCCCTGGTGGATGAATCTTTCAATGAAGGAGCAATAGATAAAGATACGTGGGATTTCATACGCACCAGACACCCACGTCAGCCCACCTTTTACGCACTACCCAAAGTGCACAAAAAGCTAAATGACCCACCAGGGAGACCCATTATTTCAGGGAATGGTTCCATCACAGAGGGGATCAGTCAAATGATAGATCAGTATCTGAGACCCCATGTGATGGAACTACCATCCTACACAAGGGACACTGTACATCTACTGCAAATCCTCGATGGGATTTCCATTCCCAATTCAGCTCTACTTGTCACAGTGGATGTGGAATCGCTGTATAACAGTATCCCACACCACTTAGGTATAGCTGCAATTGAACGTGTCCTACAACAGAGAGCAACAACAGACTGGAAACTCAATGCTTTTATCCTCATGATGCTGGAGTACATCCTCAGACATAATACCTTCCTTTTCAAGGGCTCCCACTACCTCCAGGTGCAGGGTGTAGCCATGGGAACGTGCTGCGCGCCTTCCTATGCCAACCTGTACCTGGGGGAGTGGGAGAGGGAGTTTCTACAGGGGGAGACAGCGTCTATGTACACTCGCTACATATGTATGTGGCAGAGGTACATAGACGATCTCTTTATCATTTGGGACGGTCCCCCTGAATTACTCAGGGACTGTTTAAAATTAATGAACAACAATACCTTTAACCTGTTCTTTACAATGACATCAGACACTCATGAAGTAAATTTTCTGGACGTTACCATCTTCAAAAACTCTGAGGGCGGACTATCAAGTAAACTTTATAGAAAGGAAACTGCCGGCAACACCCTGTTGCATGCAAATAGCTTTCACCCGGAACCCCTAAAAAGATCCATTCCTTACAGCCAGTTTCTTCGCTTAAAAAGAAACTGTAGTAACAACGAAGACTTTCAACATGAAGCGGACAACCTTACCACCAGGCTCATGAATAGAGGTTACTCCAAATCCTCTTTAAAAAAAGCGTTTAACCGAGTTAAGCAAATCAATAGAAGGGATCTAATCTTCTCAAAGAAATCCACTAAAGAAGATGACACAACAAGGATTATTGTGAGATTTTCCAACGAGCACCTCAAAATTAATAAAATTATCTCAAAATATTGGTCCATCCCTACAGATGATCCAACTCTAAAAGGACTAATTGGTCCAAAACCCCAGATCACCTATAGAAAACCCAGCTCAATAGGAAATGCACTTACTCAGAGCGAATACAAGGGCACGGCAAGAAAGGACCCTTGCAAAACATGGGGTACATACCCATGTGGCTCGTGTGCCCAATGCCCAGTTATCGGTAGGAGGACCACACTGGCGCTGCCTAATGGGGAGAGCTTCTCCCTGCGTCATTTTGCCAACTGCAAGACGCAGGGTGTGGTATACCTCATGCAGTGCCAGTGTGGTGCCTTCTACGTAGGAAAAACGAGACAGGAATTCAGAAAACGTGTCGACAAACATATGCAAAGTATGCGAATCGGCAACCTGTACCTGCCCCTGGGAAGGCACGTTGCCAGATGTCACAACTATCGGCTACCTTCGGTCAACTTTACAGTCCTTGACAGAATCCATCTGCCACTCAGGGGGGGAGATTGGAACAAGGCCCTCCTCCAGCGTGAAATGCGCTGGATAGGGCACCTTAGGGCCACTACCCCCCTTGGTTTAAACGAAACCGAAAGTTTCAGACCCTTCTTGGAAGGCTTTAGCTCGGGGAAAACGGACTAATCAAATATCATTTCATCTTCTCTGCTCCCTCTTTTCTTGCCCCTTGCCTGTACAAATGGTAGCTATATTCCAACAGAGGATCCCCTCCATAACACCACAGGCCTATCATTCCCTGATTGTCCTATGTTGTAAACTGCCAAGATCATACACTTTACTCAGTCAGAAACTACATAGGAGAGTTTTTAATTAAATTGTATTCACTGCCAGTACTGTAATTTTTTCAGTAAAATTGTTTTTGTATACAGTATTTCATTAATTGTTGCTATCTTTTGCAGATGCGTTTTCATGCGGCTGTGCTATATGAATCTGCTCCCCAGTGTTGAAACGAGAGCCGGTGACACCTTTGTCGTTCTGCCCCCTATCCCTACCCGGCACAGGGGGGGGCCATGATGCTATATCATGGCCCGAATACCCCGAAGACGTCGGATTTTATTCCGATGCCCCGGGGTTTCTTGCTGTGCCGGTGGTTATAAGCCCTAATTTTGATGTCCTGCCATTGTTTCAAATGGCGGTGCAATTGCCACAGAGAGGTTGGGCAATATTGAAGAATTAATTCCCCCTCAGTTTTCTCTCATATTCTTTTATCCCATATAAATCAAAAATGTATCTGGATTATCTCTATTCTAAATAGTTTCCCAAAAAAAAAAAATTTTCTTAAACGAGGGAGAATATAACTGTTACTCCCTGTCATGTTTGTCTGAGTGACAGCCATGACACCCATATGAAACGGTGCCTTGCGCAGCTCTCTGGTGTCACCTGTCTGACAGTGAGGCCATTGTGCTCCTGTGTTTGATACAGACAGTGACAGAATTTTGCAAACAGCGCTGTGGAGTCACACAGCGCTTTTCCCCTTCCTGGGTACGCACGTCGGGGCCATGTGACCCCGACGTCATATACATGTTGCCCAGACAACCAGACGCTCCCGCTTCACCTCGCGCCCATGCTATATGGGCTATGTGAAGGTCACACGGCGCTTTCCTCCTTCCTGGGAACGTACGTCGGGGCCTTGTGACCCCGACGTCATATACATGTTGCCCAGGCGACCGGACGCTCCTCTCCCCCTGCCTCACCTCGCGCCCATACTATATGGGCTACGTGTAAGCAATCGGCTTCACGTTAAGGGGAGGGGACAGGAAGGGAGGCGAACAAGCGTCCGCTACCTAGGCAACAAGACAGCTTGTGGACGTCTTTCTGCCAATCCACAATACACAACAGTGACGGCGGCCTATCTGAGCCACACCCCCTTCACTATACCACCAATGAATATGAGATCTCAACTAATTAAGGGTGACACCCACTACTTGGCCACGCCCACACCTCATATATTAGGACGCCAGGGATGGCCACAGGCAGCATTCCACAACTGGCTTTGCTACAGAGAGGTACTACAGGAACCAAGCTCCCTGATACATGGAACCTTTCATCTGACACAATCAACTTAAGGTATTGGATCGCTTTTTGCCCTCTTTTTTCCTTTGATGACGGCTCTGGGGAACTTTACTTCCCCTATGAACCATCATTATTACCATCCTCATGACGTTCGTGAGATTTAATTCCACTAATACTCTTCCCATACCACTCATGTTTTTCAGTTGTTTAAACATCACGACTGCCAAATACTGGTCTTTTTACAAATACACCAGGCCATCCCGTAGAGGATATCTGAGCAGTACTGACAATTACGTGTTAGGACCCCGGCCAGCACTGGGAAAGCGATTTCTCACAGCCAGATGCAAACGTAAGTCGCATATACTATTTTGATGCAGATGCGATGTTTTGTAGATTTATGCAAGGAATATATAAACATATACTAGTAATCATGTTGTTACTTGAAATTCTAGAATGTGATGCAGTCCCTCCCTGAGGAAGACTTTATTCTTACAATAAGTTGAAACGCGTTGGAAATCTGCTATCAGGACGCCTCACACCTATCGGGGGTGATATTTGTCAAATTAGCAGTAGGATGCATCATATACTGTCACATGTTTGATATTTCTTAATATTTTCAATTATAGATCAATGTGTATGCCAATGTATATTTATTTTGTTTTTGTATAAATAAACTATTTTTTAATGATATTTCAATACTTCCAATCATTACATTGCCCTTAAAATCCCACTTTTCGAGGTACTTTTCTAGTTTTAGACAGTTACAAGCATGACTCCCACAGGTAGAGGCATGATGGGACTTATAGTTTTGCCACAGCTGGAGGGCCGCCAGTTTGAGACCCCTGTCCTAAACTAAAAAGAAAAAAAAAATTTTGACTGATGTTGGGAGGGGAGAAAAAAAACCTCATTAATAAACATTAAAATATAACCAAAGGCCCCTGTATGACAAACAAGTGTCAAATCCAGGTACTATGTGACAAAAATGTAAACAAACATTTTCCTTTACTTTCCCTGACTGAACAACTACGCCTTAAATTGTTTCTCACACGCTCCCCCTCCCAGACACTGCAGCTCACAGTGGGAGGGTTTTAGTAACAGAGGCATTCCTCTCAATACAGAAAGTAGTGGGCGGGCCTAAGTGTGGTCAGGTGATGATTAACAAACTACAAGCTTCTGAATCAGCAGTGACAATGCTGATAGCCACACCCCCTGCAACATCTTATCCCACTGAATTGCAAGAAGGCACAGCCTACATGGGAATGGAAACTCTGCTCTGAATTCAGGAGCAGTGCAGCATAATTTCCACACCATCACTTGAAAATTCATTGACAGGATCAACAGATATTTATGAGATTTTGCAGAGGGACTAAGGTTCCATTCACAACTGAGTGTATCGATTTACTGGCATTTTTTTTTTAGATTTTTTGCAGTTTTTTACCAGCTTTTTTAAAGCGTTTTAGAAGCTTATTACAAGTGTTTTACAGCTTCAGTCATTTTTGTTTATCCAATAGAAAGCACTAGGGGGAGGAGAGGAGGAGGAAATTATGCTGCATTCACACACGATCGGTTTCAAATGGTTTACTTCTAATTACTATGCAGAATATTGCAATTAGGCGCAGTAAGCTTTTTGGATGCAGTAATACGGCTTTACTTTCATGGAGAAATATATTACATGTCTTACAGCATGGAGAAACATGAACAGGAAGCAGGAATATACAAGTACATGCACTGAGATAGACAATACATCCTGTTATATCATAGAAAACATGAACTATACACTCTCATACTACAGCGCCACCTGCTGCATAGATAGGTATAATGCATACAGTATTGTCAGTTTATTAACAACTTTATATTACATGCTGTTGTTTTTTTCCAACACTAATGGCACCCCAATCGCGCTGCGATTTTACCACGATTATCGTGAGGAAAATCGCGCTGCAATCGTGGCAAAGTACGACGCTGTCGGCCAAAAGAAGCTAATGTTCCTTTTGAGCACAAGCTTCACGCGCTGCAAAATCATGGTGCGATTGGGTTGCCATTAGAAGTAATGGCATTGCAAACATGTCCCGGGTTTTGCAGTCATTTGAAATCATGGAGCGGAATTGCAGCAATTCTGCCCACGATCATGTGTGAATGAAGCCTTAGGGGTGGAGAGCTGCTATTTGAGCTTCTAAAGCTTCTCTCATAAAATGCTCAAGTCAGGCATTTCTATTGAAGCCTATGGGGCCAAAAACAATTGTAAGCCGCCAAAAAGGCTCAGCATCATCACGACCAAAGAGTCGGGATCTGCCAGATCCCTGGACCGACACCCGGCTCAGCCTCTCAATGAGCCGCAGGGAGCCTGAGCCGACCACTCCCACCTCCTCCACAGCCCAGCGCTCCAGTGAGCGAGGAGGGGGCAGAGCAGAGGGCCAGTGACTGACAGTCGGATAGGGAGGGAGAAGATGAAGTTCCTGCAGGCTTGGGTTAGGTGGAGACAATTATGAAATGCCCAAGCTGGTCGGATGCAGGGTGGGGAGAGCATAGGACCACCAGGGTGTTCATACAGTACTTTAAGAAATTTTGTATGAGAGTCATGTAAAATACTAGACCTTTTTTTCGTGGACCATAAGGTCGGTCATAATGCTCTTCACCACTGCAATCGAAACAGAGGGCTTCTTCCAGGCCATGGTAATTGTGTGCAGCACATTTTTTATTGCAAGGCCATAGTTCTACTTTAACATTTTATCAACCCTGTTTATAGCAAATATTTGTAATTAAATACGTACACAGTAACCCACAAAATGGTTGGGCCTTGCTCATCTTCCGATCTCACTTTATTCAGATAGCATCTTTCTGAAAACTAAAAAAACTTCAGTCTCTAATTAGATAAAACACCAGTAGTGCCCTGGAAGGCAGTGGTCACTGGAAGAGGAACTGCAGTCTGCTCACATAATTTGTAGTAAAAACATCTTGGCCATTCTGAAGCTTCCCTCCAACCACTTTGCATATTATTATATATATACTGTGAATCTGTACTTGCCAAATATGCTGCAGAAATCTCCCTCCACCAAGTCTGGCTGCAGCCATTTTAACTGTAGGCAGCTGAAACTGCTGCCTGTTCACTTCCTGGATTTACACAGAGACACACCTCCATCTCTACAGCTTTCATTGGCCCTTGTATGACTCATCCTCTCTCCCTTCCTGGAAAAACTCTCACGAGAATGAGGGAGAGAGCTGTGCATGATGTCATAATCCTAGGCTAATGACCAGACAATAAAGAGGAAGTGGGCTGTAGAAGGTATTTACAGAAAAAAAATGTTTTAAAAAATGTTTTACTATCCAAAGTTAAAACAACAAGGGCAGAAGATTTATTAGATGGAAAGTTGAAAAAATGACTGAAGGTCCGCTTTAATAATATACTATTATTTTGCCACCATTTAAACCGATAAGGTTAAACCAGGGGTAAATTGTGGGTTGAGAAATAGAGGAGCCAGGGGAGTATGAGCTGATTTGAATTTATGTAAGGCGCATAGTCTGTCCCACAAGCTCAGCGAAAAGGGTAAAGTAGGGCACAGTATGGAAGGCCTATCTCTAGCCGGTAGCCACATTAGGTGACTGATTGCCATGGAAGGATACTGGTAAGATTCTATAGACATCCATTGGAGATTAGGGAGTGTGAAAACGAATCAATTGCGCCATTTGAGCAACCTAAAAGTAATTCAAATGGTCAGGAGCTTCAAGGCCATCCCTAAGTTTGGAGGTATACAGTGTATGTTTGTTTACCCTGGGTCTCCTATTCCCCCAAATAAATGGCAAGAATCTGCAGAAGATATTGCCATCGGTAAGGTTCTGAACACATATAAGAGCGTAGGTAGAATATTCATTTTACTAGCATACAATCTACTGAACCAAGAAGGCATGAGTTACATTTTTAACTCAAAATAATAATGTGATTTTGTGATACAAAAGTGTGACCATCCACTTACTGTGAAGTATGACTTAGGCCCTTTTCAAACCTTTCTGTACTGATGTGTTGTGTTAATGCCACAACAAGCCTCTGATGTGTGTAGTGTGCATTACAGTGCCTTATAGTACCATAGGAGTTATTGCAATGGATATGTAGGGAACTGAAATGCTAGGTCCACTTTAACACATTATGACCACTATATGCATAAATGTGGCAGCGGGGCAGGTGGACCTTAAAGCCTAGTTGCCACATATACCTGTATATGCATCACTATGTAGTTCTAGATCGTGCTATATCAACTCTCCCAGAACTGAGATGGAGCTGCCTCCAGCAACTCATGATCACATACTGATGACCAGGAGGCGCTAGGACAGGCTCCTGATGATGTCAGCATTGTGCAGCCAATCACAGTGCAGAAAAATCGTGAGCCCCTCCTACAGCCCTAAGGTATCAGAGCCCTCTAAAGCACTGGCTGCAGTCAGCATAAGGAACTTAATTTATATTATTCTGATAAAATAACTACATGGGGAGACTGTTTACTATGGGCATTGTAGTCTGGATAATGATTATTGATATATACAATTCGATTCATTTCCAAAATGCTAAGGCTCATTCAAACTTCACAGTGCATAATGCATAGCATAAAACGCTTGTGCGCTTGTTCTTCCATTGGGACTGTGGTTCTGGTGTGAATGAGCCCTCAAAGTGTACCAAAAGGCAAAACATTTTATTAGTTTTAGATAAAGTGGAGAAGGAACACCTCCCAGGTTTTTATTACTCTCTGTGCCCTCATTAGGGAGATTCACTCTCTTTATTTGTCATGTCTACTGTTGTCAGTGAAAGTGAAAGAAAATCCCAAATTTTGGGTTTTCACCAGAACAGGAATAGGAAGGGAGGAGGAAAATCATCCTATATGGACATTAGTACTGGTGACCTGGTGACAACCAGGCATTCCCTCAGTCTGAAAGGGGTTCCCCTCACTTCTCACTTTCTCAAACCTGTTTTGGCAATGGAACAGAGAGTGAAGGGAAATCATCTCTACAAAAGGAACAAAAAAAAAATTGACAGGCATTCTAACCCTCCCTCTATCCACAATAAAAAAAAAATGCCTTAAGATTCACTTCAAACTTTTCCACTGCAATATATTGCAAGGGAAAGACGATAAGAAATATTGGCATAAGTCTAACCTGTAAAGACCAACATGTAAGATCACACGTACAATAAACTTTACAACAATAACAGCAAATAAAATGTTTGTTCAGCAATTATTTTTTTTCTGACATTACTAAAATATCTGCACAGGCAATACAAGAGGAAATCCAAAGTTACAGAACAGAGATTGCTATAGGAAAAGAATTCCCAGGAGGTGAGCCAAGATAGAGCTACAAATATAGCAAGCCATGATGGAGCCAGCAATAGAGCAAGCCACGTGTCTGCTACCAACTACTGAGTTTACTTCATTATATAATACTTAGAGCATTATGGCTAAAATCTTCCAGCCTGACCGCAATCCCACCCATCATCATCCACTAAGTGCACTGCTCTGGCCATATAGAGGGATGCAAAGCATGGGGCATCCAAGCTGCCAAGGGCACTAGCAATCTCACATACAGTAGTGTGGTTCCTGCTAGGTCATAAGAAACAATAACTGATCAGTTCCATGGAAAGCGTTCTTGGTGATGTGTTTTTTGTTCATGGTGGGAGGAGGTTATCTCTTGTTCTATCCTGAAAGATGATTTTGGAAATTTGTTATTAAATTTACCTCAGTCAGGGAAATGAATGCTGAGTTTTAGTTTAGTTACTACAGACAACTACACATCATTAGTCATTAAGGTACTGGAGGCAGTGCCCACCCAAACAGACAACGCCTTGTAGTCATTGAAAAAAAAATAGAAGACGTTCTCTGAATAATGGCGGCACCAAGCATGTGACCCCTTGTGTTTGCTGTGCAGATGGGAAGTCACTTGAGCAGGACCTGGATAATTGTGGCTATCACTGTATGTAGTGCAGGCTACTATAGAAGTTTTCATCATACTCAGCAGCCCTCTAGATAAAAGGGATAGTTGCATCGTGCCAAGTTGGACCAATGTAAGCTGGCAATGCAGATAATTCCTGGAGTTCCACTTTAAGTGCTCCTGTCCACCTTGGGGTGTTCCACTTTTGTTATTACTTTCTCCTTAAAGTGGGGTTCCACCCCAAAAAAAAAAAAAACTACATGAAAAATCCTAAAAAAAAATACAAAAAAACATTTGGATATTTTTTTTTTTTTACTTACCTCTAAATGCCTGTTGCTAGGGGGTCCCTCATAGTCTGCCTCTTCCAGTGCCTGGGCTGGTGACATCACTTCCCCCTCGGCAGAGGAAGGGCTCAGCTCTGCTCCCTCCCTCCTGTCAATCATCTGGGACCCATTACAGGTCCCAGGTGACTGAGCGGCCAATCACGGCGCGCGGCGCCGCTCGCGCATGCGCAGTGGGTGCCAGGCTGTGAAGCCACAGCCCGGCGCCCACAGTTGCAATGCCGGCGCCGCTGAACGGAGGGGGAGACGAGCAGGGCTTCGATCCCCCGCATCGCTGGACCCTGGGACAGGTAAGTGTCCAATTAAAAGTCAGCAGCTGCAGTATTTGTAGCTGCTGACTTTTATTTATTTTATTTTTTTAATGGACCTCGGGTGGAACTCCTCTTTAAAATTAATTTCTTGCAAAATAAATCAACTAAACAGACCTGCCCATTATAGTCAGGGTAGAGCAGACCTTAGAGCCCTTGCACACTGGGGCGGTTTGCAGGCGCTATTGCGCTAATAATAGCGCCTGCAAACCGCCCCGAAAGTGCCGCTGCTGTGTATCCAGTGTGAAAGCCCCGAGGGCTTGCACACTGGAGAGATGCGCTGGCAGGACGGTAAAAAAAGTCCTGCCAGCAGCATCTTCGGAGGGGTGAAGGAGCGGTGTGTATACCGCTCCTTTACCGCTCCTGCCCATTGAAATCAATGGGACGGCGCGGCTATACCGCCGGCAAAGCGCCTCTGCAGAGGCGCTTTGCCGTGGTATTTAACACTTTCTCAGCCGCTAGCGGGGGGTAAAACCGCCCCGCTAGCGGCCGCATACCGACGGTAAAACACCGCTAATAATAGCGGCGTTTTACCGCCGACGCCGCCCCCCCGCCCCAGTGTGCAAGGGTTCTAAGAACTCAAGTGAAGAGATTTGTCCAGCAGAGTTCCTCAGAAATATAACAAACTGACAGTTTAAAATTGATCTTAACCTATAAAGTATTGATCTCATGGCTGGTTCGAAAGAGGATAAAATATATCTCTAACAATGTAAGTATGACCATTGATGTAAGACACACGGTGTGTCTTTTGCCAGAAAATTGCCCTCAGCTGTAGCGTAAACATGTAAAGCAAAGCATACATGTGGATCTATGACAGCCAACCAATCAATATGCCTTTGGATGATTGGGCCATGCCTGCATGTTCAACCACCCAGTTATCTTTGTGGTCAGCTAAGTACATCTGCTTTATGTTATGCAGCCTGGGTTTGTCAGCAGTTTGTAAGTCACTGGAGGAAGATACTATGCATGGATTGTAAAGAAAAGCAGGTTTTTCATGTTCTCAGTGACACGTATGTACAAGGTGTATCCACATCCAGTAAGAATACAAATGAAATAAACATTAAAATGAATGGTTTTGCATTGTCCACAGACCACAAAACTGCTGGCGCCCTATATCCAAGGCAATGAACTTATTATACAAGCATGATCCACCCCCACCCACTGCTGAGTGTACAGTCACCCCTCCGGGCATTCATCCTGCATTTCACACAGCCACGCCTCACAACAAGGAGACAGTAACGCACAATATTTGTATTGTTTTACACTACCCTGGACTTTTCTAAGGCTGGCCATACATGCATAGATGTCTCTAAATGATTCTTCCATTTATGCTCTACAGTAAGGATAAGGGAATCTGTGCCACAAGCTATTGTATTCAAGGATGGCGGTTGTGAGATGTTGGACTCTTGATCAGGGAGCACTTGTTGAACTTTATGACTGAACCTCAGCAGTTCTAAAGTAGACCAACTATCAAAAAAAAACAAAAAAACAAAAACAAACACACAGCAGCCTTCACTGAGAAAGAGCATCAGTTAGCCAACTTAAGAGTCTATCATCATTTATTTTTAGATATAACATAGATAGCAGGAATATATATGGTATTCAGAGCCTTTTTGGGGGGCAAACAATCCCCTTTTATCAGAGCTTGGATGAAAAATAGAAAAGCTTTCTATAGGTCTCTAAGCAAAAAGGCTACTGGAAAATGTTCTATGTGAAATACTCAGGCGTCATAGGCGCACAGACATGGTCAACAGGCGGACGTATCTTGAGATGCTAACGGGAGATTGAACACGTTCATAGTGAGTTATATGGAGATCTTTTTTTATCTCCTTTTTATTGCTATTGCAGTTTAAATATTCCCTCTTTAGGGTTGGCTATTGACGCTCATTATATTCTTGTTTCTTTGCCTCTTTTTTCTAACTTGGGACCTTTACAGCATCTCCTGATCTTTCTGTCCTTCCAAGCCTGTCTGCCGGTGTTTGATGTGACCTCACATTTTAGGTACGTTTGACCATAGGATTATCTTGGGACTATGGATGTATATTCACATCTCTTTTCTTTTCCCTTTATTTATATATTTTTTCATTACATTTTTTTACAGGATTCCCATTCTGTAGGCCCCAGTACACATGGCCTCGCCACGATTAGGGACAAGCCCCTCTCTATTGACTTGGGGCATAGTCCCTGTATATATATATATATATATATATATATATATATATATATATATATATATATATATATATATATATATATATATATATATATATATATATATATATATATATATATATATATATATATATATATATATATATATATATATATATATATATATATATATATATATATATATATATATATATATATCTTTTGATTATATGCTCTGGGCTGTGATAATGTGGGCAGGATGGCTGGATGACTCCATGTGACAGCGTCTCTCTTTTAAAATGAATATGGATGATCTCATGTATGTGCAATTGAATAAGATGTAAGTCACCAGCACTTTAGGCCTTTTTTGGCTATGCATTATGGGATGAATATACTAACTTACTATTGATGATTTGTATTTGAATTTTATAGATTATATATTTCCTGTTAAACCCTGATGAAGGAGACAATATTCATCTCCGAAACGCGTTGGATATAGGATCTCTGTATCATCAATTTGCATATCTTGATTTTTCAATGTTCATGACTTTGTTTAATATTCTATATATTCTATGTATTTTTCTACAATATTATTAAAATTATTATTCTTACTTTTCATTGTCTGTTGGTAGTGCCTAAAAAATCCCCCCCCCCCCCCCAGGGGTTCTCTTTCTTTCTATTTTTCATGGGTTGTGGCACACTTTTCAAATCTTGTATATCAGAATTTCTTTTTCATCTATGTGAAATAAGGAGCAATGCTGGTCAAAATGGACTTGTCATAATGAATGTGTGCCTGTAAAGCATGGCAATTTAGAAGGAATAGACGAAATTTGATCCGATTATGGCCAGCTTAACAAATTAGTTCTGGTTATCTAAAAGTACAAGTTGGGGTTAGTTAATACAACAGCACACATTCCAACTTACAAGCATACTAAAAGAATCATTTTCCCATAACTAAGAACAAAGTTATTACAATATCTTAACCTAATGACGTCATTGGAGAATCTTCCAATACCCACATAAAGGGAAACAGAGGAGATCAGTAGAGGAACTTCTCAGCACTGAATGTAATTAATACAGATGTCTTCACAGCATGTCCCCCACTCATTCATTCAGTGACACAACCCTAAATGCAGCCCCCAATAACAGAATGGGAGCTGCCATTGTTAACCTGAGTCAATCTGTGCAGAGGGAAATACCAAGAGTTCTATTGCTGACCTCTCCTGAAAATGCTAATTGCCTGGCTGTCATACTTTCTGAATGACCCAAAACAAATGTGCACATCAGGCATGCTCAGGTCGCCTTCATTTTACTTGTTGCATACTAGTTTCATTTCAGTGACATAGTCAGAGATAGCTAGCATTCTCTAAAGTCAGCAATGGTAACCCTATTCCTAAAATATATCTTTCATTTAAAGTGATCATTTCATTTAATGTACAAAATTTTTTGAACCAAGCAATACACGGTAAAAAAAAAGCCTCTACATACTAACGTTTCTGCCAAACAATCTTCTGATCTTTTTCTAAAGTCCACGGGGAAACTGACACTTCCAGGAGTGTCAGTCTCCTGGAATCCCCCGCAGCTCTCACTGGTTCATTCCTATGACCACCACCATCCTCTACAGAATACAACATTGACGTGGAGGTCAGCAGGAGGAACCAGTGAGAGCTATAGGGGGTCCCGGAGAAACCCCAATCCCAGAAGTGTTGGATTCTCTGTGGATTTTAGCAGAAGCTTTCACAGGACTGGAGCGGTACTTGGTAGCATGGGCAGAAGTAAAAGAAAATCTATTCACCCTTCTTTTACAGGTAAGGTGTGGTTTTAAAAGATCTGTATACTGATAAGTGTTGCTTTAACCGGCATGCTTTATTGCTCCTACTCTGACCTTGGATTTATGACTTACTGAGTTACTGACCCAGAATAAGTATGCATGTAAAGTGAAAGGCTTTTTCTAAATTTAGTGACTCACCAAGTAGTGAAGCAAAGGCGAGGAAGAAAACTACAAACTGCACCTTTTAAAAAGTAAAAAGCCCCCATATTTCTTTCCTCATTGGTTAATTTTAAGACTGATGTCAGAAGTTCACTGATTTCCAAATATCAGACACATTGTTGTAGTTTTACAACAATGTATTTTCACCATAGCCTTAACAATATAGTGAATGGGAGTTATTCCTCCTGCACAGTGTATACCCTTCAAACCCAAAGCATCCGTCTCCAATACTCCACATGCAGCATTATTCAGTAAAGGGTTTTTACTTAATTGCAGCAACCCAAAGCAACCAATCAGCATCAATTTTGTACTGGTTTGACTTGAGCAAAGTAAGTTGTGATTGGTTGTTATAGGTTTTTTTTTTCATTTTGTAATTAACATTTAATTGAACTTGTGCTTTGCCTATGCAGGGTAGAACTAAAAGTTTTCTTTAAAGCCGGCCACAGCAACTTGTACTTACCTTACAAGAAAACAAAGCTCTTTTTCAGCTTCAATTGAATCCTAGCTGGAGCTTACACAAGACTGGGGTCTATTCCTCTGTACCCATATCATGGCGCCCTCATGTGGGAGGAAGGTGAGTTACAAATGCTGCTGCATACATGGAAGTACCGCATGCAGTGTTGTGAAAACAAAAGGAAGGTAAGTATAAACTGTTGCAAGCTCACCTCACCTATTTAAAGCGAGCCTTTTGCTTTGACCTGCATGGGCAAAGCACAAATTCAATTTGAGTATAGAAATGGTCACGTTTTGCTGTTTTTTTTTTTGTGTAATCTCTAGTTTTAAAAAAGCTGCAACAAAAATAAAAATAATACATCTCTAAAACACTTCTAATAAACTGTAAAAAAAAGCATTTGACGGTAGCCGACGGATGCCTTTAAATGAGGAACCCCATACATGTTGAAACATAACTGCTCACACGTGTGATCTTAGCAAGATAAGACGCAAAGTGCGGAAGAAAAGACACTCCTGCCCCACCCCATACAGTGTGCAGAAAGTTTGTCTGCTTGTGTCACTGAACAGACAACTGTGACCTGCCCGCTGTCTCCACAATGACCATACAGAATGGAAGCCCCCTGTGATGTGATGTCCCCTCTCACCTGTAGCAGTCTCTGGCCAGGCACACACACGTTCTGAGAGGGAAAGGTGGAATTTTAAGTGGAAGCAGGCTGGGAGGTTCTAGGTGGGGAGGGAGGTTCAGTCCCACCTCCATTAACAGTTCTGCCTGGCACAGAGACAACTTGTTATCCTACAAAGCACACTGCAGAAGAATGGGGGAAGGATCTTTAACATTGCGATCATTTTTTTAAAGGAAAGTTTAACACATTTTTGGCCAAAGGTGGAGTCTCATGGATTGCTGCATGAATGCTGGCACCCAGAACAGAAGGAACAAAACCCATCAGGTTATAAATGTATGCAAAAATCAATAAATATTCCTTGTACAACTACCTGAGATCTTAAAGTGACAGTACACTTTTTTTGGAAAAAAATAGTAAATGCAGCAATGTTGATCTTATAATCGTATCTTTATAAATTTTTATTAAACTTCTTTATATATCTCATTACTTATGATTTACCACTTTTTTGCATTGAAGACGGCAGAGCATCGTACCTGCAATCAGTATGTGTGAATAACCCCAGCACCAAGTCCTTAAAGCTTAAAAGTAAGAATTTGCAAACAGACGGGATCTTTATTGCAGAAGAGACTTGAAATGTCTCTTCTGCAATAAAGCACACTTACCTGCCTATTTGCAAATGTTCAATGTGAGCTCGTTGTCGGAAATTCCGACCGTGTGTAGGCTCCATCGGAAATTTGTTGTCAGAATTTCCGACAACAAAAATTTGAGAGCTGGTTCTCAAATTTTCCGACAACAAAATCCGTTGTCGGAAATTTCCGATCGTGTGTACACAATTCCGACGCACAAAATTCCACGCATGCTCGGAATCAAGCAGAAGAGCCGCACTGGCTATTGAACTTTTTGAAATTTTTCTCGGCTCTTCGTACGTGTTGTACGTCACCGCGTTCTTGACGTTCGGAATTTCCGTCAACCTTTGTGCGACCGTGTGTATTCAAGACAAGTTTGAGCCAACATCCGTCTAAAATAAATCCAGGATTTGGTTGTCGGATTGTGCGATCGTGTGTATGCGGCATTAAGGTTTGACCTCATATTATATGATTTTGGTAAATCTGATGGAAAAAAATCTACAGAAAAATGTATAGTGTGTATCCAGCCTTACATCATCCCGCACCAGCCAATAAAAATGACCAAAGACTGATACCTGGAAGAACCCAGGGAGAAGATGTTGGCGCCAGCAAGGGATCTTTCGGGCATGGAACCGTTGAAACTAAGGGAGGTGTGTGTACCTTTAGTTCTGCTTTAAATAGATACACACCTTCTGTTATGGGGCTGAAGGACTAGAATTGTGGTGATGTCATCATCTTGCTCTGTTAGGTCCCTCTGGTGTATTTGCCAATGATGGCTACTGGACCTTGATGACATACGGGCAGAACCATGCACAGCTGCTTTAAATTAAAGAAAAAAACAAGGTTCCCCAGGCAGAAGATCCCCACAATTTAGGTAAAGGTGGAGGGGAGAGTGGTTTGGTGTATACAACCATGTTTCATTTTACACCCTAAACATGAGTGTGTGCAGCCTGTTGTATTAGGGTGTGCTCCCCAAAGCTCAAACACACACACATGTGTGTGTGTATATACAGTATGTGATATATATATCTATATATATATAGATATATATCTGTATATATATCTATATCTATATCTATATATATATATATATATATATATATATATATATATATATATATATATATATATATATATATGTATGTATGTATGTGTATGTATATATACATACACATACACACACACTCTTATAAATAAATGTAAATAAACATTTAAAAATGTATTAAAACGTGAAAATGGTGTCAATAGGACAGTGGATGGTTTCAGGAGAGCAATGGATGTGTCAGTAAGGCAGAGGTTGGTGTCAGTAGAGCAGTGGATGGTGTCAGTAGAGCAGTGGAAGGTGTCAGTAGAGTAGTGGATGGTGTCAGTAGAGCAGTGGAAGGTGTCAGTAGAGCAGTGGAAGGTGTCAGTAGAGCAGTGGAAGGTGTCAGTAGAGTAGTGGATGGTGTCAGTAGAGCAGTGGATGGTATCAGTAGAGCAGTGGATGATGTCAGTAGAGCAGTGGATGGTATCAGTAGAGCAGTGGAAGGTGTCAGTAGAGTAGTGGATGGTGTCAGTAGGGCAGTGGATGGTATCAGTAGAGCAGTGGATGGTGTCAGTAGAGCAGTGGATGGTGTCAGTAGAGTAGTGGATGGTGTCAGTAGGGCAGTGGATGGTATCAGTAGAGCAGTGGATGCTGTCAGTAGAGCAGTGGATGGTGTCAGTAGAGCAGTGGATGGTGTCAGTAGAGCAGTGGATGGTATCAGTAGAGCAGTGGATGGTATCAGTAGAGCAGTGGACGGTGTCAGTGGAACAATAGATGGTATCAGTAGGGCAGAGGTTGGTGTCAATAGGACAGTGGGCAGTGTCAGTAGAGCAGTGGAGGGTGTCAGTAGAGCAGTGGAGGGTGTCAGTAGAGCAGTGGATGGTGTCAGAAGAGCAGTGGATGGTGTCAGTAGAGCAGTGGAAGGTGTCAGTAGAGCAGTGGATGGTGTCAGTAGAGCAGTGAATGGTATCAGTAGAGCAGTGGATGGTGTCAGTAGAGCAGTGGATGGTTTCAGTAGAGCAGTGAATGGTATCAGTAGAGCAGTGAATGGTATCAGTAGAGCAGTGGACAGTGTCAGTAGAACAATAGATGGTATCAGTAGGGCAGAGGTTGGTGTCAGTAGGACAGTGGGCAGTGTCAGTAGAGCAGTGGGGGGGTCAGTAGAGCAGTGGATGGTGTCAGTAGAGCAGTGAATGGTATCAGTAGAGCAGTGGAGGGTATCAGTAGAGCAGTGGAGGGTATCAGTAGAGCAGTGGGGGGGTCAGTAGAGCAGTGGATGGTGTCAGTAGAGCAGTGATTGGTATCAGTAGAGCTGTGGAGGGTATCAGTAGAGCAGTGGAGGGTGTCAGTAGAGCAGTGGAGGGTGTCAGTAGAGCAGTGGATGGTGTCAGTAGAGCAGTGGATGGTATCATTAGAGCAGTGCGCGGTGTCAGTAGAACAATAGATGGTATCAGTAGGGCAGAGGTTGGTGTCAGTAGAACAGTGGGCAGTGTCAGTAGAGCAGTGGATGGTGTCAGTAGAGCAGTGGATGGTGTCAGAAGAGCAGTAGATGGTGTCAGAAGAGCAGTGGATGGTGTCAGTAGGGCAGTAGACGGTGTCAGTAGAGCAGTGGATGGTGTCAGTAGAACAATAGAGGGTATCAGTAGGGCAAAGGTTGGTGTCAGTAGGACAGTGGATGGTGTCCATAAAGCAGTGGGCAGTGTCAGTAGAGCAGTGGATGGTGTCAGTAGAACAGTGGATGGTGTCAGTAAGGCAGTGGACGGTGTCAGTAGAGCAGTGGATGGTGTCAGTAGAGCAGTGGAAGGTGTCAGTAGAGCAGTGAATGGTGTCAGTAGAGCAGTGGACGGTGTCAGTAGAACAATAGAGGGTATCAGTAGGGCAGAGGTTGGTGTCAGTAGGGCAGTGGGCAGTGTCAGTAGAGCAGTGGACATCGTCAATAGGGCAGAGGATGATGTCAGTAGAGCAGTGGATGGTGTCAGTAGGGCAGAGATTGGTGTAAGTAGGGCAGTGGACAGTGTCATTTTTTCATTTTTATTATTTAATTTTTTTATTATTTTTTTACAGTTTTATCTTATTATTTTTTACAATATTATTTTTTTTTAAGAGCTCTGTTGGGGGCTTTGGTGAAATATCAGGGGTCTGTTTAGACCTCACTTTTGAAACAGCGAAAGGGACTGAAGACAGAGATTCCCCAGTCCCTTTCTCTGCAGTCCCAGCTGTTCTAGACAGTAAATGAATGGGAAGTGCTTTGTGCTGAGTGGTTTCCTGTTCATTCACTAACTGAAGCATGGTAAACACAGTTTACTATGACTCAGTTATCAATGAACACGGTACTGATCACTCACTGTGTTCATTCAGGAAGGAAGGAGCTAGTAAATTACTTATTTACCGGTCTCTTCCCTGCTCTCCACCCTGAATTGATCCACGGGAGAGGAGAAGAGCAGAAGCTGGAAGAGGAAGACCGGGGAGCACACAGGGGGGCCATGAAACAAGAGAAACAGGGCAGAAGGGGAAGTGGGGGCAGCATATACTGGTAACTGGTATTTTGCTCCTGTGACAGCTGATTATCTGTGTGAGGGAGAAGAAGATAAGCCTACTTTCAGCTGCTGCAGGAGGAAATTACAGACTGGCTCCAACGAATGCCGTATACACCGACCCTTCTGTTTAGGTTCTAGGGGTCAGCAAGGAACAATCTCAGTCTACCAGTCACCTGCCTGCAATCGATGGGTAGATTGTGATCAACCCCTGGATAAGGGTATGCCTAGGCACATCGGGCACACCCCTTGCACACGCCTATGGGTGTAGCATGAAACATGGTCCAAAAGGTGGACCAAGGTGCACTTGTCTACCAGGGCAATTTTTCATTTTTTTTGCGCACATGCTAAAATTTGCATATTTTGCTAGAAATTGCATTAAAGTGATTGTAAACAATCACCTTGTAAAACAACCCATTCAGTTTAAAATAGAAATGAAAGGCAAAACATTTTTGTATAGATATAAAAAAAACATAAATACCTTTTTTCCCTTTTTTATAAGTGATCACATTCCCTCTGTTCTCAGCTGTTTTAAGAGCTGTGGGAGGAGAAGCAGCAGCACACTAAGCTTCCCAGAGGATGGCTGTGCAGCGGAGGCGTGTCAGGACAAGTCTGATCATTGAAGTAGAGCATAGGGAGTTCCCAGCATAGTTAGAGGACTGACTATGCTGTGTTCTCCTGGTTAGGGTGCTCAGTTTTTAATAGGAAAGCAGAGGGACTGGCAGGAACACCAGGAATTTCAGATAAAGGAAGCAATTCAAAGAGAACAAGATGCTTTCTTATACAAGTACATGGTACAGCAGGCACATATCAGGAATATGAAGTGTTGGGGTAACAAACGCTTTAAACTCCTAAATAATTATATTATTTTTGGAAAGCAGAGACCCGTAGAATGAAATAGTGTCAACTTTAAGGCTCCATGCACACTGAAGCTCAAAAAAGCTTTTTCTGGACGCCAGATTGCTGGCAGAAAACACTGGTTGAAAAACATGCTTTTAACAGCGTTTTGTACTAGCGTTTATGAGCGTTTATGAATGTTTTTTAGCGTTTATAGGCGTTTTTAATAAAAAATACACAGAGGACACTCCAAAAATCCCACAATGTATTCCAAACTCCCACAATGCATTGAAAAAATAGAACGCCGAACGCTAAGTAACGCACGTTTATGAGCGTTTATCGGCGTTTGGCGTTTTTTTAGCAGTGAAAAACTGCACTTTGAACGCAAATTTCTGGCGTTCTGAAAAAAGCCCATAAACTCCACTGCTCATTAAAGCTTAAAAACGTCCATGTGTGCATGGGCACATAGGCTAACATAGAGTGGAGTTTATGGGCTTTGAAAAAAAACGCCCAAACTCCAATAAACTGGAGTTTATCAGCTCCAGTGTGCATGGAGCCTAAAGAGCATGCATAGCCAAAATGTTTTTTGAATTTTGGTAGAACCGGGGAAGGGTTATTAGTATACCTAGCAAATTTTAATTGATAACTCTGTTCCTGCTACAGTGTAAGTAAAAATTGTACAGTTGTCAGAACAATAAGTGAGATCTAATCTTTCAGTGAGGTCACCTGTTCTGATGACAATTTCCCTTTGTAGAGTGAAGAGAATTCCTCACTGTTGTGCCTCTAGGATGGAAAGTAAAGTGATGCAGACAGAGAAAAAACAATAGACACTTTTACCAGTCTACATGTTAACCTCTTATGATACCAGCTCAACAGAAACTAGTAAATTTCAAAAGCTACAGGTTGCTTGCTCATTACATATTATATGCCGTTGAATATTTTACTAGTCCATTGAATTTTTGATGAAAATGTGTTGCATCACTAATATTGTATCCTCTTTTATGTGTCTAGCTCATTACGTATTAAATGGTGTTTATTACACTGTAACATTGTTCATGTTCTCTTGGAATGAGGAGGTCCCACTCACTAGGAAACTTTTAATAAAGGGGGACATCTGCTCCTTCTGACTTAATATTTTATGGGTTTTATACATATTTCATGTCAGTTGTGTCAAAAGTTGTGTCAAATTAAGGACTGTTCAGACCAGAATTTTTGCATTCTGTATTTGTTTCTGCATGCACATTTTTGATGCATTTTTTATGCATTTTTGGTGCATTCCAGAGCGTTTTTGATACGTTCCAATGTGTTTTTTCCCCTATTTTTTTTTTCATCTCTGTTGAGGACAAAATCAAAAATCTATCACATTATTATTATTACTATACAGGATTTATATAGCGCCAACAGTTTGCGCAGCGCTTAACCGCTTCCCGACCGGCGCGCGCCGATGTACGTCGGCAGAGCGGCACGGCTGGGCAAATGGGCGTACCTGTACGTCCATTTGAATTTCCCGCCGTGCCAGTGCGTGCGCGCCACCGGCGGCGCGCGTGCGCGCCGGCCGGGAGCTATGTGAGGCGGGGGATACCCGCGATCGCCTCACGGAGCGGATGAACGGGGAGATGCCGTTGTAAACAGCATCTCCCCGTTCTGCCTAGTGACAAGTGTCACTCGATCTCTGCTCCCTGTCATCGGAGCAGAGATCAGTGACGTCACCCACACAGCCCATCCCCCTACAGTTAGTAATCACTCCCTAGGACACACTTAACCCCTCCCCACCCCCTAGTGGTTAACCCCTTCACTGCCAGTGTCATTTACACAGTAATCAGTGCATTTTTAATCGCACTGATCGCTGTATAAATGACAATGGTCCCAAAAATGTGTCAAAAATGTCCGACATGTCCGCCATAACGTCGCAGTCACAATAAAAATCGCTGATCGCCGCCATTACTAGAAAAAAAAAAAGATTAATAAAAATGCCATAAAACTATCCCCTATTTAGTAAACACTATAACGTTTGTGCAAACCAATTAATAAACGCTTATTGCGATTTTTTTTACCAAAAATATGTAGAAGAATACGATCGGCCTAAACTGAAGAAAAAAAATGTTTTTTTTATATATATTTTTGGGGGATATTTATTATAGCAAAATGTAAAAAATAATGCATTTTTTTCAAAATTTTCGCTCTTATTTTGTTTATAGCGCAAAAAATAAAAATCGCAGAGGCGATCAATTACCACCAAAAGAAAGCTCTATTTGTGGGAAAAAAAGGACGTCAATTTTGTTTGGGTGCCACGTCGCACGACCACGCAATTGTCAGTTAAAGCGACGCAGTGCCGAATCGCAAAAAACGCTCTGGTCAGGAAGGGGGTAAATCCTTCCGGGGCTGAAGTGGTTAAAGTGATTGTAATAGGGCGTACACACGGTCGGACTTTGTTCGGACATTCCGACAACAAAATCCTAGGATTTTTTCCGACGGATGTTGGCTCAAACTTGTTTTGCCTACACACGGTCGCACAAAGTTGTCGGAATTTCCGATCGCCAACCACGCGGTCACGTACACCACAAACGACGAGACTAGAAAAGGCCAGTTCAGAACCAAGCGCGGCACCCTTTGGGCTCCTTTTGCTAATCTCGTGTTAGTAAAAGTTTGGTGAGAGACGATTCGCGCTTTTTCAGACTCGTGGCTTTCAGATCGTTTTCTGCCGTTCAGTTTGTGCTTGTGGGTTTGTATCTGCTCTTCATTGCATGCAAGCAAGTTCTGCGTGACTTTAGGTAGTCATTGTATTCTTGTTCGTTTGTTACTGGTTTTCAGGTCGCTCTTCACAGGCCTTGCTGTTCTTCAGTGCGTTCTGTTACTTCGTTCTGAGCAGCCGACCGTTTTCTAGCCATGTTTCGTATGCGTACTCCTCGTAGATTTCGTGCTGTGCGGGGGCTTGGTGTTGGGGTCCTGACCTTGACACAAGTCCAGTCCATGAACAGGGTGGGGAGGAGTTCATGGACCAAGAATTGGTTGCTTCAGCGTGACCAGTTCTCTCATATGCCTTTGCTCCGTGAGATCCGTGAGAATAATCCTGATGATTTCAGGAACTTTCTCAGGATGACGGACCCCGTATTTCACCGTTTGTTGGCTTTGCTGACCCCCTATATCAGCAGGCAGGATACCTGCATGAGGCAAGCCATCACTCCGGAGCAGAGGTTGGTCGCTACCTTGCGGTATTTGGCCACAGGGAGAAGCCTGCAGGACCTCAAGTTCTCGACAGGCATCTCCCCCCAGGCTCTGGGGATCACTATCCCAGAGACCTGTTCTGCCATCATCCAGGTCCTGCAGAAGGAGTATATGAAGGTAAGATTTTTATCCTTTTATATCACATTTTATTGTATTGAATGTTTGATAATATATTGTATTTCTTTCCTCATTCCCTAATTCCCATGATTGTAATATGCTGTGAATGTCCCCTTTGTTCTCATGCATGCTGGATTTTTATGTCATTATTATTTTAGGTCCTTCATACATATTTGCCCTTCACTAACCTCCCCAGCATGGTGTCTCCTGGCCTATATTCATCTCATGTAGTCACTTAACAATGTATTTTATCAGCTCTATAGTAGTGCTTTACCCCAAACACCCCCTAAAATGTCTGGAAATGTAATTTTTGATTTAAATTCAGGCAGAGTGCCAGAGGCTTTTTTTTGTGGTGTCCCCAAATAATTTTTAGTAACCCTCCCTCCCCCAACTGCTAAGTCAGCTGATCCCAATTCTCTATCTATTTTCAATCATCTATCTGCTGACTTTGCCAAACCCATACACACTATACCCATCTCTTTAGTGCTCAGATGTATGGATGAATTCCCCAAAGCATGTAGTGCAAGGACCTGCCTGTATACTTTCCAATGGTACTGTTTAAAGTTTTTGTATCCTATTATTATCTTGATAGGTAATAGCAGAATGTCCAAATGTCCTCAAATGTGTACAGTGTGTATTTATATCTTTGTATTATGACACGTCTTATCTGTCCAGTGGGCTGCCAATAGTGTAACTAAGGAGGGGCTGTTCCAAGTAATACCCTGTATTTAGGCATTCATCTCTCAATGAAGTGAAGAGGGTTACCTGTCCAAGATTTCCACACACCCCCTATAATGTTAGAAATGGCCCATGAGAGGGGGGGGGGGGGGAATATGATAGGTGTACCTTATACTTTGGCCTTGTTAAATTCCCCTTAGTAAATGCTATCTGGAGGTTGCCCCATAATGTTTGTGTCTAATCTGCTTGCCATGTTTCTGTGAAAAAATAGTAATGTTTATTGTTTTTTCCTCAACAGTTTCCTTCCACGCCACAGGAATGGCAGACTGTGGCCTCCCACTTTGCCCAGCGGTGGGACTTTCCTAACTGCGGAGGGGCAATTGATGGGAAACACGTCCACATCGTCCCACCACCCAACTCGGGGTCGTACTATTATAATTACAAGGGGTTTAATAGTATAGTGATGTTGGCGGTGGTGTCGGCTAATTACGACTTCTTGTATGTGGACATGGGGAAGAATGGCCGGATGTCCGATGGTGGAGTCATCGCCCAGACGGAGTTCTACAGGCGTCTCCAGAATGGCAGCTTGGACTTGCCAGCTCCAGAGGACAATGTGGAAGGACTCCCATTCGTGTTCGTTGCTGATGAAGCGTTTGCGCTGGGGAACCACCTGATGCGGCCATTCCCGATGAGGACCTTCACCCCGGAACAGAGGGTTTTTAATTACCGGCTGGCCAGAGCCCGAAGAGTGGTGGAGAACACATTTAGAATCCTGGCCAGCCGGCTCCGCCTATTTATGACACCCATCAATATGGCGGAGTATAAACTGAACCATATAATACTTGCGTGCTGTGTTCTCCATAACTTTTTAAGGAAACATTCGGCAAACTATGCTGGCTCAGTTGGGCCTGAGGCCGGAATCATACATCAAACCACACTGACAGCGCTTGAAAGCGGCCGTCCTGGCTTGCCCTCCCTGAGTGCCCGTGATGTCCGGTTACGATACCTGGAGTTCTTTGCGGGTAGGGGGGCCATCAATATGCCAGACAATCTGTGAAGCCTTTTTATATTAATAAAAAAAAAAAAATCTTTGTGGACATTTACTGCTTGTGTTTGTTTTAGCTGACCCTGACAGAAATGTTTGGAGTGCAGAAAATGGCGTGATTGTGTAACCTTATACAAAGCACTGTTGGCTGTTATTTACTAAATGCAAAAACACATTTCACTACAAGTGCAGTTGCAACTGCACTGAAACTGCACTTGTAGTGCAAAGTGGATTTGCCCTTAGGAAATAACCCCCATTTTCTCATAAAACAACAATTACATCACCCCAAAAGTGTTGTAGCGTTGAGACAATAATCCACACATTCTTGATTAACAATCTTTTTAATACCTGCACAATCACATGTGCATTTACCAAAGGTTTTTCAGACAAACCAACATGTTTGTTGTCTACCAATTTTTGTGGTGGCATTATCCAAAATCAAAATGTCCATTTTATAGAAAACAGGCCTGTGTAAAACCAACAAGAAAGACACAAATCTTGATCTTACAAAGTTCACATTTGGTAGAACTTAAAGGCAATATCAGACATGAGTATTTAGGAACTGTGTTTGATATTGCGTTCAGATGGGGGGAAATCACCCCTGGAAAAGCCAAATTTGGAAGATGCACACAAATTTCCCAATGTCAACATGTGCTACCTGCCATCACGGGGGATCAAGGGACGTGTTTTGGGGGAGCAAGCCCTTCCTCACCGCTACTTTATTATTGAGGAAGGGGTTGCACCCCCAAAAAATTGATCTCCCGTGATGGCAGATAGCACATGTTGGCACACTGTGTGCATCCTCCAAATTTGGCTTTGGGAAAAATCACAAAAACATTTTGCACATTGTAGCACACAAAAGAAGAAAGTGATTTGGAGGGGTTTTAAACTCGCCCCAAAACATCAATGATGTTTTTATATTTTGGAATAACATCATTGATGTTTTGCTTGATGATTTCCAATTGTAAATTACACCCCATGATCTCCCCGATCAGGATCTGGGCACTTTCGGATGTGAAAGGATCTGGATCCACAACCTCACGATCACCTAAAAAGAGAGGAACCCCGAAATAAATTTGGTTATAAAAAATGCCGCCATCCATCTCTTATCTGAGCCTGTGGTTGCAGACACTCACCTGTTGTGGTGACTATTTCCACCACGTCTTCATCCTCCTGCTCAGCTTGTGTTGGGGGGATTTCCCCTTCTTCCAGAGAGGGGGGGGCTCTGGTCTCCTTGGATGAGGGGTGTCCTCCGAGTCTTTTCTCCCCTATGTCAAACAAAATGGTATACGTAGCACACAGATATTTAATGTCAGAACTATAAATAGGAAACATTGGTTGGAAGTGGGGTACAATTATCTATTTTAGCAGAGTTCCAAGATGTAATTTTTTTAAGGCCCTTTGTCAAGCTGCAATACTTTACCTGTTTGGTACAAGCTTCACAGATGGAGACCCCCCTATAGTATACACTGGAGCACCTGTGTGGCCCCCCAATAAAAATTGTGTTCTTGTGTCCCACACTAGTGCTCCAGCGTCCAGATGTGAAAACAGCTGCTCAGTGTCCTCTTCTTACACACAATCTAGTTTGCATTTCATTCTAGTAACAAAGCCATCTACACAACCCAATTCTTTGAAGACAAGTATAGGGCGTAAAAATGGTGGCCAAATGCATATGGGCTAAACAATGGTATTTTATATTTGGAACGAAAAATGTTTGATCCGAACGAATAATGTGCCCATGAACATGAAAGTTGCCATTTTAAACTGTACAACAGTTCCTAAAAGCACATGGAGCAGCACGAACGTAATAAACACAAAAAGAATATGAACACAGCACAACTACTTACTTTTTTGCAGCACTCTCCGGATCTTTCTGTACTGCTCATGTTCTCGTAATTTCAGGTCCGACCACCGGTTCCTGAGCTGATCTTTCGATCGGCGTACCCCGAAATTCCGGTGCAGACTCCTGACCACTTTCGCCATGATCTTGGCCTTTCTGATATTGGGGTTGGGGTAAGGCCCATACTTTCCATCATAGTCGGCCTTCTTCAGGATGTCCACCATCTCCAACATCTCCCCAAAGGACATATTTGAGTCCGTAAATCTCCTTCTGGATCGGGACGTTTCAGGTTCCGGCCTTTCCTCCCCCTCCTCCTCGTTGCTACAATTAGCACGCACCTGCTGTCTATCCGCCATGTGCTCTTCCCCCACTGCGCCGAACGATAAGGGGCGGGGAATAGACTAGAAAGAACGTCAGGGGCGGGCGGAGTTAGACGCATGCGCAGTGTGTATAAAGCGTAACACACGTGCGTCTTACGTACGATCTGTGAGCGGAGGAAGGAGCATCGGAGACGCCGATCGTGATAACGAAGGTAAGATCTAAACTTGCACCTATACTGCTTCGAAATGGAAGCCTATATTGTAACAAGATTAGGGGAGTTTGGCCTGACATTAGGGTTTGTCTTGTGTTGTGTCTTGCAGAGAAAATGGATGGGTTCAACGACCACAATTTCCTGCCCCTGTTCATAGACAAGTACAGGGAGCTGCCCTGTCTGTGGCAAGTGAGACACCCCCACTATAATCACAAACAGAAGAGGCAGGCAGCGCTGGAGAAACTGCTGGAGTTGGTGAAGCCGGTGGTCCCCACAGCAACCATCCCCTATTTAAAAGCTAAAATTGGTGGCCTGAGAAGCACATATCTAAGGGAGCGCAAGAAGGTCACAGATTCCCAGAGATCCGGAGCTGCAGCAGATGACGTTTATGTCCCCAGGCTGTGGTACTATGAGAGACTGCGATTTCTGTCAGACCACACTGAAGTCAGGGAATCCCTCTCTACTCTTCCTTCCACGCTTCCTTCCATACCAGCTGAGGCTTCCGATGTCCAACCTGGGCCTTCCAGCCAGGAAGAAGTGGAGGAGCCCAGCTGGAGTCAGGTATAGCATTCTTCTACAGATTTATGGTCAATAAAGGAATTATGTTTACTAGATGTTATTATTGATCACTAATTGCTGCTTGAAAAAAGTGTTTTACATATCAATAGACAGTAGTGGGCACCCAAAATTGGGACAAAAATGAAAACTGCTGGGCTCAGAATGATAGTCTGTTATATTTGTTAACATTCAATTTGCAGCAGTCAGGAGGTGAAAATTGTGTGTGATTGATGAATAAAAAACTAAAACTATGTCCCTTTTTCATACACAGGAAGACCTCAGCCAGGAGGAGTTTGTGGAATGTGGCAGTAAGGAGGAGGCAGGGATTAGTGGCAGCCAGGAGGAGGCAGGGCTAAGTGTCAGCCAGGAGAAGCCTGGGACCAGTCGCAGCCTGACTGAGTCTCAGGTTCCTCCCCTCCGCCTTCCATACAAAAGGGCCAGGAAGACCACTCCGAGTCCCGTGCAGGATTCAGCGTACAGGCTGATCCAGGAGGCTTCTGCGTCCCTCAGAGCCTTACCAACTCCTGAAGAGGCCTTTGCCTGCATGGCTGCCACCAAATTGTAGGGCATGCAGGAGGGTTAATGCAGGCTCTGTGAGGACCTTCTGTACAAAGTCCTACGTAAGGGGGAGAGTGGGGAACTAACACCCAAGACGGATGTCATTGAGATGGACGATCCTCCTCCTCCTCCTGCTGCCACAACTCCACACCACAGCCACCGCGTGGAAGGAAGCGTGGAAAGAAGACCTGAGAGTGATGACCCTGGGTTCAGTCTGGTCTGACAGAAGATGCAGTCTCTCGTATGACCACAGCCTGGGGACACAGATGTCATCTGCTGCTTTCCGGATCTCTGGGACTTCTGGACCAGACTGCCCTCCCTTAGATATGGACTCCTCAGGCCACCAATTTTGCTTTTAAATAGTTGATGTCTGCCCTGGGGGTCCAAGGCTTCACCCACTTCTGCAGTTTCTCCAGCGTTGCCTCCCTCTTTGTTTATAGTTGTGAGCCCTTAATAAATTTTTTTGGGAAATTCTACTCTCCTGTGTGTGTTTTCAGCCAAAAAGGACAGTTTGTTGGTGAGGATTCAGGTACATTTCTAACATAAAATGTGAAATTAACAAGAGACAACAACACCAAACAATCTCCTACAGATTAAATAGAACAACATATCAATGGTGTTGTGGGAACTTGTCACAAAAAACACACACAAACATTTTCGGGAGTACAAATCAAAATCGCTAAAAAAATAAAACTAAAATAGAAACACAAAAAAAGAATCTACATTAAAGCCAAAAAATATATAAAAAAATATACAAAAATATGTTGTCAGATGTGAGAAATCAAAATATATTGAGGGTATCCCGATAAATAGTAACGAAATAAGTTTGTGAGAAGTGTGTGTGAATATGAGCAGCAAAACTACTTAATTCTTGTCACATTATAAAGAAGAAGAGAGTGCGCTGTATTAAACCATTTTGAACATTGCAGCGTGACGAAAGTGCTGTATCCATTGCGAACGCTAAGTTTACCAGAATGAGCTGTCCCGTCTCGGAATTTCTTCTGAGCATGCGTGGCACTTTGTGCGTCGGAATAGGCCACACACGGTCGGAATTGACGCGATCGGATTTTGTTGTCGGAAAATTTTATCTCCTGCTGTCCAACTTTGTGTGTCTGAAAATCCGATGGAAAATGTCCGATGGAGCCCACACACGGTCGGAATTTCCGACAACACGCTCCGATCGGACATTTTCCATCGGAAAATCCGACCGTGTGTACGGGGCATCAGAGTTTTTTTTTTTTAATAACAAACATGTCATACTTACCTCCACTGTGCTGCTCGTTTTGCACAGATTGGCCCCGAACCTTTTTTTCTGGGGTCCCCCGGCAGCTCTCTCGGCTCCTCTCCACATCAGATAACCCCATAGGAGAAGCGCTCTCCCAAGGGGGTTACCTTGCGGGCGTGCTCCCGAGTACAGCATTCGGTGTCCATAGCCACCAAATGTATGACTCAGCCCCGCCCCCCCAGCGCCCGCATCATTGGATTTTATTGACAGCAGCGGGAGTCAATGGCTGCGCTGCTATTAATCTATCCAATCAAGAGCCCGAGAACCCCGGGCAGAGAGTCAGCGCGTCGCCGCCGGGTCAAGTTCCAGGGCTAAGATAAGTAAAATGGGGGGGCTGGGGAGCCGGTCACTGTCAGGTGTTTTTTCACCTTAATGCATAGGATGCATTAAGGTGAAAAAACACAAAGGTATACAACCCCTTTAACAAAATAAAGGCAGATATTACAATTACATTACAATTTGGTACAAGAGGAATCAGAGGGCCCTGCTCATTAGAGCTTACAATCTAAAAAAGGAGGGTCAATTGATGCAAAGGGTAATAGCTGTGGGGGATGAGCTGATGGAGGGAGTAAAACAGTGTATTAGAAGCAGGATAGGACATGTGCATTCTGGTGCATTTATGATGTGTTTTGCCACGTTCCAGATGCTCCCATACAGAAAAAATGCAGCACTGGTGTGAACTAGGCCCATTGGAATCCATGTTAAAAACACTGTCCATGTGTTTTTGATGCAGAATAAAAACACACTGGACTGCATCTGGTGTGAACCAGCACTGGCTCTCAAATCCTTTTTCCTTGGAATCGGCACTCATTTCAATAAAGTCTGGATCATCAAGGTCCAATGGATAGAAAGGTTTAACAGTACTGGTAATATTCATTATATGTGCACATAGTCCCAAAGGCTATTTTGGTATTAGTTTCTAGTGCCAGTTGCTTGGGCACCAAGGTAACATACAAAATACACAAAGCGGTGTGCACTGGGGCTGCTGATAAATGGCACAAGTCTTTGAAATCATCCAGCAACTATTGTCTGCAGACCATATCAACAGACCATATCTATGAACATGTCCCAAGTTCAAATATTTTCGATTTCAATATCATTAACTTGAAATAACCATTGCAGCAATGTTCTTTATTCTTCTGTTCTATCTGCCTTTCATCTCCAGACACAAAAAGGCAGCCACGATCGCAAAGAAAAATTCTAGGTATGGATATTTTACATAATTACATTGGTCCGGCTTAGACTAATGTAACCATGCATATACTCTACCTGTGGGATCCCTAGAAGCTAGAAATCACTGTGATGGACTCTGATACTCCAGTGATCTGCACCAGCTTTTGGGTCTTGTGCCTTGCTGCATAGTAAACACAGGAGGTTGGCCGCTTGGCCTTCTCAATGAATGCAAAGCATTCTCTAATTGGACAAGGTAGAGAACGTGACACCACCATCTGGCCTCTCCAACTCACCTAATCAACGAAAGCTTCCCATTAATTGAGAAAATGCAAAGCGATAACTGAATGGCACCAGTGCCAACCTCCTGTGTTTACATGGCAGCAGGGCAGCCACTCAGCACAGGACCCAGAAGCAAATGGAGATCGCTGGAGTTGAGGTTTCTATTTAAGTCATTTCTAGCTTCTAGAGGGATCCCACAGGTTTGGTATATACTAGGGCTGCAAAAAAACGATTATTTTCATAATCGATTACTGTTTCGATTAATCGGATAATAAACCTTAAAAAAAGTGTGGTTTATAATTTAATATGTAACGTTTTAAAAAAAGGCAATTTATTCTTAAAAATCTCTATGCAGTGGTAAATATAAATAACCAACTATATGGTTAGGGAGCAAAATCTCTAATCCACTCTGAGAATAACAGACAGAAGAGATATACTGTATATACTATTGGAGGTTGAATCTGGTAAATATCATCAGACTCAGAAATCACATTTTTTATTTAGACCCCTTTCACACTGGGGCGCATGTAATGTGCCCTGCTCACACATAATGTGCCCTGCCCCCTGTAATGTGCCCTGCCTCCTTGAAATGTGCCCTGTTCCCACGTGCCCTACCCTCATGTAATATGCCCTGCCTCCTTGAAATGTGCCTTGCCCTCATGTAATGTGCCCTGCTCCCACGTAACGTGCCCAGCCCTCATGTAATGTGTCCCGCTCCCACGTAATGTGCCCTGCCCTCGCGTAATGTGCCCCGCTCACACGTAATGTGGCTTGCCTCCATGTAAAAGTTTACTTTAAATGTAATTTTAACGACTTCTATTACCTCCAGTTTATCAGCATCCACCTTCTCTGGGTTCAGATGCTGATCTTCCCTGCACAGTCTTTAAAGTAATTTTTTTTTAAAAACAACAAACATGTTATACTTACCTGCTCTGTGTAATGGTTTTGCACAGAGCAGCCCCGATTCTTCTCTTCTAGGGTCCCCCACCGATGCTTTTGGTTCCTCCTGCCTTCAGAGTGGCCCAATAGCAAGCTGAAAATTAATAATAATAAAGCGTGCCCCTATAGCAAGGTAAAAAAACTTCTGACTTTTAGACCCACTCACTTCCTGCCCAGGACTACATGTTCCATGATGCATTGCTCCTCACACATTCACATTCACAAGTTCTCAGGCACTTACTGACATGTATGGATGGTGTACTAAGCTGTATGTGTGCTGCACTGAATTTCCTGATATGTAAACAAATAATGCATTCTGTATGCAGGCCAACTAATCTGCTGGCCGATTAATCGATTATGAAAATAGTTGACAACTATTTTCATAATTGATTAGTTGTCGATTAATCGATTAGTTGTTTCAGCCCTAGTATATACAGTTACATTGGTCTAAGACTCTAAGCTGTACCATGTAACTTTATAAATATATCCAGCTTGGTCCAAATTAATTTTTTTAAGTGACCGGAAGCCTGGACTTATGCCGCGTACACACGAGCGGACTTTACGGCAGACTTTGCTTGGCGGACTTTTCGCCGGACTTTGTCGGCTCCTTGCGCCGGACTTAAAAAGGGACGGGCTTGGACACACACGATCACTGCAAAAGTCTTCTGGTTTGGAACGCGGTGACGTACAGCACGTACGACGGGACTATAAAAAGAAAGTTCAAGCCCCACTACGGCACCCTTTGGGCTCCTTCTGCTAATCTTGTGTTTATCTCGTGTTAGTAGAAGTTTGGTTAGAGACGATTCGCGCTTTTCACATTTCAGCTTATTTCGATCGTTTTCTGCGGTTCAGTTTGTGCTTGTGAGGTTTGTATCTGCTTTTCAGTGCGTGTTGGTCAGTTCGTAACCTGCCTTTCAGGCCATTCTGGTCCGCTCATTCCTGATTTTCAGGTCGTTCTTCATAGGCCTTGCTGTTCTTCAGTGCGTTTGTTATAAGTTTGTTTGTTTGACCAGCCATGTCGCGTGGACGTACTCGTTCTCGAGTTCGTGCTGCGTCGGGACTTGGTGTTGGGGTTAATACTTTGACACGAGTTAAGTCCATGAACAGGGCGAGGAGGAGTTCATGGATGAAGAATTGGTTGCGCCAGCGTGACCAATTCTCGCACATGCCTTTGCTCCGTGAGCTCCGCGAGAATAATCCTGAGGATTTCAGGAATTATCTCCAGATGACGGACCCCGTTTTTGAGCGTCTGCTGGCTATGCTGACCCCCTATATCAGCAGGCAGGATACCTGCATGAGGCAAGCCATCAGTGCGGAGCAGAGGCTAGTTTCCACGTTACGTTACTTGGCGACTGGGAGAAGTCTTCAGGACTTTAAGTTCTCGACAGGCATCTCCCCCCAGGCTCTGGGGATAATAATTCCAGAGACCTGTTCTGCCATCATTCAGGTCCTGCAGAAGGATTATATGAAGGTAAGTTTTCTCTTTTAACATTACATGATATGTATTAAATGTTTGCTAATGTATAGTTTAAATGTCCTCCTTACCTAATTACCATGCTTGGAATATGCTGTGAATGTCCCCTTTATCTTCATGCATGCCTGTTTTTGGACATTAATCGTTTATTGCCCTACATGCATATTTACCTTCAATAACCTCCCCACCATGCAATCCTGGCTCCATTTATATCTCTAGCCTATAGTCCCTTGAACAATGTATATTGTCTGCTCCATTGTCTTGTTTGACCCTCCCCCACCCCTCAACTGTTTAAAACTGTCAGGTGTGTTTTGGACCCTAATTAGAACCCCTCCCCCACCCCCTCAAATGTTTAAAACTGTCAGGTGTATTTTGGACCCTAATTAGAACCCCTCCCCCACCCCCTCCAATGTTTAAAACTGTCAGGTGTGTTTTGGACCCTAATTAGAACCCCTCCCCCACCCCTCAAATGTTTAAAACTGTCAGGTGTGTTTTGGACCCTAATTAGAACCCCTCCCCCACCCCTCAAATGTTTAAAACTGTCAGGTGTGTTTTGGACCCTAATTAGAACCCCTCCCCCACCCCTCAAATGTTTAAAACTGTCAGGTGTGTTTTGGACCCTAATTAGAACCCCTCCCCCCACATTCAAATTGATCAATGGGCCATCAGAGGGGGTGATTAATCTTATAAGTGGGCCTTATGTTTTTTATAATTTAAATTACAAACACACATATTAATAATGTTTGACTGTTGTTGTTTTTGTGTAATCTGATATCCAAGTTATGTTTAAAAGTCCTTATCTTAATTTTGTCTTGTTTTTTCACTCTACAGTTTCCTTCCAGTACACAGGAATGGCAGACTGTGGCCTCCCAGTTCACTGACCGTTGGGACTTTCCCAACTGTGTCGGGGCGATTGAGCATGTCCGAATTGTGCCACCACCGCATTCAGGGTTTTATTTCTACAACTATAAGGGGTTCCATAGTGTAGTTTTGATGGCGGTGGTCTCGGCACATTTGGACTTTCTGTTTGTGGATGTGGGGAAGAACGGCCGGATGTCTGACGGAGGAGTCTTTGCACAGACCGAGCTGTGCCAGCGTCTCCAGACTGGTGGCCTGGGATTGCCACCTGATGACCAGAATGTTGATGGACTCCCCTCAGTTTTTATCACTGATGAAGCGTTTGCTCTCGGTGAGCACTTGATGAGGCCGTTCCCCCAAAGGACACTCACCCCTGAGAGGGGGGTATTTAATTACCGGCTGGCCAGAGCAAGAAGAGTTGTGGAGAATGCCTTTGGAATTCTGGCCAGCCGGTTCCGTTTGTTCCTTTCAGCAATAAATCTGGCGGACTATAAAATTAATTGCTTGCTGCATCCTACATAACTTTTTACGTAGACATCCTGCGACATATATTACCTCTGTTGGGCCTGAGGCCGGACTTGTACAAGATGAAACAATGACAGGCCTAGAAATTGGCTGTATTGGCTTGGCCCCCCGAACCGCACGTCAAGTGCGTGAGCGATATGTGAATTATTTTAATGGCCGGGGGGCCATTGCTATTCAGCAAGAGCTTTAATTTTTACAAAAAATAAAAATAAATAAATTTTAAAAAAATATCTTGTTTTTATTCTTGTTTGCATTTAGTTTGGTCTGTCTCCTAGTGCACTTGTAGTAGTGGCAAGTGCATTTACCTTTAGTTAATAGTTTGTCACTGTAACTACACCAAAGTTTAAAAAACATATTATTGAGAAATAATCAGCCACACACATTGTAGTAGTAAAAACATTTTACTGTGTGCACATTGAAAGGTGCATTTTTTCATTTTTTTTTTTTCAATACCTTTTTTTTTTTTAACCACTTGAGCCCCGGACCATTATGCTGCCTAAGGACCAGAGGTCTTTTTCCAATTTGGCACTGCGTCGCTTTAACTGCTAATTGCGCGGTCATGCAATGCTGTACCCAAACGAAATTTGCGTCCTTTTCTTCCCACAAAGAGCTTTCTTTTGATGGTATTTGATCACCTCTGCGGTTTTTATTTTTTGCGCTATAAACGGAAAAAGACCGAAAATTTTGAAAAAAAATGATATTTTCTACTTTTTGCTATAAAAACAATCCAATAAACTCAATTTTAGTCATACATTTAGGCCAAAATGTATTCGGCCACATGTCTTTGGTAAAAAAAATGTCAATAAGCGTATATTTATTGGTTTGCGCAAAAGTTATAGCGTCTACAAACTAGGGTACATTTTCTGGAATTTACACAGCTTTTAGTTTATGACTGCCTATGTCATTTCTTGAGGTGCTAAAATGGCAGGGCAGTACAAAACCCCCCCAAATGACCCCATTTTGGAAAGTAGACACCCCAAGGAAATTGCTGAGAGGCATGTTGAACCCATTGAATATTTATTTTTTTGTCCCAAGTGATTGAATAATGACAAAAAAAAAAATATTTACAAAAAGTTGTCACTAAATGATATATTGCTCACACAGGCCATGGGTCTATGTGGAATTGCACCCCAAAATACATTCTGCTGCTTCTCCTGAGTATGGGGATACCACATGTGTGGGACTTTTTGGGAGCCTAGCCGCGTACGGGGCCCCGAAAACCAATCACCGCCTTCAGGATTTCTAAGGGTGTAAATTTATGATTTCACTCTTCACTGCCTATCACAGTTTCGGAGGCCATGGAATGCCCAGGTGGCACAAAACCCCCCCAAATGACCCCATTTTGGAAAGTAGACACCCCAAGCTATTTGCTGAGAGGCATATTGAGTCCATGGAATATTTTATATTTTGACACAAGTTGCGGGAAAGTGACACATTTTTTTTTTTTTTGCACAAAGTTGTCACTAAATGATATATTGCTCACACAGGCCATGGGCCTATGTGGAATTGCACCCCAAAATACATTCTGCTGCTTCTCCTGAGTATGGGGATACCACATGTGTGGGACTTTTTGGGAGCCTAGCCGTGCATGGGACCCCGAAAACCAATCACCGCCTTCAGGATTTCTAAGGGTGAAAATTTTTGATTTCACTCTTCACTGCCTATCACAGTTTCGGAGGCCATGGAATGCCCAGGTGGCACAAACCCCCCCAAATGACCCCATTTTGGAAAGTAGACACCCCAAGCTATTTGCTGAGAGGCATGGTGAGTATTTTGCAGCTCTCATTTGTTTTTGAAAATGAAGAAAGACAAGAAAAAACTTTTTTTTTTCTTTTTTCAATTTTCAAAACTTTGTGACAAAAAGTGAGGTCTGCAAAATACTCACTATACCTCTCAGCAAATAGCTTTGGGTGTCTACTTTCCAAAATGGGGTCATTTGGGGGGGTTTTGTGCCACCTGGGCATTTCATGGCCTCCGAAACTGTGATAGGCAGTGAAGAGTTAAATCAAAAATTCACGCCCTTAGAAAGCCTGAAGGCTTTACGCGTACGCGGCTAGGCTCCCAAAAAGTCTCACACATGTGGTATCCCCGTACTCAGGAGAAGCAGCAGAATGTATTTTGGGGTGTAATTTCACATATTCCCATGGCATGTTTGAGCAATATATCATTTAGTGAAAATTTTGTGCAAAAAAAAAAAAAAATTTGTCTCTTTCCCGCAACTTGTGTCGCAATATAAAATATTCCATGGACTCGACATGCCTCTCAGCAAATAGCTTGGGGTGTCTACTTTCCAAAATGGGGTCATTTGGGGGGGGGGTTTGAACTGTCCTGGCATTTTATGCACAACATTTAGAAGCTTATGTCACACATCACCCACTCTTCTAACCACTTGAAGACAAAGCCCTTTCTGACACTTATTGTTTACATGAAAAAGTTTTTTTTTTTTTGCAAGAAAATTACTTTGAACCCCCAAACATTATATATTTTTTTAAAGCAAATGCCCTACAGATTAAAATGGTGGGTGTTTCATTTTTTTTTTCACACAGTATTTGCGCAGCGATTTTTCATTTTTTGGGGAAAAAACACACTTTTTTAAATTTTAATGCACTAAAACACACTATATTGCCCAAATGTTTGATGAAATAAAAAAGATGATCTTAGGCCGAGTACATGGATACCAAACATGACATGCTTTACAATTGCGCGCAAACGTGCAGTGGCAACAAAATAAATACATTTTTAAAAGCCTTTAAAAGCCTTTACAGGTTACCACTTTAGATTTACAGAGGAGGTCTACTGCAAAAATTACTGCCCTCGATCTAACCTTCGCGGTGATACCTCACATGCATGGTGCAATTGCTGTTTACGTTTGACGACAGACCGCCGCTTGCGTTCGCCTTAGCGCGAGAGCAGGGGGCGACAGGGGTGCTTTTTTTTTTTTTTTTTCTTTATTATTTTTTTGCTTTTTTATCTTATTTTTAAACTGTTCCTTTCATTTTTTTTTTTTTAATCATTTTTATTGTTATCTCGGGGAATGTAAATATCCCCTATGATAGCAATAGGTAGTGACAAGTACTCTTTTTTGAAAAAATTGGGGTCTATTAGACCCTAGATCTCTCCTCTGCCCTCAAAGCATCTGACCACACCAAGATCGGTGTGATAAAATGCTTCCCCAATTTCCCAATGGCGTTATTTACATCCGGCGAAATCTAAGTCATAAAATGCTCGTAGCTTCCGGTTTCTTAGGCCATAGAGATGTTTGGAGCCACTCTGGTCTCTGATCAGCTCTATGGTCAGCTGGCTGAATTACCGGCTGCATTTTCAGGTTCCCTGTTGAGACAGGAGAGCCAGAGAAAAACACGGAAGACGGTGGGGGGGGGCATTCCCTCCCACGGCTTGTAAAAGCAGTCTAGAGGCTAATTAGCCACTAGGATTGCTTTTACATGAAAGCCGACCGCTGGCTGAAAAGAATGATACCAAGATGATACCTAAACCTGCAGGCATCATTCTGGTATAACCACTCAAAGTTGTGAATGGCGTACCTGAAGACAAAAAAATGGTTAACAATAAAGCACAGTAAACGGTAAAGTATAAAAAATTGCATACCTGAAAAGCAAACATGATAAAACATAATAACAATAAAACATTGCAGAATAGAATACAGTAAAAAAGAGCAGAACAATAGAGAGAATAGAGAGAGAGAGAACAATAAAACAACAACTATTTTTTTTTATTTTATATATTTTTTTTTTATTTTTTTTTTACACTTTTTTTGTAACTAACTTTTATAGCTGTAACCGGTTCCAGGTTCGGGTCTCTCAAAATGCGATGGCATCTTGGGAGACCCTGTGAAAGTGTGTCCTAGTCTGTGGAATGCTGTACCCTACGCTAATACTCAACTAGTGCATAGTAGCGTTCAAAACATTCACCAATGCAAAGACCAGGATTGTCAGGACAGGAGGGACAATAATAGTGGGTGTCACGCCTATATCCGCGCTTGCTGCAGACACAACATCTTTTTTGGGGGGGGTTGTTGGGTAGGGGGGGTACTCCGGAGGACATAAAAATGCCTCTCATGCAGCCGACTGCATTTGGTTGGGGATGTGAATGGGGGAAGTACGGGCGCTGCAGAAGCGGTGGGTTCCCAATTAGGATTGGCGAATGCAGCAGGAAGGGCACTATGGGCACGATGGGCCTGTGTTTGTCTTTTTGGTGGCAGCGGGACACTACTTGTGCTTGCCACCTCACCAGCTTGAACTGCACTTATGGGACTCGCCACGTCACCAAGTGTTACTGCAGTGCTGGTTTGACTTGCCAGTTCACCAAAACGCTACCAAAAAAACTGTTAGCGATCGCAGGGATCAGGCCTGACTCTGCGAACGCTGCAGTTAGTCTTTTGTAAGTGACAGTGATCGATCGATACTGCACTTGGGTGGGCTGGGCTGGGCCGGGCGGAGGGGCAAAACGCAGGTGCTAGCAGGTATCTGTGCTGATCCCGCTAACACTGCGTTTTTGGGAACCCTAAACTGCTGGGGACGCTAGTATAGATCTGATCAGATCAGATATTGATCCGTTCAGATACTATACCACTAAGGGAGGTGTATGCTGCGTGCGTGGGTGTTAGTGCTACTGGCGCTAACCTGACGCTGCTTGGGGCTGGTGCTTGCCAGTTCACCAAAATACTACCAAAAAAACTGTTAGCGATCGCAGGGATCAGGCCTGACTCTGCGAACGCTGCAGTTATGCATTTAGTGTTTTGTAAGTGTCAGTGATCGATCGATACTGCACTTGGGTGGGCTGGGCTGGGCCGGGCGGAGGGGCAAAACGAAGGTGCTAGCAGGTATCTGGGCTGATCCCCCTAACGCTGCGTTTTTGGGAACCCTAAACTGCTGGGGACGCTAGTATAGATCTGATCGGATCAGATATTGATCCGTACAGATACTATACCACTAAGGGAGGCGTATGCTGCGTGCGTGGGTGTTAGCGCTACTGGCGCTAACCTGACGCTGCCTGGGGCTGGTGCTTGCCAGTTCACCAAAATACTACCAAAAAAAACTGTTAGCGATCGCAGGGATCAGGCCTGACTCTGCGAACGCTGCAGTTATGCGTTTAGTGTTTTGTAAGTGACAGTGATCGATCGATACTGCACTTGGGTGGGCTGGGCGGAGGGGCAAAACGAAGGTGCTAGCAGGTATCTGGGCTGATCCCACTAACACTGCGTTTTTGGGAACCCTAAACTGCTGGGGACGCTAGTATAGATCTGATCGGATCAGATATTGATCCGTACAGATACTATACCACTAAGGGAGGTGTATGCTGCGTGCGTGGGTGTTAGCGGTACTGGCGCTAATCTGACGCTGTCTGGGGCGACGCATATCACCGCCGGGCGATCAGGGGGCTAAACCTTTATTAGGTAATAAACGGCGGGTGCCCTGACACTATGAAAAATAAACAAACTAACCAGCTGATCACCCGTAACACTTATACGGTGATCAGTGGTGAAAGGGTTAACTAGGGGGCCATCAAGGGGTTAAAACATTTATTCGGTAGTATACGGGGGTCCCTGACGCTATAAAACGCTGATGGCGAACCTCAATATTTACGTCCCTAACTAGCGTCACCAGCGACACTAATACAGCGATCAGAAAAATGATCGCTTAGCGACACTGGTGACAGGGGGTGATCAAGGGGTTAAAACTTTATGAGGGGGGTACCCTAGACCTAAAGGGGGGTAACAGTAACTGTCCCAACACTGTAACTGTCACAAACTGACACCAATGCAGTAATCAGAAAAAAAAAAAAAAAACACTGCTTGGTGTCAGTTTGTGACGGGGGGGGGGTGATCGGGGGGCGATCGGGGGGGGGATCGGGGTGTTTTGTGTGCCTGGCATGTTCTACTGTGTGTGTGTAGTGTTGTGCACTCACATAGATGTCTTCTCTCCTCGGGCCGGAACGGAAATTACCGAGCCGAGGAGAGATGACATCATTTCCTTTGCTGCTGTTTAGCATACAGCAGCAAAGGAATGATTCGATTGGCCGGCGGTGATCGCGAGGGGGGGGCCACGAACGGATGGCCTCCCCCTCACCTCCGATCGCCGTGGGACAAAACACGACCGCCTCGGGCACCGGGGGGGGGGGGGTCCGATCGGACCCCCCACCCGTGGAAGGCAAATCACGTACATGTACGTGATTTTGCCTGTCCGTGCCACCTTGCCGACGTACATCGGCGTGAGGCGGTCGTCAAGTGGTTAAATAATTTTTTTTTTTTCTAAAAATTTAGTTTTTTGAATAACGTTATTAAAGGCATATTTCAACAAAAATAGACCTTGTTTAAAATCTTAAAATTCACAACAGTGTTTAGAAAAACATACAAAAAAATCAAAGAACTTACAAAGTTCAACATTTTGAGAACGGTGCTGGTGATGTCACCCTTGTAAATCGTTAATTTTTCAGATGCTCAAAATTGAGCATTACAAAAGGGTCAAGTCAACATGTGCTATCTTACATCATGGGTGAGCAATGTACGTGTTTTGTGTGTGCAATCTCTTTGTTCCTCTCACCACTAAATAATTTTGAGGATGAAGGGGTTGCAAACACAAAACAAGTACATTGATAATCCATGATGGAAGATACCACATGATGACACACCGTGTGCATCATAAAAAAAAATTTTAACCAAAAAAATTTAAAAACACATTTCAACAAGAAACAAACTTCACAAGGAAATGAAGAACATGATTGATGTTTTTAAGCAAAAAGTTATATAATTCTGCCCAAAACATCAATCATGTTCTTCATTTCCTGTTGCATGGAGTCCAGGCGAAGTTGCATGCTGTGAATTTGGTCACGCATTTTATCAATTTGGCCATTCCACAGCATTATCTGGCCAATCAGTCTTTGGGCACTGTCTGTGCTGAATGGCTCTGCCGCTTGGCCTTCCACAACCAGAAGCTCACCTAAAATGAGTGAAAAAAACAAGGGTTAAAATATGCACGCCTAAATACATTACCTTAAGCTGGGGTGTCAGTCACTCACTTGGTGGGGTTGAAACCTCGCACACTTCCTCCACCTCTCCTTCCTCCAGGTCGTCGGGTGGGCGTGGTCTTGGGCTTGGGCTATCTTCAGCCTCAGGCTGGTGACTTGGGGGGGTCCTGGGATCCTTGGACTGTTGTCTGAATCTTTTCTCCCCTATGATAATTCAACAAAAGGTATAGTTAAAACACAGTGATATTTTAGATTTTTTAAAATAATATGAAACGTTGGTTATGAGTTGTGGACAATTCCCTCTTTTTGTCCTCAAAAATTTTGAAGACAGGATGAACATTCCCTCTGAACAACAATTCTAAACAATGCACATTTTCAGGCAAGTTTCACAGATGCAGACACCTCAATGATCTCCTATGTGTATTACCCCTCTAAAATTTATTTATGGTCACATAGTACACTAATGTGCTCGTGAGTCCAGATGTGGAACCAGCTGCTGTGTCCTGTCCTTACATTACACTGACTCATTTTTGAGGAAGCATTATATTTTCCAACACATCTACACCACATCAACAAATTTTGGGAATACGAAAAATTAGCAAGACATAAATGTATGTCCAACCCTGTACCATCGTATTTGGCAAAAAAATAACGTCATTTTCTAAAGTATCATATGTATTTTGCAAAGAACGGTCTTTACGAACGATGCTGTATAAACGAAAAAAATCAGCATGCAAGTTAAGTATCTCAATAGGAAAACACAACAAGTACTTACTTTTTTTAAGCGGCTTCTTTATTCGCCAATATTTTTCTGGCTCCCGACTTTTGATGTCAGACCACCGCTTTCTCAATTGTTCTTTAGACTGTTTTGTGCCAAATTTTGCTTCTAGAGCGGTGACAACTGAGGACATTATTTTGTCCTTAAGCATATTCGGTCGTGTGTACGGTCCTTTTTTGCCATCGTAGTCCTCCCTTCTTAATATGGACACCATCTCCACCATCTCTTCAAAAGCCATGTTGGTGGCCTTATATCTCCTCCGGGATGTGGATGGTTGTGGCTCCGGGCTTTCCTCCCCGCTACTTCCACTGATTCTCTCCGCCATCTTTATCTATATACTCCCACTGCGCAACGAAGAGCGAAGGGGCGGGGACAAATCGTACTGAAGAACGTCAGGGGCGGGTGACGCAGGCGGAGCATGACACATGCGCAGTGTATATAAAGCTATTACGATGGCCTACGTATGTCTGTGCGGAAGTAGCGAGCGTCAGAAACTAAGGTAAGATTAAAGTGGGGGTGTGTGTGTTTGGTGAATGTGTTTGGTGTGTGTGTGTGTGTATGTGTCCCCTAGATTCTTCACCAAATAATCCTGTGAGTTGTGACTGACATTACAGTTTTGATCTTGTGTCTTGTCTTTCAGCAACAATGAATCCCTTTAAAGAGGCAGATTTTTTGTCGCGATTTATTGACCTATATCAGGAAAAGAAAAACCTGTGGGAGGTCAAACACCCACTATATTACAATAGAGATGTAAGGAAGGCAACACTGGGCACACTTTTAGAATTTGTGAAGACTCGAGTCCCCCAGGCAGACCTCAAGTTTGTGGACAAGAAAATTGGTATCTTGCGAAACATGTACAAGCGGGAACACAATAAAATACAGGAGTCGCTCAGATCCGGAGCAGCAGCCGGCCAAGTTTATGTCCCCAAGTTGTGGTACTACCACAAAATGCGATTCCTGGATGACCAGACAGAAGCCAGGCAATCACTTTCGACCCTTCCCCCCACCCTTCCCACCACCCTTCCCTCCAGCCTTTCCCCCACTCTTCCCTCCAGCCTTCCATCCACCTCCACCCCAGCTGAGGAGTCCCAAGAAGAACTGGGCCTTTTCATCATTGATGAAGTGGATGCGCCCAGCTTCAGCCAGGTATCCTATTTTGTGGAATTTGTGATTGTGTAAATGTTATTAATGATGTTAACATGTTAAATTTTTAAGGGCTTCATAAAAAATGACTTCATCACAAATATTAATATGTAGACATATCACTAGACAGTAGTGGCCAAAAATATACTTCTGCATAGGTGTGCGCAGCCTCTTGCATTAGGGTGTGCACCCCAAAGCTCAAATACATATGCATGTGTATATGTACTGATGGTGTAGGGCAGTGGACAGTGTAATTTTGTTTATTTTCTTTTACAAAAAATTATTTTCTTTTGTAACATTTTTTTTGGGGATGAAATATTAGTGGTCTAAACAGGGGGGAATATGCACCACACAAGGCAATTAGGGTGTGCCCAGGCACACCTGGCACACCCTGTGCGCACGCCTATGTACTTCAAATATTGTTGATCACCTGAAATAATGGTGGTGTCAAATAAATAGCCTTTACTATTTGTTGAGAATTATATTTGCAAGTCATGAGCTGAAAATTGTGTGTGATTGCGTAACACAAAATTACAACTATGTCCCTTTTTTTGACACAGGATGACCTCAGCCAGGAGGAGGCCTTGCCCAATGGGAGAGAGGAGGAGGCTGTGGCTGGGCCGAGTAGAAGCCGCACGGAGTGTCAGGTGCCTCCCCTCCGCATTCTGACCAAAAAGTCCAGGAGAATTACCCAAACTGAGGAGGAATCCCTATCCCTCATACGTGAAGCAAGCCAAATCCTGAGTACACCACCCAATGCAGAGGAGGCGTATGGCACCTATATAGCCAGCAGATTGCTGGATTTGGAAAAGGGCCAACGCCTCCTCTGTGAGGGTTTGATTTTTCAGGCCTACCAGAAGGGCTTGAGAGGGGAGCTTACTGCTACCACGTATCTGGCAGATGAAGCCACTCCTCCTCCTCCTCCTCGTCCTGCCCCAAGTACACCACCAGAGGCACAACCTCCGAGGAAGGCTGCAGAGAAGCGTGGAGGGAAGGCTGCAGAGAAGTGTGCAGGGAAGGCTCCACAGAAGAGTCAAAAGTGATTGCCTGGTTTCTGTCTGGTCTGACTGTGCTCCCTGTGCTCCCTAGTCGCAAGATACCAATTTTTTTGTCCTAAAACTTGATGTGTGTCCTGGGGGACGAAAGGCTTCACACATTCTAAAAGTGTCTCCAGTGTTGCCTTCCTAATTTTTTTTTCACCAAAATAAATGGATTTTTTTGTTACCTTACATTATTGACTATGTGTTTTGATCCCAAAACGCCATTTTGTTTGGGAGTAGGCAGGTACAGGTCAAAAAGACTATGGGGTTGTGCACTTTGCACAACTGTGAACTGTTGCACTTTGCAGAGAGCAGTTGCCCTCTGCAAGTGCAATTGCTCCAGAGCTTAGGAAATGAGGTAAGGCTTGACTTTGCAAAGAGTACCCAATCCTGTGCAAGGAAAATTCAAAAAACAGCATTTTTGCTTGCACATGATTGGATGATGGAAGTCAGCAGAGCTTCTGCTCATTTACTAAGCTCTGGAGCAACTGCTCTTGCAGAGGGCAACTGCACTTTGCAAAGTGCACAGTCTTTTTCCCTTTAGTAAATCAACCCCTATGTGTGTTTTTGCCAAAAGGCTAAATCATTTCTAAAATCAAGTGAAAAGTACTAGTAAAAAGTTCACTTTAGAAATTGCACAGCAAGTGCACTTGTTGGAAGTGCAGTCGCTGTAAATCTGAGGGGAAGAGCTGAAATGAGGGGAAGCTCTGCTGATTTTATCATACAATCATGTGCAATAAAAAGGTTTTTTTTTGGGGGGGGGGTTCCTTGCATGTGCCCCTCGGATCCACAGCGAAGGCACTTCAAAATGCTCTTTCTGTGCAATTCCAAGTAGAATTTGCGCTTGTAGTGAAAAATTAATTTGCCTTTGGAAAATAAACCCCCCTATGTCTAATTAACAAGGGACACCAACCTCATTAAGGTTCATTAAAACAACACAAAATATTAAGGTTATTGTGGTAACTTGAAAATACAAAAAAAAATATAAACAAAAAAAAATGTTTGTATAATTTAGCACACATTGTAAAATAGATAAGTGTTGAAATCATTAAAAAAAAATAAAGATGAGTCCAAAATCTAATTTAATACTTTATTTATGGAGATCTGGCTTTTTAAAAATATCATATTAGTCATGGCATGAGGATAAATCATGAAGAAAGTAGTTTGTGAGAACTCTGTGTGAATATAAAGCAGAAAAACAACTTCATTCCTCTTGCATTAAAAATTTAAAAAAAGCGCTGTATTAAAAGATCACAGAAGAGGAATGTGCTAGCTTCAATACGAAGGCTAGTTTTACCAGACCGAGCGCGTCCGTCTTGTAATTGCTTCAGAGCATGCGTCAGTTTGAGTTCATCGGACTAGCACACAGACGACCGGTTTGTCCGCTAGAAAGAAGAGTCCGTCGGATAGATTTAAAACATGTTTCAAATCTAAGTCCGTCCAACTTTGGAGCAAACAAAGTCCGCTGGAGCCCATACACGCTCGAATTGTCCGACGAAATCCAGTACGCCGGACCAAGTCTGCCGTAAAGTCCGCTCGTGTGTACGCGGCATTAGGCTTTAAAGTGGTTGTAAAGTCAGAAGGTTCTTTTATCTTAATGCATTCTCTGCACCAGCCAAGAATCCAACTGTGTATGGCCAGCTTATACAGTCCATCTGCTGACCCCAATCCCACCACTTCCAGAGGCTGGGTGAAATTAGGCACAAAAACCACCACCACAAACTAAAAAGAATACTGACATCAAGACTGCAGATGCCAGGGAGAATATGAGCACTAAAACAACTGTAGACTTTTACCCATACAGGATGAATACACAAACAACTAGACATTAAAGCGTAACTCCACTTTTGTTGAGAAAAAAACATTCCCCCCTGGGTGATCTATGCACATTGCAAGGATTATAACAAACTTTGTTGCAGACAGGGCCGGATTTCCCACAAGGCCACCGAGGCCAGGCCTTGGGGCGGCAGTGGTACAGGGGCGGCGCCGCTCCTGCAACAAATTCTGCCCCCCCACACTAACATAGCAGCATGTGATGCAGCGCACCCGGGCGCCAGAGAGGTGGGGGCGCTGAAGCACTAGAGTGCTCCTCTCCCTCCTCCTCCTTCTCTCTGTGTGTGTCCAGACTGAGGCGGCGTCCTCCGCAGGTCACCGCCGCTGCTGTTTTTTCGATGCTCAAGCCTGTCCCCCCTCCCTCCTCCTGTCAGAGAAGGAAACCAGCCGAAGGAGATCGGAGCGGCTGGTCTCTGTGCGGGCGGGGGAGGGGGGGCGCGTGTTCTCCTTTGTCCTCCTGTGTCTCTCACTCCCGCCCAAGCCTGTCTCCATCTGTACACTTATGGAGGGGGGGTTGTCCTGGGGGGTCTGTACTAGTGAAGGGGGGGGGGGTTGTCCTGCAATGTCTGCACTAATGGAGGGGGGGTTGTCCTGGGGGTCTGTACTAGTGAAGGGGGGGTTTGTCCTGGTATGTCTGCACTAATGGAGGGGGGGTTGTCCTGGGGGTCTGTACTAGTGAAGGGGGGTTTGTCCTGGGATGTCTGCACTAATGGAGGGGGGGTTGTCCTGGGGGTCTGTACTAGTGAAGGGGGGGGGTTTGTCCTGGGATGTCTGCACTAATGGAGGGGGGGTTGTCCTGGGGGTCTGTACTAGTGAAGGGGGGTTTGTCCTGGGATGTCTGCACTAATGGAGGGGGGGGGTTGTCCTGGGGGTCTGTACTAGTGAAGGGGGGGTTTGTCCTGGGATGTCTGCACTAATGGAGGGGGGGTTGTCCTGGGGGTCTGTACTAGTGAAGGGGGGGGGGTTTGTCCTGGGATGTCTGCACTAATTGGGGGGGGGGTTGTCCTGGGGGTCTGTACTAGTTAAGGTGGGGTTTGTCCTGGGATGTCTGTACTAATGGAGGGGGGGTTGTCCTGGGGGTCTGTACTAGTGAAGGGGGGGTTTGTCCTGGGATGTTTGCACTAATGCAGGGGGGGTTGTCCTGGGGGTCTGTACTAGTGAAGAGGGGGTTTGTCCTGGGATGTCTGCACTAATGGAGGGGGGGTTGTCCTGGGGGTCCAGACGAAGCTACGCTGATTGGTCAAGCGAAACGCGTTGACGTCACAGCGGTCATGTGACGCCGGCCGGAGGACACGCTTACCACTCCCCCATCACTCCCCCATCGGATACCATCACGGATACCGTTCAGGAGCCGCTGACGAGCGACTGAATCCGAGTGGACGAGCACCCCTGTCGGCCCCCTTGCTTCACGGCCTATTGAAGCTACGGCGGGGCAACTTTACTTACCCCGCGCTAACGAGGGTACAGCTAATAGCCAGGAGAACATCACCATACAAGTATGATGAAAGGGATCTGAACATCGACAAGAGATCCAGGAGATCCAGGCGTGCTGACCGAAGGGGTGGTAACGTAGACTCCACTTTCTTTCCAAAGTCCACTCGTTATCATATTCATAGACACTTGTCTGCGTGCACCTGTGGACGTAGCATCAGTCCATATCTACACTGAGGGCATACTATACCCAAGATATTTTTCCACATTGCAGGTTAAATATGTGCATGGACTGTTCTGATGTTACAGCGGGAGGTTTGGACTGCCTCATGTGCTTTTAGTCATCAGCTGGTGAACTCATAGACGAACTCAGTAACAGTGGCTGTATGCCACAATCAGTGAGGGCTTATTAGGGGAGCCCCTGAAGTGTGTAACAGGACATAGTCCATCAATTCCAGCCATACTTGGGCCCCCATCCAGACCCCATACTCAGCAACTTATGCTCCACCAGTTCCTGTTCACTTGCATCAGTTATAGCCATCAGGTTGCCCTGGGGGAGCCTTCACAGTGATGCTGGATACACCCTAGGCTGTAGCCACACATTGCGTGTATTTCCACGTCCCCTACCCCTTCGGGGTCACCACGACAGCCACATTAGGGTTTGGCTATCCAGCCTCACTGTGCAAGGCATGAGCCGGCGTCCGGACTGTCTGTGTGGTGTTTGTGTCATTTATGTGCCACTTGTTTGTTGTTTAGTTATGTGTTTTGGTTTATGTGTCTTTCTTTTTGGTTGAGGATTATTCACTGACCATAGTGCTCACCAGGACAGTACATCTTGACTGCACCTGGTGATGCACACCCTATGCATGAGCTAATTGCTCTACATATGGATGCAATTAATGTATTTTGAAGCAGTTTTAAATGAATAAATACTAATTGTTTTTTACATATACAGATACACATCCTGGTGTTGATTTATTGTTGCTGCAAGTAGCCACTTTTTGACCCCTTTAGCAATATAGGGGTTGACCTTTTCTATTATGTATTGCAGTTTCTTTGGCTATAGCAACATCACTAGACTTCAGTGAATGGTTATGGGACATAATATTGTTTAAAGCCCCTAGCACCAGACTGTATATATAGTGGAATTAGGTTATATCCTCTCTCCTTTTTCTTGGTTATAATGGAGGGGGGGGTTGTCCTGGGGGGCCTGTACTAGTGAAGGGGGGGTTGTCCTGGGATGTCTGCACTAATGGAGGGGGGTTGTCCTGGGGGTCTGTACTAGTGAAGGGGGGGTTTGTCCTGGGATGTCTGTACTAATGGAGGGGGGGTTGTCCTGGGGGTCTGTACTAGTGAAGGGGGGGTTTGTCCTGGGATGTCTGCACTAATGGAGGGGGGGGGGGGTTGTCCTGGGGGTCTGTACTAGTGAAGGGGGGGGGTTTGTCCTCGGATGTCTGCACTAATGGAGGGGGGGGTTGTCCTGGGGGTCTGTACTAGTGAAGGGGGGGTTTGTCCTGGGATGTCTGTACTAATGGAGGGGGGGTTGTCCTGGGGGTCTGTACTAGTGAAGGGGGGGTTTGTCCTGGGATGTTTGCACTAATGCAGGGGGGGTTGTCCTGGGGGTCTGTACTAGTGAAGAGGGGGTTTGTCCTGGGATGTCTGCACTAATGGAGGGGGGGTTGTCCTGGGGGTCTGTACTAGTGAAGGGGGGGTTTGTCCTGGGATGTCTGCACTAATGGAGGGGGGGTTGTCCTGGGGGTCTGTACTAGTGAAGGGGGGGTTTGTCCTGGGATGTCTGCACTAATGGAGGGGGGTTGTCCTGGGGGTCTGTACTAGTGAAGGGGGGCTTTGTCCTGGGATGTCTGTACTAATGAAGGGGGGGGTTGTCCGGGGGGTTTGTACTAATGAAGGGGGGGGGGTTGTCCTGGGGGTCTGTACTAATGGAGGGGGGTTTGTCCTGGGGGGGTCTGTACTAATAAAGGGAGGGGTGGTTTGTCCTGGGGGGGTCTGTGCTAATGGAGGGGGTTGACCTGGGGGGGGTTTGTACTAATGGAGAGGGGGTTGTCCTGGGGGGGTTGTACTAATGGAGGGGGAGTTGTCCGGGGGGGGTTTGTACTAATAGAGGGGCGTTTGTCCTGGGGGGTCTGTACTAATGAAGGGAGGGGGGTTTGTCCTGGGGGGTCTGTACTAATGAAGGGAGGGGGGTTTGTCAACAAAAATGACATTTTTGTTGCAGGGGATGCCTGAAATCTGACTTGAATCTTAGTACAGACTTCTGGGAAAATTGATGAGCCAATCCCACAAGCAGGAAATTATGTTTCTGGGGAGTGGTCAGTACACATTCTGTGTACAGAACAACTCCAGGTAGCCATATTGCAATGCATTCTCAGAAAATTACAGTGGCTGCAGATTGAAAAGGAAAGGTAACTTTTAATAACATTCAATTACAACATGAATTGTGTCACAATTATATGGGCTATATTATTTTTTCTTTATTTGCTACTACTTTTTTTCCCCACAAAATTGGAGTTACCCTTTTACCACTTCCCTATAGTCATATGACATCCGCAGGTGGGATTCTCATCCTGGGCGGGCGTCATATGATGGCCTCGGCCTTCCGGCGGTATAGGGGATGCGCGCACGCCCACCACATCACTTGGGAGCCGATGCGCATGCCCAGGCGGCCGCCATGTCTGCCGGGCACCCACGATTGCTGTTGACAGAACAGGAACGTGGATCTGTGTGTGTAAACACACAGATCAACGTCCTGTCAGGGGAGAGGAGACAGATCATGTGTTCCTAGTATATAGGGACACTAATCGTTCTCCTCTCCTAGCGGGGGTTAAAAGCTCCCCGCTAGCGGTCGAATAGCGTTGCTAAAAACGCCGACGTCCCCAACACCCCAGTCTGAAGGCAGCCTAAATGTATTTTTTCAATGCAAGCAGTATAAGTACAAGGGCTGTACTGAAAGTAATGCAAAAGTGGACATACAGTGGTGACGGAAAGTATTCAGACCCCCTTATATTTTTCACTCTTTGTTATATTGCAGCCATTTGCTAAAATCATTTAGGTTCATTTTTTTCCTCATTAATGTACACACAGCACCCCATATTGACAGAAAAACACAGAATTGTTGACATTTTTGCAGATTTATTAAAAAAGAAAAACTGAAATATCACATGGTCCTAAGTATTCAGACCCTTTGCTCAGTATTTAATAGAAGAACCCTTTTGATCTAATACAGCCATGAGTCTTTTTGGGAAAGATGCAACAAGTTTTTCACACCTAGATTTGGGGATCCTCTGCCATTCCTCCTTGCAGATCCTCTCCAGTTCTGTGAGGTTGGATGGTAAACGTTGGTGGACAGCCATTTTTAGGTTTCTCCAGAGATGCTCAATTGGGTTAAAGTCAGGGCTCTTGCTGGGCCATTCAAGAACAGTCACTGAGTTGTTGTGAAGCCACTCCTTCATTATTTTAGCTGTGTGCTTAGGGTCATTGTCTTGTTGGAAGGTAAACCTTCGGCCCAGTCTGAGGTCCTGAGCACTCTGGAGAAGGTTTTCGTCCAGGATATCCCTGTACCTGGCCGCATTCATATTTCCCTCAATTGCAACCAGTCGTCCTGTCCCTGCAGCTGAAAAACACCCCCACAGCATGATGCTGCCACCACCATGCTTCACTGTTGGGACTGTATTGGACAGGTGATGAGCAGTGCCTGGTTTTCTCCACACATGCCGCTTAGAATTAAGGCCAAAAAGTTCTATCTTGGTCTCATCAGACCAGAGAATCTTATTTCTCACCATCTTGGAGTCCTTCAGGTGTTTTTTTTAGCAAACTCCATGTGGAATTTCATGTGTCTTGCACTGAGGAGAGGCTTCCGTCGAGCCACTCTGGCATAAAGCCCCGACTGGCAGAGGGCTGCAGTGATGGTTGACTTTCTACAACTTTCTCCCATCTCCCGACTGCATCTCTGGAGCTCAGCCACAGTGATCTTTGGGTTCTTCTTTACCTCTCTCACCAAGGCTCTTCTCCCCCGATGGCTCAGTTTGGCCAGACAGCCAGCTCTAGGAAGGGTTCTGGTCGTCCCAAACGTCTTCCATTTAAGGATTATGGAGGCCACTGTGCTGTTAGGAACCTTAAGTGCAGCAGAATTTTTTTGTAACCTTGGCCAGATCTGTGCCTTGCCACAATTCTGTCTCTGAGCTCTTTCAGGCAGTTCCTTTGACCTCATGATTCTCTTTTGCTGTGACATGCACTGTGAGCTGTAAGGTCTTATATAGACAGGTGCGTGGCTTTCCTAATCAAGTCCAATCAGTATAATCAAACACAGCTGGACTCAAATGAAGGTTTAGAACCATCTCAAGGATGATCAGAAGAAATGGACAGCACCTGAGTTAAATATATGAGTGTCACAGCAAAGGGTCTGAATACTTAGGACCATGTGGTATTTCAGTTTTTATTTTTTAATAAATCTGCAAAAATGTCAACAATTCTGTGTTTTTCTGTCAATATGGGGTGTTGTGTGTACATTAATGAGGAAAATAATGAACTTAAATGATTTTAGCAAATGGCTGCAATATAACAAAGAGTGAAAAATTTAAGGGCGTCTGAATACTTTCCGTCCCCACTGTAACTTTTCATTAACTTGCATAGGTTGCTCACATTTCACATATTGGTATAGTAATTTTTCCTCTATAGTAACTCTTCTTTTTCATTGCAGGTAAATAGTGGATTCAAGGCACAAACATGTGCTGTCTTTGAGTTCTTGATGATGGAGGGGTGCAGGCTGTCTGACATCCGCAGAAGGCTACAGAATGTTTAAGTAAGGGCCCTTTCACACTGGTGCGGGCGTCGGTGGTAAAGCGCCATTATTGTAAGCGGCGCTTTACCGTCGGTATTCAGCCGCTAGCGGGGTGGTTTTACCCCCCGCTAGCGGCCGAGAAATGGTTAAAAACCACCGCAAAGCGCCTCTGCAGAGGCGCTTTGCGGGCGGTATAGCCGCGCCGTCCCATTGATTTCAATGGGCAGGAGCGGTGAAGGAGCGGTGAAGGAGCGGTGAAGGAGCGGTATACACTCCGCTCATTCACCGCTCCGAAGATGCTGCTAGCAGGACTCTTTTTACCGTCCTGCCAGCGCACCGCTCCAGTGTGAAAGCCCTCGGGGCTTTCACACTGGAATGAAAGCAGCGGCACTTTCAGGTCGGTTTGCAGGCTCTATTATTAGCGCAATAGCGCCTGCAAACCGCCCCAGTGTGAAAGGACCCTTAAAGTAAAAGTTAGAAGCTGATTGGCAACCATGCAGCTTCCATTTTTTATTTATTTTTTGTCAAAGCTTAAAGGAGTTGTAAAGGCAGAAAGTTTTTTTTATCTTAATGCATTCTATGCATTAAGATAAAAACCTTCTGTGTGTAGCAGCCTCCCCAGCACACGCTAATACTTACCCTAAGCTCCTTTTCTCGCCAGTGATGTCCACTATCCCCTCAGCCATCCAGGACACTCCCCCTCATTGGCTGAGACACAGCAGTGGTGCCATTGGCTCCCATGTCTGTCAATCAAGGTCTGTCAGCCAATCAGGGGAAAGAGGGGGCTGGCCCAGGCCGGAGCTCCATGTCTGAATGGTTACACGATAGTATATATATATATATATATATATATATATATACACTTTGCATGCATTTGGTGGTGAACAGTATATAATACACTTAAGGCGGTGTACACAGTATATAATACAGTGTGTACAGTTTCTAATACACTTCAGCAGCGTACACAGTATATAATACAATGCAGCCGGTGTACAGTTTCTAATAAAGTGCAGTTGGTGTACACAGTATATAATACAATGTGTACAGTTTCTAATACACTTCAGGCGGTGTACATAGTATATAATACAGTGTGTACAGTTTCTAATACACTTCAGGCGGTGTATACAGTATATAATACAGTGTGTACAGTTTCTAATACATTTCAGGTGGTGTACACCAGTGTTTCTCAACCTTTCTCCAGTCGGGGCGCCCTTAAAAAGTATTTTCAGTCTTGAGGCACCCCAGTCCAAGGCTTGGTTCACGTTACTGTGTGTCGCGTAACATGCGCAAAATTGCACTGGTTCCTGACACACAGACAAATGCTTTTCTCTTTAGGGGTGCCATTAATTTTTAATGGTACCCCACACCTTGGAAAACATGGGGTGCTTTTGGTACAGTGCAATTTAAAAAAAAGGTTGGGAAATTCTTTCTCTGCATTTTTGTGGGTAGGGAAGCCCATTGAAATGAATGGGCTGTCCTACACGCAGCCACACAGATGTGAACCAAGGACTTGTTCACATGTCAGGTTGGAGAGAGGCCGTAAAACCACATGGTTGAGCTGTTTTTACCACACCTAACTTCTCCCCCTTTAGCTGCGGAGGCATGCTGTGGCTGCAGCTGGAGTTATACCTGGGTGAATGGGGCTGCACTGCAACTACCCCCCAACTGTGTGCATTGCACGGTTGTGGTGTAGTGATGCTGCATTAAAACAGGTGGTGAGGAGGCAACATAATGCCTCTTTACCGTCTGCCAAATGCCTCTGAAAAGCGGTCTGTGCATGGATTGATTTTCAGAGGAGCAGCAGTCCTTGCTGGCATCACAAACAAGCCCTACAAAAGCAGTTCTGATAGTACAGGAATGGGGGGGGGGGTCAGGTTTAAAAGTAACATACATACACACACACACACAGACACGTGCACACACACATACAGACACTTGTACACACACACACATACATACACACATACAGACACGTGCACACACACATACAGACACATACACACATACAGACACATGCACAGACACATACAGACACATGCACACACACATACAGACACATGCACATACATACACACACACATACACATGCACACACACATACAGACACATGCACACACACATGCACAGGCACACACACATACACACATATGCACACACACATACACACACATGCACACACACATACAGACACATGCACACACACATACACACACACATACAGACACATGTACACACATACAGACACATGTACAAACACACATACGGACACGTGTACACACACATACAGACACATGAACACACACACAGACAGACACTCACATGCACACACAGACACATGTATAAAGCACTTTTAAAACAAATCTAGCTTCTAGCACAGTACCTTTCCAGTTTCCTCATTCAGCAGGGTACTGCACTGTAGGGGGAAGCAGAGAGCACAACACACTCCCCTGCACTTTACTTTCACTTTGCTGAGGTTGACGGAGCTTCTCACAATGCCGATGTACAGTTCGGCAGATCGGGCTCATCTGACAGTTCTTCTCTCCCCTGATCCCGCGGCACACCTGAGAACCTCTGATGGCACACCAGTGTGCAGCGGCACACTGATTGAGAAAGGCTGGTGTACACAGTATATAATACAGTGCAGTCGGTGTACAGTATATAATACAGTGTAGTGCAGTGTTAAAAAAAAAATTCCCCATTATGTCCAGAAGGCCACCAAGGAGAGGCAGACACTCGCAGGCCACTAAAAGAGGGCAAGCAGCCTCTGTGTGTGCAGTGAACAGTGGTGGTTGTGGACATGGTGCATCCTCTGCAGGCGGGTCAGGCTTGTTCTTTTTTTCTGCTGCTGACCGTGTTATTGAGCCACAACATGCAGAAGAGTTGGTGGAGTGGATAACGAAGCCAACCTCATCCTCCTCATCCTCTGTCACCCAGGCTTATAGTAGTTTGCCTACCGAAGCCGCTGCCAAAGCGGCCTATTCCACCGGCTCCTTGTCCACAGTTACCTTAGTCCTTCCGTAGCCCCACCATCATGCACGGAGGAGTCACCAGAATTATTCAACCATAGTTTCGGGTACATGCTGCTGGATGATGCGCAGCAATTTGAAGGCTCCGATGTTGGTTCCTAGGTTGAGGAAGGGAGTAACGTGAGCCTAGAGAGAGGGGGTGCCACAGAAGGACAAGAAATTGTCAGTCATGTTCCCTTAGCTGCAGTGTACTGCCAAGTTTGCTCCCGTGACGAGGAGGGAGGGGATGATGTGGTCACTGACTGTACCTGGGTGCCTGAGAGAAGATAGGAGGAAGGTGAGGAGGAGGAGGTACAACTCCAACGAGGCAGGATGTCCTCCAGGGGTCAGCTTAAGAGCAGCCACCCTATTGCATCACACCACAGAGCTCCGCAGGTGCAGGGCGCTGCTGACTTCCCGCTGACTTGCAAAAGTTCCTTGGTGTGGGCTTTTTTCGACACGTGTGTAGTAGATCGCCCTGTTGCTGTTTGCAATCCATGTCTGAAGCAGATCAAGCATGGCCAGAACAGCAGCCGCTTGGGCAACACATGCTTCACAAGACATATGATGACCTGCCATGCAGTCCGTTGGCAACAGCACCTGAATAAGTGCCACAAGTACTTGCAGCCAATCTGCTAGCAGTACACCACCAGTTGATTTCAGCAGGCAAATTTCGCTACTCCAGTTGCTGAATCATAAAAAAAAATTCTGTCTCAGCCATCAACATGCTCAGCGTCTAAATGCTAGCTTGGCCAAATTGCTAGCACTGCAACTGCTGCCTTTTCAGCTGGTAGACTCTGCCCCCTTTCATGAATTTGTGGAATGTGCTGTACCACAGTGGGAGGTTCCAAAACTTTTTTTTTCATGTAAGGCCATTACAGCTCTCTACATTCATGTGGAAGGCAATGTTTTGGCCTCGGACAGGGCAGTCAGCAACAAGGTTCATATTACTGCTGACTCACGGTGCAGCAGGCATGGGAAGGGAGGTTACCTTTCCTTCAGGGCGCACTGGGTAACTCTGCTGGCAGCTGGGAAGGATGCAGGACAGGGTTCAGAGTTGGAGCTTGTTCCACCACGACGCCTCCAAAAAGCTGGTGGTGATTCTGCCACAACATCTGTATGCTTCCCTCCCTCCTCTTCTTCTTCTTCTTCTACGGCCTCTTCTGCAGAATTTTTCTCTGAACCAGCAGTGCTCTGTAAGCTCTCAAGGGGCTACGCAAGCAGTCAGGCTAAAAGATGCCATGCGGTGGCTCAGTTGGTCTGCCTAGGGGACAGGAGCCACACTGGGGCAGAGATTCTGTTAGCTCTGCAGGGGCAGGCTCAGAGGTGGTTGATGCCACGGCAGCTTGAGCCAGAAATGGTTGTATGCGACAATGGCACCAACCTTCTCTCCACCCTCCGACAGGGACACTTGACCCATGTTCCATGCTTGGCACACGTCCTGAATTTGGTGGTGCAGCATTTCTTGACCAGATACCCAGGCTTGCAAGATCTCCTGAGGCAAGCCAGAAAAGTCTGGTCATTTCCGGCGGTCATACAATGCCAGTGCTTGGCTGGCTGACATTTAAAGGGAATTTAACCTGCCCACCAACCGACTCATTTGTGACATGTACACCAGGTGGAACTCAACATTGGCAGTGCTGCAGCAGCTGCACACACAGCAGAGGGCCATCAATGAGTACCTGTGTGAGTATGGCACCAGGACAGGGTCAGAGGAGCTTCTTTTCGCCACGCCAGTAGCTACTGATCAAGCATGCATGCATTGTCCTGTCACCATTTGAGGAGGCCACAAGGATGGTGAGCAGCGACAATGCATGCATCAGTGACACTGTCTCTCTAGTCTTCCAGCTGGAGCACACGCTTCGTGGAATCATGGACAGGGCATTTGAGGCAGAACAGCTGGAGTAAGTAAGCCTTTCCTCTCAAGGCCCCCTTCATGCAGATAGCATTCCTGCGGGGCCACCAAACACACAGGAAGAAGAGGAGGAGGATTGTGTCAGCATGGATGTAGAAGATAACACGCAGCAGTCTTCAAGGGATAGTTTTCAGTCCCCAGAATCCCAAGGAGTTGTAGGTGGCTGGGAGGAGGTAGTTCCTGATAATGTCATCCTTAGAGATCCAGAGGAATCAGAATAGAATGCCTCTGCAAACTTATGCTGCATAGCCTCCCTGATTCTGCAAAGCCTGAGAAAGGACCCTAGGATTTGTGGTATCAAGGAGAGGGATCATTACTGGCTGGCAACCCTTCTTGATCCACGTTACAAGAGTAAAGTTGCAGAACTCATCCTGCCTTAGCAGAGGGAGCAGAGGATGAAACATCTTCGGGAGGCCTTGAAGAAAGGTTTGTGTAATGCCTTTCCAGACCCTGGGAGGTTACCATTTCCTGGTGCTGGACAACGTGTTTCTGAGGGTTTTTTCGGTCAGAGGAAGAGCGGTGGAGAAGGTGGCCGGCTGACCGATTTAGCAATTTAGCAGTCCTCAGCACCAAGGTCTGATAGGTTCAAGCAACCATCACCAGCACCTGCATTATATGGTGCAGGAATATCTAGGTACAAGAGCAGACTTGGAGACCTTTCCAACAGAGCATCCACTGGGTAACTGGGTCTTGAGGATGGACCACTGGCCAGAACTTGCTCAATATGCAATCAAGCTACTGGCCTATCCTGCATCCAGCATTCAGTGCTTCTGGAGGGTTTGTAATGGATCAAAGAGTGCGCCTGTCCACAGACTCCATTGATAGGCTCACATTTATAGAAATGAATCGGTCCTGAATCAGCAGCTATCAAGCCCCTGATGCTGATGTAACTAATTGAATTTGCTATGGATATGGGATCCCTTAAAGACTGCATATACTGCCTATCCTATTCCTCCTCAATCTTGGCGATGCTAGCTTCCAACAATATTTTTTGTTTAGGGCACCACCAACACCCAAGGCCCAATTTTTTTGTCCATATTTAACACGGGCATGTAATCACAATTTCTGAAATAGTATTTAAAGCGGAGTTCCACACAAAAATGGAACTTCCGCTTCTCGGAACCCCCCCCCCCCTCCGGTGTCACATTTGGCACCTTTCAGGGGGGAGGGGGGTGCAGATACCTGTCTAAGACAGGTATTTGCACCCACTTCCGGCATAGACTTCCATGGGAGTCTATGCCTCTTCCCGTCCCCACCGCGCTGTCTGCTGGGAACACACAGCTCCCAGGAGAGAGCGGGGACCATTAGGGACGCACAGCACGACTCGCGCATGCGCAGTAGGGAACCGGGAAGTGAAGCCGCAACGCTTCACTTCCTGATTCTCTCACCTAGGATGGCGGCGGCAGCTGCCGAGAACCGAGCGGGTTCTCGGCGTCCCCTGCCGACATCGCTGGACCCTGGGACAGGTAAGTGGCCATGTATTAAAAGTCAGCAGCTGCAGTATTTGTAGCTGCTGGCTTTTAATATTTTTTTGTTTTTGGCGGTGTGGGTGAACGGGCCCTGCTTTAACAGCAGGGCCCGTTCTTGCGCCCAGCAAGAGTAACTGTGAGGAGGAGTTACAGTGTTCTGGCACCACCAACACCCAAGACCCAATTTTTCTGCACCTGTTTGACTGGGGCATGTAATTACATTTTTTGAAATAATATTAAACAGCAGGGCCCGTTCCTGTGACTAACAAGAGTAACTGTGAGGGGTTACAGTGTTCTGTATTTATTTTATTTTTTACTTTTGCTATATAAAATATCCCCAAAAAAATTTTTTAAAAAACATTTTTTTTTTCAGTTTAGGCCGATACATATTCTTCTACATATTTTTCCTAAAAAAAAAAATCGCAATAAGCATTTATTGATTGGTTTGCACAAAAGTTATAGCGTTTACAAAATAGGGGATAGTTTTATGGCATTTTTATTAATATTTTTTTTATACTAGTAATGGCAGTGATCAGCGATTGTTATCGTGACTGCGACTATATGGCGGACACATCGGACATTTTTGACACATTTTTGGGACCATTGTCATTTATACAGCAATCAGTGCTATACAAATGCACTGATTCCTGTGTAAATGACACTGGCAGTGAAGGGGTTAACCACTAGGGGGCAGTGTAGGGGTTAAGTATGTCCTGGGGAGTGTTCCTAACTGGGGGGCGTGGCTACGTGTGACACGTCACTGATCTCTGCTCCCGATCACAGGGAGCAGAGATCAGTGACACTGTCACTAGGCAGAACGGGGAGATGCTTGTTTACATTAACATCTCCCCGTTCTTCCTCTCCGTGAGGCGATCGCGGGTATTCCTGCGGCGATCGAGTCCGCGGGACCTGCGACCCGACTCACGGAGCTCCCGGTTGGCACGCGCGCAATGGCACAGTGGCAAATTTAAAGGGACGTATGGGTACGCCCATTTGCCCAGCCATGCCATTCTGCCGACATACATCGGCGTGCGCCGGTCGGGAACCGGTTAATAAAGGACTTGTCAAAAACTGTGTATTGTGGTTTTTACTTTTTTACATTTTTTTTGGTTAGTGGGTAGGGGTAAGATGTACCTAATACCCATTCACATAGGGGGGGAGCTGGAATCTGGGGGCCCCCTTGTTAAAGGTGGCTTCCAGATTCCAATAAGCCCCCCGCCAGCAGACCCCCACAATCAATGGCCAGGGTTGTGAGGACGAGGTGCTTTGGGGGGGACCCCAAAGCACCCTCCCCATGTTGAGGGCAAGCGGCGTGGTATGGTTCAGGAGGGGGGGCGCTCGCTTGTCCCCTCCCTTTCCTGGCCTGCCAGGCTGCTTTCTCGGATAAGGGTCTGGTATTTTTTGAGGAGGGGGACCCCACTCCATTTTTCTTTTAATTTTGGCATGGAGTTCCCCTTAAAATCTATACCATACCCGAAGTGCATGGTAAGGATTTTGGGGGGACCCCACGCTGTTTTTCTTTACATTTTGGCATGGAGTTCCCCTTAATAACCATACCAGACCGGAAGGGCCTGGTATGGATTGGGGGGGAACCCACGCCAATTTTTTCATTGATTTTTATCTACATTGCTGTGTTTCGGCAACACATTACAGCCGCAAGCAATTTTAAATGACATTTTTTCCTTTAGAAATGCAATTTTGCTGCGGCACACTAAAACACATCAGAAAGATGTGCCACTTTACATGAAGACTAAGGGGACCCCCAGGCACGATATTTAAAAGAATATTTCATTTTTATTGTTTCACTTTAAGCATTATTGAAATCATTGCTCCTGAAAAAAACGGCCATTTTAAAAATGTTTTTTTGCCATGATACATGTCCCCTAGGGCAGTACCCAGGTCCCCATATACTTTTTATGGCAATAACTTGCATATAAGCCTTTAAAATAAACACTTTTGATTTTTCATGTTCGTGTCCCATAGACTTTAGCGGTGGTCACATGTTCGCACAAACCTTTTGCCTGTTCGCATGTTCTGGTGCGAACCGAATCAGGGGGGTGTTCGTGTCATCCCTATTTACCTGCAATGAATAAGAAGAAGCAGAGTTACTATAGATAAAGAGTTACTCTACCAACATGTGAAATTTGAACAGTCTAAATAAGTTGATAAAAAGTTATGCCCAATTTTACCTTACCTTTGGTATAGCCCTCGTACCTAAATCTGATCTGGTATTAGCCTCTTGCGTTTCCTGTACAGAAGGGTTGGAATGTGAAAGGAAGAAGAAGCAGATGGAACGAATCAGTTTATGTACAGACAAGAAGCATACTGATAGGAGGAAAGAGCATAGTGGCAGCTGATGAGCTGGGGTGGGTCCAGGATGACCTGAACCCAGAGGAAGTGGGTTGAATGATTCTGACTATCTTTTCGAGGACATCTAATGGCAGAAAAAAGTACTGCAGGGGAAATCTCTGAATTAAAAGTTACAGTGAAAGCTCGTTTTGCGCTTTTGTCTTTTAACTGATTTCATTTCTATCTTGTTATTTTTGACAGGAGTTCTGCTTTAAGCCACTTCTATAGAGCCAACCTGTCATCACAGATCTCTGTGGTCATACAGTTTCATACCCATGAAATGAAATAAATATGTTTATTCTACATAATTGAAGATCTATATAAGAAAGATGCTGAAAATGTGCAACAAGCACCAATGCATTGTTAAATGTCATAGCAATAGAGACAATCTTGTGCTGGATTTCCACAAATATGGGACTTTCAAATTTTATACCACTGAAAATGTTTCTGTAGCTCATTTGTTTTAGCAAAATGTACAGTTCATCAATAGCATGTATTCATAGTTTACAGCAATTCATTTTGGTACTTTTTTCTAAGCCTTCCTAAATGTATCATTAACTAGTCACTGGATCGATAAAGTTAAATAGCAAAGCCTGGTAATACATTGTTCCATTGTGTGCCTATATCTCAATGTCAAAACTCCCTATACCCAAATTTGTATAATTTAGAGAGCAAACCTGACCTTAAGACTACATTATGGATTGCTGAAGTTGTTGGCTTCCAGAACACAATGGTCATTTTATTACTGAACACGCTGGTGTTTTATATTACTCACTGAGAACTCACAGAACAAAGGCATGCAATTAGCAGAGACTTGCATTGGGTGGTCTTCAGTAATATGCTATACACTCAACCCCTGGGGATTTTACAGTTAGCTCTGGGTCCACTTCCAATGATTGCAATCAACAGAGATTGGCTAGGAGTCCAATTTGCCAGGATGTGATGACTAAATATATCAATCTTATAGTGTTTAATTCAAGGAACATGTTAAAAGCTTATTAAGCTTATTAACCACTTCAGCTCTGGAAGGCTTTACCCCCTTCTTAACCAGGCCAATTTTTTGCGATACGGCACTGCGTCTCTTTAACTGACAATTGTGCGGTCATGCGACTCTATACCCAAATAAAATGTATGTCCTTTTTTTCCCCACAAATAGAGCTTTCTTTTGGTGGTATTTGATCACCTCTGCGGTTTTTATTTTTTGCACTTTAAACAAAAAAAAGACCAACAACTTTGAAAAAAAAAACAATATTTTTTACTTTCTGCTATAAAACAGTCCCAATAAAAAAAATAAAAAAATAAAATTTCTTCATCAATTTAGGCCAATATGTATTGTGCTACATATTTTTGGTAAAAAAATCCCAAGAAGGGTATATTGATTGGTAAGCGCAAAAGTTATAGCGTCTACAAATTATGGGATAGGTTTATGGACTTTTTATTTGTTTTACTAGTAATGGTGTCGATCAGCGATTTTTAGTGGAACTGCCACATTGCGGTGGACAAATCTGACACTAAGTGACACTTTTTGGGTACTAGTGACACCAATACAGTGATCAGTGCTAAAAAATGCACTGTCACTGTATAAATGACACTGGCAGGAAAGGGGTTAACATCAGGGGTGATCAAGGGGTTAAGTGTGCTCCTAGGGAGTGCTTTCTAACTGTGGGGGGTGTGGATGCACTGGAGGAAAAGAGAGATCCATGTTTCAGCTTAGCTGAAACACAAGATCTCTCTTTTACTCCCTGACAGAACAGCAGTCTGCCTTGTCTACATAGGCAGACCGCCGTTCTGCCTTTCCTCCAAATGATCGGCGGGTCCTGATGGCCGTATATATGGTCCGGGGTGGAAAGTGGGGTCCCCAGGGTTCTGTGCTGGGACCAATCCTATTGAATTTATTCATAAACGACCTGGAGGATGGGATAAACAGCTCAATCTCTGTATTTCTCTGTATTCGCAGACGATACTAAGCTAAGCAGGGCAATACCTTCTCCTCAGGATGTGCTAACTTTGCAAAAAGATCTGAACAAATTAATGGGGTGGGTAACTACATGGCAAATGATGTTTAATGTAGAAAAATGTAAAATAATGCATTTGGGTGGCAAAAATATGAACGCAATCTATATACTGGGGGGAGAACCTCTGGGGCAATCTAGGATGGTAAAGGACCTGGGGGTCCTAGTAGATGATAGGCTCAGCAATGGCATGCAATGCCAAGCTGCTGCTAACAAAGCAAACAGAATATTGGCATGCATTAAAAATGGGATTAACTCCAGAGATAGCTACAAGATAAAGGGTTCCCCTGGGTGGACTTTTCCGGCACTTGCTAGAGCAAACAGGTGGGGTATATAAAGAGTAAAGGGCGTTTGTATGTAATAAAAATAGAATAATTTTATTAGTATAAACAAGTACATATGATAAAAACAAGCAGTAGATATCCAAGATAACATAGTGACACTACACAGTAGCCATGATGAACACACCAGAAAGCAATATATAGTGAAAATAACTCTTCTCAAGCCCGACGCGTTTCGGGGTACTGAGTATCTGTACGGTCCTTCTTCAGGGGCAAAATTGAGAAGGGTTCATCTATGCTAATAAACAAGAGGGTAAGAGGGAGAGAGGGTCAGGAAATTGGTAAAGCCTTACATAATATTAGAGGGAAGATTGGGATGGTCAGTTGGTCACCTACCTGAAGGTGTGCGGTTAATTGCTTGTAAGGATTTCTAAAAACACAGAGGGCCACAGAGTGGTGGCGGAGTATGGCAACAAATATTGATATCGTGGCTGATAGGGGTCTAAACACTTAGACGGTGAAAAATGCAGGGTGGTGGGCTGCAGTCACCGTGGGGAGGTGTGACAGTGCTCCCGTCCCGCCCGACCCGGGCGCGTGCAAGCCAGAGCGGCGTACTGAGGTCACAGGAAGACGTCTCTGGAAAATAGGAAAAATGTAGAGGGGACCTTAGGCGAGGGTCCATAGTATATGGGTTGAAAGAGATAAGGGTGGATACATAGGTATGTAATGTGGTAGGGATAAGGTTAATGATCGGGAGAAGTATAGAAAATAGTGTGTATGTATTTGCAAGATGTCAAATAAAGGTTAACGGCAAAGTGGGTCCAATTCACCTTGTCCCTATAGTAGCAGAGTACATCTATATATTTATATGATATAGTAGTTTAGAATTCAATATAGTATAGGGTATATACAAACTTGTATGACATAGAATAGATGCAGGATGTATGCATACTAAAAGAATCCATGGTGGGTGTTAAATGACAAAAGAGATGGTATAGTTGAAGAACAAAACCATGGTATATATAGTATAAATAGGGCAAGTGTGTTGATATAGAGTATGTATCAATATGTTACTAATAGCCAGCAGAGCTCAAAGGCAGAGCCGGCTAAGAATTAGGGGTGTGTAGCTGAAACAGCTGAACAGTAAATGTACTAGGAAATAAAAGAATGAAGCGAAAGTAACTGAAGAAACATACCTTAGGAGAAGACAGAAGTACATCAATGCAGCCTCACCGCCCAGCGTCCAGCAAATGTAATGCCATAGTAGGAAGTGAATAGGGCTGGATGATATAGTGTGTAAGTCCAATCAGCTGGCGTCAGGATGAGGCACAGCTGTGTTGTAAATGACGTAGGCAAAGACGTGCTGTATTGACCCCCCGAGGCGGGGGTGCGCGGCGCTGCCCCAACCGCACGTGCGCGAACGTCACGGCGTTTGGAGCAGCGTCGCGCACACCCGCCCCACCGGCACGGAAGTGCCAACCCGGCGGACTGCGCATGCCCGCCGGAGTGGCAACATGGAGGCAGTGGGCGTGAGATGGAGAAACGCCCACGTGTCTCCCTAAGCGCCGCCCAAGGAAATCCTGTGGCGGCTTGCCGTGCCGGGCAGCCGCTCTGATCACCAGCGCCCCAGGGAGGGGCGGGGGAGGGAGAAGGTGTCACAACAGATGACGAAAAGTAAAAATCTGACTCGATCATAGATGTCTGTGTTTATCTATGCTTGCAGGGATCACCTATACCAAATCAAGCTCATTGCTAACGGGGGGAAGAGAGGAAACTTGGATACCAATAACAAGACATAGTTGTGATCAAATACATAGAGCAATGAGCATAATGGAATAGTGCATAATATGACAAACCTGAATAACAAAAAGACTTCAGTACAAAAGGGGGGGGGTATATGAATATACATATCAGTAGAAAGTATATAACCAGCATAAACGCATATTGACTACAAAAATGGCAGGCATGGGTACAACACATACATATACATATACATAACCAATATAGAGACAGAGGAGGGGGGAGGGGAACAAAACAGGGGAGAGGGGGTTATATTGATTTATCCAGAGGGAAACGACCAAGCTGGTTGTGTGTCAGAATACATGGTCCCCTGGGATACCAACTGAAAATTCAATAGGGGGGATGCATATGGTACACTGGCCGGTAATATATAATAATGGAAACAAATAAGGGGGGGCGGGGAAGGGGGAAGGGGGCGGAGGGAAGATTGTAAGGGGAGTAAAAGGAACAAAAGGGGAGCATGTAAATGGCAGACATACAGCTTGGTGTACAGAAATACTTGGGGCCAGAAAACCAAAATGCTCCAACAAGTCAATAAACTGTAGAAAAAAACAATAATATTCTTAGAAGTGACCATGACCCTATTTTTCCATACCTCCGGAGTTAAAGCCTTCTAGGAAGGGTCTAAAACAGACCGCTTCGTTGAGGCCCGGGGGTATGGTGGCCTTAAGTAGATGGATCCATTTGAGTTCTCTCTGGAGTAGGATTTTATTCCAGTCACCCCCTCTGGGGCTGGGGTGTATGCGATCTAAGATTAGGAATTTGATGGAGGGAAATTTGCCTCCATGTACAAGAGTTACATGTCGGCCGAGGGGTAGGTCGGGGTCAGCTGTTTTCATAGCCACAATGTGCCTGTAGGCACGTCGCCAGAACTCAAGTTTAGTCTTCCCTATATAGAAGCAACCGCAGCTACACTGGAGTAGGTACACCACTCCAGTGGTTCTGCAGTTTGCGAAATGTCTAGGAAAGAAGGGTTTTCCATTAGGGAGAGTAGGATTTTTTTGGGTAAGCATGTAGCCACAATAGTGGCAAGAACCACAGGCAAAAGTACCCCTATATTTGCAGTGGATTGTCGAGGGTCTGAACTCACTTTTGGTAATCTGGTCACCGATAGAGGTGGCTCTTCTAAAGGTGAAGTTGGGCTTGGCAGGGACTAAATGACTAAGATTGGGGTCTAGGGCCAGTAGGTGCCAATATTTTTCGATTATTCTTTTGGTTTGACGATGTTGTTGGTGATAAGTTGTGATAATACTAAGTGGGTAGGAATCTTTTTGTTGTTTAGTGGGGTGAAGGAGTGTTTGTCTAGGTTTGTTATTGGCTTTGTGAAAAGCTCTTTTGAGGGATTTATGGGAATAGCCACGTAGTAGAAATCTGTCTCGGAGAGCAGCAGCCTCAGTAAGGAAGCTACTGTTGTCTGTACAGACAACAGTAGCTTCCTTACTGAGGCTGCTGCTCTCCGAGACAGATTGCTACTACGTGGTATATCTACAGTATATAAAAAATTGTATGTTAGTGCAAATAAAAAAAGTATCATGGACAGTACTCAATTGTTTCTGTAGTTTTAAAATGAAAGTATATCTACATATGCTAGGTTTGCTTTTAGGTTCCATGCACACTTGAAAAAAGCTGTTAGGAGCTTTTTAGTAGCGTTAAGTAGTGTTGACAATCCACAACGTGTGGCAGGTAATGTGGCAAGTGACAATCCGCAACTTGTGGCAGGTGACGTGGCAAGTGACAATCCGCAACTTGTGGCAGGTGACGTGGCAAGTGACAATCCGGAACGTGTGGCAGGTGACGTGGCAAGTGACAATCCGCAACTTGTGACAATCCACAACGTGTGGCAGGTGACGTGGCAAGTAACAGTCCACAACTTGTGGCAGGTGATGTGGCAAGTGACAATCCGCATCTATTGGCAGGCGACTGTGGCAAGTGACAATCCGCAACGTGTGGCAAGTGGTGTGGCAAGTGACAATCCGCATCTGGTGGCAAGTGACACACTCAATGCTTTCATTGATTCTGCATTATGATGAGTTGAACCATTTCATTTTATATAACAATGTAATAATAGAAATAACGCGCTTCAATCATCCTGACACCATAACAACCATGGTGCCGGGATGATTGAAGCGCTAACACCAGCCATTTCCCCGATAAATTGCGCACAACAAAAGTATTTTCTGGCAGTGCCCTTCCCGAGACTAGACTCTTGATCTGCCCCTGGTTTGTATAGCACCCTGAAATTTAGACAGGGATGCTCCTCACAGATTTACTTGCCAGGAGTAGTTACTTTAGTCAATTGTTAGAGATCCATTGATTTCTCCCTCAGTTTGACCTTGTTGTACTTTTCTCTTCTACCACTAGGTGGCCGGGTACTTGGTGGTACTAGATATGAGAAGGACAACTCAAGGTCAGGTTATGGGTATATGGGGTATCTCCGCCAATGGGCAGGGGTTTTCTTGAATCCCTTGGCCTGCTGGGAGAGCCTATATATTCGGATGGAGTCAGGTGATCTAGGTTCTGTGCCACCTGGACGGCTGTCTGGGTGGACTTGTGTCATACGCCCGGGCTGCTAGGCCGGATATTGGGCATATCCTGGGGGCATCTGGCTGCCAGGCTGTGTGAGGGCCTATCCAGAAGTAAGAGGGCAGCACAGGGTTGGGATTGCGGCTTGCAGCCCAACCAGAAGTGACATTTTTGCCAGTCGGGGAACCTGTCGTGGTGGGAGGTAGAGGGGAAGCTGTCGCCACTAAAGGACCAACCACCTTTACCAGGGACCACAGTAAGTAAGAGAAGCAAATACCGGAGCAGCATTCTCACCAACCGGGGACGGTGAATAATTGGGAAACTTCAGTGGGCATCAAGCCAAGGAACCCAGCCAGCGGAGGTGATGCTTGCAGAGCTTCCTTGTGTCACGGAGGACAAGTCACCTCCGTCCGCCGGGCCGCTGGGCGCATGCGCAGGGGGTTGTTGTTTAGACGTGTACCCGTGCGCGGCCTGATGGTACGGCGCGCGCGGGTGCACGGCGGCCCGCGTGTGCGCGCCGTTGCCCGTGCGGGTGCCCGGTAGCGCGTCACACTGACGCGCTCACTGGGAGGTACTTTAGACGACACCAGCACCCAGTCGGGTTGCTGGTTTGTCGTCAGCTTCCCCTGCCTGTGTCTTGAACCCTGCTTACTGTCACTTGTAATACCGACCTCTGCCTGGATATAACGACCACTCTTGCTTACTGGATACCCTGACCCTCTGCCTGGATATAACGACCACTCTTGCTTACTGGATACCCTGACCCTCTGCCTGGATATAACGACCACTCTTGCTTGCTAGATACCCTGACCTTCTGCCTGGATACACGACCACTCTCGCTTGCTAGTTACCCTGATCCTCTGCCTGTATATAAGACCACTCTTGCTTGCTGATACCCTGACCTTTGGCCTGTTAACGGATCATCCCTGACCTGTTGGACTTCCTGTGCTTCCTACCATACCTCCCACGGGGCTGCCACCCCTCCTTGATTCCCTCAGTTCCAAGGACTTCCTTATCACCAGTCTGTTATCTCTTAACCTTTACCATTGCACCTACAGGCACTTCTTCAGAAGACTCTCCACCGTCCAAGCCATCCTACAGCTTACCGGAGACCCGTGCCTCCGCGTGCTTCCGATCCCCTGTCCCACTCTCGGGGGTTCGGGTGCGCGTGGTCGTAAGGGCAAGCCGCTCTCGGCATCTCGGCCTTGGTAAGTATTGGCGTGACAGTACAAACCAGCCAGATGTCCGAGGCCGACAGAGCGCGCTCTCCCTTGGAGATCTTATGCCAACAAGTCTCCGCCTTGGCTGATTCAGTACAGAGGCTACAAGAGGGATACACACAAGTGGATAGCCGCCTCCAACAACTAACGGGGGCACTCCCCCCTGCCACCGCGGCTCCAGCACCTAGCAATGAAGGCCCGCTCCCTCAGGCTACTGCTAGTCCTACAGTAGTAATGGCACTTCCGGAACCCAGGGTTCCCACTCCGGAACGGTTCTCAGGGGACCGTAAGAAGTTCAGGGCCTTCAAGAATGCATGCACTCTGTACTTCGCGTTGCAACCCCGAACCTTTGCATCAGAAGTGGTCAAGGTGGGATTTACGATTTCCTTGTTGTCGGAGGAACCTCAGGCCTGGGCACACGGCCTGATGGAGTCAGGGAGTCCGGTGCTTAATACCATTGATACCTTTTTTGAAAATATGGCCCAACTATATGACGACCCACAGCGTATGGCCACCGCCGAAGCTATCTTACACCATCTAGTCCAGGGAAGGAGACCAATTGAGGACTACACAGTGGAATTCCGTAAGTGGGCGGCCGACACTAACTGGAATGAGCCAGCCTTACGCTACCAGTATCGCCAAGGTCTGTCAGAGCTCCTCAAAGATGAGTTAGCCAGGATGGAGACCCCCACATCGTTAGAGGAGTTAATTCAGGCAGCGACCAAATTAGATCGGCGTTTGAGGGAACGTCGGTCAGAGCGATTTCAAAATCCTCGCCCGGCATGGACAACTCCAAGACTCCAACCCATTCCAGGATCTTCACCCATTACAGCTGGGTCTACTACACTTCCCGATTCCGAACCGATGCAGCTGGGTTTAGTACGCCCACCACTAACCTCAGAAGAGAGACAGCATAGACGGCAGTCCAACTTGTGTCTCTATTGCGGGGGTGCCGGCCACTTCCTGCGCAACTGCCCGATAAGGCCTAGTAAGTCTTTTCAACCCAAAACAATGACCTACCAAGATAACCATTCCTCTAAATCTTACGTGATGTTGTTTATCTCGTTACAGCTACCGGACGGGGAATCCCGCCTGCCGGCGATCATTGACTCAGGCGCATGTAGTTGCTTTATGGACGCTGCCCTGGCCCGAACCTTGCATGTGCCTTTACAACTTAAAACGCAACATTTACAAGTCCACTTGGCAGATGGGTCCCTCCCCAGTTCAGGCCTAATCACCCAGGAGACTCAACCTATCCTAGCCACCACCGATTCAGGACACCAAGAACTTTTGCGCCTAGACATCATCCACTCTCCCATGTTCCCAGTCATTCTGGGATTACCTTGGCTACAAGCCCATGACCCTCTTATCCAATGGAGCTCGAAGATGGTCTCATTTCCTTCCTCCTACTGTTCTCAACACTGCCGCCCTCAGAGATCCAAGATCTGTGCTATGATCTCAGCTCCTCCGATTGACCTCCAGCATATCCCCAAGGAGTATCATGAGTTCCAAGAAGTTTTCAGCAAACAAATGGCCGATTGTCTTCCACCTCATCGACCATACGACTGCCCAATCGACCTATTGCCAGGATCAGAAATTCCTTTTGGGCGTATTTTCCCTCTTTCCGAAACAGAGCTGGAGGCTCTCAAACAATATATAGATGAGAATCTGGAAAAAGGGTTCATCCGTCCCTCATCGTCACCTGCCGGAGCAGGTATCTTCTTCGTTGGTAAGAAGGACGGTTCCCTTAGACCCTGTGTGGATTACCGGCAGTTGAATAATATTACTATCAAAAATCGGTACCCGTTACCGCTCATTCCAGAGTTATTCCAACGTTTTAGGTCAGCCAGAATCTTCTCCAAATTGGATCTCCGAGGGGCATACAACCTTATCCGAATCAGAGCTGGGGATGAGTGGAAGACAGCCTTCAGATCGAGGTTCGGGCATTTCGAATACTTGGTGATGCCCTTTGGGCTCTGTAACGCCCCGGCTACATTCCAACATCTAGTGAATGACATTTTCCGCAAATACCTAGATGACTTCCTCGTAGTCTACCTGGACGATATCTTAATTTTTTCTTCTACACTGGAACTGCACAGGGATCACGTCAAAACAGTTCTGACCATTTTGAGACAACACAGGCTTTACCTAAAAAAGGAAAAATGCGAATTTGAAAAATCAGTTGTGCAATTTTTAGGGTTTATCATTTCAGCAAATGGAGTGGAGATGGATCCTCAAAAGATACAGGCTATTCAGGAGTGGCCAGCTCCTTCTGATAAGAAAGGGGTGCAACGCTTTATAGGATTCGCCAACTTCTATCGGAAGTTCATCGTCGGTTTTTCTACTATAGTGGCACCCATCACTCAGCTAACACGCCTGCACGGGTCATTCCAGTGGTCTCAAGCAGCACAGGAAGCTTTCATGAAGCTAAAGGATCTGTTCAGTTCCGCTCCTATTCTCCGGCATCCTGATCCTTCCCATCCATTCGTGTTGGAGGTGGATGCATCAGAAATAGCCACGGGGGCAATCCTTTCTCAGAGACAGGGACCCAAGGCCATCTTACACCCAGTTGCATTCGCCTCTCGGAAACTCAGTGCGGCAGAATTAAACTATGACGTAGGTGACAGGGAATTGTTGGCCATAAAATTTGCCCTGGAAGAATGGAGGTACTTACTTGAGGGGGCACTCCATCCGGTGATGATTTTCACCGACCACAAGAATCTTGAGTACCTCCGGACAGCAAAACGCCTCAAACCCAGACAAGCTCGTTGGGCCTTGTTCTTTTCGCGTTTCAATTTTCATATCTCTTACAGACCTGGCAAAAAGAATGGAAAAGCAGACGCCCTCTCCCGGATGTTCTCAGCAGAACTACAGACCTCAGAACCAAGTACAATTCTTGCACCTCACAACTTTCTTGGATTGACGCAGACAGACCTGATGTCTTCGATCAAGAAATCATCCAATACATGTACCGATCCGGAGGTACGATCCCTGAGAAAAAATGAGGGTCTCTTTTGGGTCCGGGACAAAATTTTTGTGCCCCAACAAACCCGGTTAACCGCTCTCAAGATGTGTCACGATCATAAATTAGCCGGCCACTTCGGAGTTAGGAAGACAGCTGACTTGATTTCCCGCTCCTTCTGGTGGCCGGGTTGGAGACGAGATTGCAGCGAATATGTGGCCTCTTGTCTCCGTTGTCAACGCAGCAAGGGCCAGAACGCCAGATCCTGGGGTTTACTTAAACCACTCCCTATTCCGGAACGACCATGGTCCGACGTGTCCATGGATTTCATTGTGGATCTGCCAGCCTCAGAAGGCTACACTACCATTTTTGTTGTGGTTGACCGCCTGTCCAAAATGGCCCACTTTCTACCTATGATTGGTACTCCCTCCGCAGCAGAAACAGCCAACGTTTTTCTGAAAGAGGTCATAAGGCTTCACGGGGTACCAAAGAATATAGTGTCTGACAGAGGCGTGCAATTCACGTCTAAATTCTGGAAGGAACTTTGTAGGGCCCTGGATATTAAAGTATGCCTCTCATCAGCCTATCACCCTCAGAGCAATGGCCAAACGGAGAGGACAAATCAGACTTTGGAGCAGTATCTCCGTTGCTTCTGTTCAGGATCTCAGGATGATTGGTCAAAACTTCTTCCATATGCAGAATTTGCGTATAATAACTCAGTTCATGCGGCTACCAACCAGACGCCCTTTTGGGCCAACTGCGGGTTTCACCCCACGTTCCTGACGAAGGACACTCCTGAGGTAACAGTTCCTGCGGTACAGGACAGAATAATATCCTTACAAACCAATTTTCAAGAGATCCAAAGCATGTTACAAAAGGCTCAGAAGACTTACAAGGAGCAGTATGACCGAGGCAGGAAGGAGAATCCAAAGTTTAACATCGGGGAAGAGGTTTGGTTGTCCACCTCCAATCTCAAGCTGCAGTTACCATCCCGAAAACTAGGACCTAAATTTATTGGTCCCTTCCCTATCAAGAGGATCATCAATCCCGTGGCCATGGAGTTAGCCCTGCCCAAAACGTACAGGATCCACCCTGTCTTTCATGTATCTTTATTGAAGCCTGTTGTTCCCAGTCCATTTCCAGAAAGAGGAGAAGTTCCTCCCCCACCAATCAGGGTGGACGGTGAGAACGAGTTTGAGGTGGAGGCTATCTTGGGTTGTAGAAGGAGGGGCAGACAACTACAGTACCTGATCCAATGGAAGGGATACCCGCCTGAAGACAATTCATGGGAACCTGCAAAGAACCTACATGCCCCTCGCTTGATTCAAACCTTTCATCAAGACCATCCGGAGTTGATGTCTAGCTTGGGCGTCCGGTGTCCGCCCTTAGGAGGGGGGCACTGTCACGGAGGACAAGTCACCTCCGTCCGCCGGGCCGCTGGGCGCATGCGCAGGGGGTTGTTGTTTAGACGTGTACCCGTGCGCGGCCTGATGGTACGGCGCGCGCGGGTGCACGGCGGCCCGCGTGTGCGCGCCGTTGCCCGTGCGGGTGCCCGGTAGCGCGTCACACTGACGCGCTCACTGGGAGGTACTTTAGACGACACCAGCACCCAGTCGGGTTGCTGGTTTGTCGTCAGCTTCCCCTGCCTGTGTCTTGAACCCTGCTTACTGTCACTTGTAATACCGACCTCTGCCTGGATATAACGACCACTCTTGCTTACTGGATACCCTGACCCTCTGCCTGGATATAACGACCACTCTTGCTTACTGGATACCCTGACCCTCTGCCTGGATATAACGACCACTCTTGCTTGCTAGATACCCTGACCTTCTGCCTGGATACACGACCACTCTCGCTTGCTAGTTACCCTGATCCTCTGCCTGTATATAAGACCACTCTTGCTTGCTGATACCCTGACCTTTGGCCTGTTAACGGATCATCCCTGACCTGTTGGACTTCCTGTGCTTCCTACCATACCTCCCACGGGGCTGCCACCCCTCCTTGATTCCCTCAGTTCCAAGGACTTCCTTATCACCAGTCTGTTATCTCTTAACCTTTACCATTGCACCTACAGGCACTTCTTCAGAAGACTCTCCACCGTCCAAGCCATCCTACAGCTTACCGGAGACCCGTGCCTCCGCGTGCTTCCGATCCCCTGTCCCACTCTCGGGGGTTCGGGTGCGCGTGGTCGTAAGGGCAAGCCGCTCTCGGCATCTCGGCCTTGGTAAGTATTGGCGTGACACCTTGTGAGTCAAGCCAGGAACCGAGCCAGTTAACGGGGTGAAGCTTGATAAGTGTCTGGCGTGACAAGCTAGGGACCCAGCAAGAAAGTGTGGGTGACGCTTGAAGGAGATACCACCGCAAAAGCTTTGAGGAGCTCCAGGGATCCAGAGTCAGTGAATCAGAGGGTCCAGTGAGAGACCAGGAGCTCAAGGAGCTGAAGAACTACAAGTAGAAGTTATAGTGAAGCTGAGAGGACTGTTACGATTTGTGTTAGGAACTGTTAAAGACAGCAATCCTGCATGTGCAGATGTGGCGCCTTGCTGGGGCCTTTTCCTGTACAGCTGTCCTCCTATTGAAGTCTCAGAGTCTGCCAATTGAAATTGCAACTGCTTAAGGGTGTCCTGGCCCTAACCCTCTTTCCCTCATAAACTGTAAAATAAATAAACATCTCTTTTGCATTCAAGAAGTGTCTGGCGCCCAATAACCTTGCACCCACTATGCCTCACGACCCACTACTCATAGAAGCATGTCAGCTATCTTTGGCCTTAGAGGCCCTCAGTAGACTGGAAGAGGCTAAAGACTTTGTTACATTTGTGTCTACTTTAATTGTCTGCCTAGAGTTTAGAAGCTTGAATACAGGCACTAAGCCCAAAACCGAAAAAAAAAAATATATCAATGTGGTGGCTGCATTGATTTTGTTTTTTCAGGCTTTTTTTCTCTGATGATCTGGTCATTAACACAGTTCCTGTATAAGGCCCCATCCACACCTGAGCGTAGCGTTTTCAGGCAGAAAGTCGCGCGATTTTGACGCATTTTTGCCACGATTTTGTACAGGTCAAAAGGTCACCAATGTAGTAACCAGAAAAACGCCCAAATCTACCTAATAAATAAAAAAAACAGAACTTGTTTGAGCTTCAGGCGTTTTGGAGCTTCTGGCTTCAGGCGTTTTGGAGTGGAGATGTGAACTATCTCCATAGAGAATAATAGATTTTTTCCCCTCCAGCATTTTGTAGCTCAATACTCAAAAACTCAATACCAGTTTTTGGAGTAAGTTGGTATTTACAGTAGCAATGGGGGTTATTTACTAAAGGCAAATCCACTTTGCACTACAAGTGCAGTTTCAGTGCAGTTTCAGTGCAGTTTCAGTGCAATTTCAAGTGCACTCTTGCAGTGCACTTGTGCAAAGTGGAACACCCATGGTGCTGAAAATGATGAATATTTTTATCAGTAATGCATTACATACATTACCAATAAAAACAAGGTGTGTGTGTAGCAGACCCACAACATAATAGTTAGCTGAAGAAGAGATTGTCACCTCATGTATCAAAGAAATTATGTTTGCACTATTGAAGAGAGCCTGGGGAGCTGATCGGTATAGCAGGGAGGCTCGGTTCTGGTGGAAGAGCTTTGCCAAGAGACATCCCGATGATCTCCCGCCACTCTACTACCTGGCCAAGTTCTTCTTCTAGTAGCGCCTGCAAGCTGCAAACCACAGGAGCTGTGTACCTATTCTGCACTCCAGGTCAGGTGTTGCAGATATCCCCGCTGTACCAATCTCAGGATCTCTCCTTCCAGTCACAGAGCTTTTCAGAAAGCATTGACAGGCAGTTAGGAGGTGTTATATCATCTCTTCATGGCCTGATTTAGACCTTTAATGCCGCTTTACTGTGGTGTAATTGTGTGCATTGCACGCAGTTGTGACACAGCCCCATTGAACGTGGGCGAGTTTGAAAGTGGTCCCGCTTGTCAAGCTCTTCACCACGAATTAAAAATGCTGTGGCCATGGCATGTGAACAGACCCGTCCCACTGTTGTTTTGCAGTTTGGGTAGTCGACTTAGCAGCAGTAAAACTGCAGCACAACCGCCCATTTTTAACCCACCCCCAGACTAGCTATCAGAAAGAAACCTATTTAATGACCTATTTCGTACCTATTATTCCAAGTGTTTATTTTCTATATGTTTGTGTACATACGAACCTTCCAAGGTCCAAAATGAATATTGAGTAGAATTAAATTTGGCCCTCCACAACATTCAAGTTTCTCATATGGCCCCAGGGGAAAATGAGTTGCCCACTCCTGCTCTAACTGCTACATGTGCAGGACAGCTATATCTGCAGGACAGCAGAAAAACAACAGACTTACTGGCGGAATCAAAGAATCAAAGGTGAAAATAAAAGAAAGAAAGCTTAGGAAAGAAAACGAATGCAGCCATCACATCTAAGAATTGGTAAAATGCAATATAATAAAATATTTGCTTTTGGGTTTAAAGTGTTTCTAAACCCACAACAGTAAGATCAGTCTGTATATATGCAGTAAAGCATGCTTGTTATACTCACTGTGGAACCTATGGGGTTAATCCTATTCATTGTGTAAAAAGGATGCTTGATCCTGTCTTCTTCCTCCCCTTCTTCTACAGTCCCCAAACCGTTTCTTGATAGAACAGAGCCTTGGGGACAGGCTGCATATGCTCAGTTTGGTGTGTATTGCTAGAGAGTTTTTTTCTTTCTAGGGGGAGTGCATGTGATTAGCACAGGGCCAATCAGCACTGTCCAGACAGAGGGTCAGGGGTCCTGCAACCTCATAGGACAATTGGGGGGGGGGGAATGAAAACTCCTCCTGCAAGCTTTAACCAGACACTGATATAAGTCACGATACTGCTCTAACTGCTAATGAGAAAAGGTATTTAGCAGTTTGTATTTAATAAAACTATTGCATTTCCATGTTCTGTGTACTGTGGGAGAGCAGATTTAGTGAATGCAGGGTCCGTTTTGTAACACTTTAATACTGCTTCAAGTAACCGAACATAAGAAGTTATATACGGATTTTTTTTTTACACATATAATGCTAAGTATATTGCATACTTGGTGAAGGTCACAATGAGATTACAGTAAACTCATGACTAATAAGTCAACGATTCCCAATTCTTTGCTCTAGAGTAGACAAATAACAGTAGACAGGTCAGTAACACAAAGGGTATTACCATTACTAGGGGATTCTCCATCTGGTCAGGAGGTCACTATTACTTATTAATAATGACGTTACCTATTAAGCTACAACTACATGCTCTGTAACTGGATATACAAAACGCATCAAGAGAAATAACTAGAAACCTTGTTTTTTTTTGGGGGGGGGGGGGGTGTTTTACAATGCTATTATTTTATTATGTGTCATATTTATGGCTTTATACAAAAGGGATTTTATGAGCACATCTCTTTACTTCCTTATACTAGTCCATCATTACTATGAACCAGTGGTGGCTGCTCCATTAGGGGCGCAGGGGCACTGCCCCCTAATCTATGCGCCCCGTCCTAATCTACATGCAGGGCGCCGAATGCATGGATTTCAATGGGTTTTTTTTTTTTTATTTGACGCACATGATTAGAGGCCATCCAGTTGTTTGACATTAGGGAATTAATATTCGCTAATGTTTTCCTGCTTCTCCTCCCAGCCAATCAGGAAGGGGGTCCTGAGACCCGATTGACCAGGGAGTCTTAGGACTCCCGGCCAATCGGGTTTCAGGACCCACTTCCTGTTCAGCCGGGAGGAGAAGCAACGGCCCCGTTTCTTCCCCCTGACCCATCCATAGATAGAGGGGGGGAAGGAGCTAGATTTGGGGGCCCCTGCCTCCCCTGCTCTGCTCAGCCATGAATTCAGCCGAGTAGACCGTGACATGGCTCATCACACCCGCGGTTCTGGAGTCCTCCAAGAAGACAATCATAGACCTGGAGGGGTTCCTGCAGGCATCCCTGAAGGACAGAGTGGTGATGTGCAGGCTGCTGGAGAGGCTTCTGCTAGGCACCATAGACAAGGTATGGGCAATCCCCCCCCCCCTGACATCTACCCGCCTAATTCCATGACAGCTGGCCTGCTCCACACCAGCACTGCACAGGTTAAGTGCGGAGTGAGAGGGCCAGGTTTTTTTGCCGCCCTCCAAAATATTGAGCACCAGTCGCCACTGCTATGAACACAAAAAATGATCACATTATTTTAGCACATATTTTGACATTTATGGTTTTTGTTTACATACTGCATATTACATTTCTTCATAGCATTATCTTTGTTCCTATCCTATTAACCATGACAACTCTGAACCTCTAGTACCACTTTGCACAAGCACTGAACGCCCACCATTGGATGGCCTGGATCACGATTTCAGCCTGATGACTCAACTAATGTATGTATTTGTAAAAGTGCTTTTGCCATGCTTGCTACTAAGTAATGCATATCCACCCATACGAGTGAGAAATTCACCCAGCTTGACATTTCCTTGATGTAGATTTAGATACAGAAATATATGCTTTATATGTTTTTTATTTTTCCTCTTTCATATGGAAGACCGATTTAAGCTGAACTTAAAGCTGAACTCTGGGCTAAATACAGTACACTGGTGTTAGTTTCTTGCTTCTGACTTGCATTTGTGAAGCAAATTGGAAGGATTTGGAATGCAATGTTTGACGTTTGATTTGCATCTTATGGAGCAGTGTCTAACAATTTGAATGGCAGATGCTTTTATTTAAACCACAAGCCAATGGCGTTATAGTATCCAGTGAATTTACAACGTAATAAACATGTAAACAGGGCAAGAAAGCACACACAGTAAACCTTCTGCTAAAGGCAATGTACTAACGCGTTTCACCACTTACATGGCTTAATCATGGAGACATATGTGTGCAGTGTGGAGCAGAGGCAAGCTCCAGGGTTTTGGTACCCGGCTGTGCTGTAGGACAGTGATATGCATCCTCTATTTATCGTTGCATGAATGTGGAGCCATATCCTATCAGGAATACTGAGTAATAATTCTGGTGTGGAGGAAGGAGAAAAGCAGTGGGGCAGTTTATATGAGAGATCTTTCTTGCGATCCCCCTGGGAAGCTACTGATTGGAAAGTGGATACAAAGTTGCTGGTCGGATGTCGAAGAGATAAGACCACAGCTGAAAGAAAGGAATTGTTTGAGTCTTTCTGACTCATGTATGAGGTGAGCAGGTATAATGGTTGGTGAAGGTGTGCACATAATCTGCTGAAGACACGATATGCACAGTGGTGGATGATATATGAATTGAGCAGTGGCGGTGCGCCCATAAAGGGCGCAGGAGCGCCGCCCCCTCTCTCCTGCACTGCTCTAATCACCATAGATAGATTCTTGCATTGCATGAATCTATGGTCACTGCTCACACCTCCTATTCAGGTGCCCGGCCCTCTTTCTGGCACAGGGCGTCTGAATTAAACCGGCGGGGGTGTTTTGTGGAAGCACCTGATTAGAGCCATAGGCTCTAATAGGCGCCCAAAAATGTGAACAGCAGGCGCAATGCTGTGTGTTCGCTGTTCACTCAGCTGTGTGTTAGCAAAGTGAAGGAATTCGCTTTGCTAACACTGAATCCGCCTCAGCCAATTAGGTTGCCAGGTCTGTTACCGGTCACCTGATTGGCTGAAATGTCAGGTGCTGTGAGAGAGGATGGAAGAAGATATGGAGGACGTGCAGGAGACCCGCTCCAAGACAGGTAAGTGCCAGGCAGCTGATGGGGCACACTAATAGCATCTGATGGGGCACAGTAGTGGCAATTGATGGGCACACTGGCAGCATCTGATGGGGCATAGTAGCGGCAATTGATGGGCATTCTGGCAGCATCTGATGGGGCACAGTAGCGACAATTGATGGGCACTCTGGCAGCATCTGATGGGGCACAGTAGCGGCAATTGATGGGCACAGTGGCAGAAATTGAGGGGCACAGTGTCAGTAATTGATGGGCACAGTGGCTGCGTTTGATGGCACAGTGGCTGCTTTTGATGGCACAGTAGCTGCGTTTGATGGCACAGTGGCTGCGTTTGATGGCACAGTTGCTACGTTTGATGGCACAGTGGCTGCATTTGGCACAGTGGCTGCATTTGACGGGCACAGTGGCTGTGTTTGATGGCACAGTAGCTGCGTTTGATGGCACAGTGGCTGCATTTGATGGCACAGTGGCAGCATTTGATGGGCACAGTGGCTGTGTTTGATGGCACAGTGGCTGCGTTTGATGGCACAGTGGCTGCATTTGGCACAGTGGCTGCATTTGATGGGCACAGTGGCTGTGTTTGATGGCACAGTAGCTGCGTTTGATGGCACAGTGACTGCATTTGATGGCACAGTGGCAGCATTTGATGGGCACAGTGGCTGTGTTTGATGGCACAGTGGCTGAGTTTGATCGGCACAGTGGCTGCGTTTGATGGCACAGTGGCTGCGTTTGATGGGCACAGTGGCTGCGTTTGATGGCACAGTGGCTGCATTTGATGGCACAGTGGTTACGTTTAATGGGCACAGTGGCTGCGTTTGATGGCACAGTGGCTGCGTTTGATGGCACAGTGGCTGCGTTTGATGGACACAGTGGCTGTGTATGATGGCACAGTGGCTGCATTTGATGGCACAGTGACTGCATTTGATGTGCACAGTGGCTGCATTTAATGGCACAGTGGCTGCGTTTGATGGCACAGTAGCTGCAATTGATGTTTTTTTTTTTTTTGCAGCTTGTTTGCGCCACCCCCCCCAAAAAATTTTGAGCACCAGCCGCCACTGGAATTGAGACGTCACAATAATTCAATGCAGAAAAGTTTCAGCATGTGAACCTTAATTGTACACATTATTATATAGATTTATTTATTTATTTGAATATAATTTGATATCACTGGTTATTTCACGATAGATTAATAGCGCTCCACTTATATATATTTTTTCTTTTATACGTTGTATGGTGAGGTGAATTCACTGGAAGTGTACAGCAACTGTGGAGTACTAATTAGTAAACTTTATAGTTTATTTATAGCACAAAACACTTTAGGTGGGTAGCGCTAATTGTCTTTTATACACAATTCATATAGACTAACAGCTTTTACTTAAAAGTACTGGAAACATTCTGCATTTGACTTGCTTTGAAGTCTGATGCCTGTGTTCACAATTCCAAATAAAAACCTCATCATAGTATTTAGAAACAAGCGAAATGTAGGATGATTGCAGGTGCTTTTAGCGAACAATAGCTTACCTTTGAGATGTGGTTAAGATGCGTCTAAGCAACAATTAGTTGTTTTTACTTGCATTCACACTGAATCACTTAGGCCCCTTTCACACTGGGGTGGTTTGCAGGCGCTATTGCGCTAAATGTTAAATCCATAAAATGAGGATGCCGGTGATAAGAGAGGAAGAGCCCAAAGCAAACCTACCTACAGATGAGTGGACAGAGAAAGATCAAAAAGCTCAAAGTATTATATCCTGAGTATAGATAATGGTCAAATTGTGCAATGATGTGAGGGTGATACAGCAAAAGAAACATGGGAAGAGCAAATCTTAGCAATGTAAATTAAAACTACATTGAACAGAGTGCATTTTATTTATATATATACATACAGTGCCTTGCGAAAGTATTCGGCCCCCTTGAACTTTTCAACCTTTTGCCACATTTCAGGCTTCAAACATAAAGATATAAAAAAAATTTTTTTTGTGAAGAATCACCAACAAGTGGGACACAATTGTGAAGTGGAACGAAATCTTTTGGATTGTTGAAACTTTTTTAACTAATAAAAAAAAGTGGGGCGTGCAAAATTATTCGGCCCCCTTGCGTTAATACTTTGTAGAGCCACCTTTTGCTGCGATTACAGCTGCAAGTCGCTTGGGGTATGTCTCTATCAGTTTTGCACATCGAGAGACTGAAATTCTTGCCCATTCTTCCTTGCAAAACAGCTCGAGCTCAGTGAGGTTGGATGGAGAGCATTTGTGAACAGCAGTTTTCAGCTCTTTCCACAGATTCTCAATTGGATTCAGGTCTGGACTTTGACTTGGCCATTCTAACACCTGGATATGTTTATTTGTGAACCATTCCTTTGTAGATTTTGCTGTATGTTTGGGATCATTGTCTTGTTGGAAGATAAATCTCCGTCCCAGTTTCAGGTCTTTTGCAGACTCCAACAGGTTTTCATCCAGAATGGTCCTGTATTTGGCTGCATCCATCTTCCCCTCAATTTTAACCATCTTCCCTGTCCCTGCTGAAGAAAAGCAGGCCCAAACCATGATGCTGCCACCACCGTGTTTGACAGTGGGGATGGTGTGTTGAGTGTGATGAGTTGTGTTGCTTTTACGCCAAACATATCGTTTTGCATTGTGGCCAAAAAGTTTGATTTTGGTTTCATCGGACCAGAGCACCTTCTTCCACATGTTTGGTGTGTCTCCCAGGTGGCTTGTGGCTAACTTTAGACGAGACTTTTTATGGATATCTTTGAGAAATGGCTTTCTTCTTGCCACTCTTCCATAAAGGGCAGATTTGTGCAGTGTACGACTGATTGTTGTCCTATGGACAGACTCTCCCACCTCAGCTGTAGTTCTCTGCAGTTCATCCAGAGTGATCATGGGCCTCTTGGCTGCATCTCTGATCAGTCTTCTCCTTGTCTGAGCTGAAAGTTTAGAGGGACAGCCAGGTCTTGGTAGATTTGCAGTGGTCTGATACTCCTTCCATTTCAAAATGATCGCTTGCACAGTGCTCCTTGGGATGTTTAAAGCTTGGGAAATCTTTTTGTATCCAAATCCAGCTTTAAACTTCTCCACAACAGTATTACGGACCTGCCTGGTGTGTTCCTTGGTCTTCATGATGCTCTCTGCACTTTCAACAGAACCCTGAGACTATCACAGAGCAGGTGCATTTATACAGAGACTTGATTACACACAGGTGGATTCTATTTATCACCATCAGTCATTTAGGACAACATTGGATCATTCAGAGATCCTCGCTGAACTTCTGGAGTGAGTTTTCTGCACTGAAAGTAAAGGGGCCGAATAATTTTGCACGCACCACTTTTCAGTTTTTTATTTGCTAAAAAAGTTTAAAATATCCAATAGATTTCGTTCCACTTCACAATTGTGTCCCACTTGTTGGTGATTCTTCACAAAAAATTAAAATTTGATATCTTTACGTTTGAAGCCTGAAATGTGGCAAAAGGTTGAAAAGTTCAAGGGGGCCGAATACTTTTGCAAGGCACTGTATATATATATATATATATATATATATATATATATATATATATATATATATACATATATTTTCCACTTGTCCACTCACATCTTGCAAGTGGAAAATGATGGGTAGCGAGTGTGGACTGAAGGGAAGAGAGAAGAGAGAGCTGGCCGGATCATCAGAGAGCAGAGGAACATTGCTGTAACAGCTTTCATTTAAATTGCCGAGTGTCCTCCGCACTCGCTGTCACATACAGCCCCGCCTCCTGGCCCGGGTACTTTGATAGACAGAACTCCTGTCCAATCCCAGGACGTGTGATGTATATCAAAGTACCTGGGCCAGGAGGCAGGGCTGTACGGTGCTTTGCAAAAGTATTCCCCCCCCCCCTTGGCATTTTTCGTGTTTTGTTGTGAAGCAAACAACAAATAGGACAAAATAACAGAAAAAGTCAATGTACATAAGTATTCACCCCCCTAAAGTCAATACTTTGTAGAGCCACCTTTTGCGGCTATCACAGCTCCATGTCACTTTGGATAAGCCTCTATGAGCTTGCCACATCTTACCACTGGGATTTTTGCCCATTCCTCCTTGCAAAATGGCTCTAGCTCCTTCAAGTTGGACGGTTTGCGCTTGTGAACAGCAATCTTTAAGTCTGACCACAGATTTTCTATTGGATTGAGGTCTGGGCTTTGACTAGGATATTCCAACACATTTACACCCATACATTTTTGGAGTCTCCCACATGCCTTTTCGCAAACTCAAAACAAGCACTTTTGTTTTTTGCTGAAAGTAATGGCTTTCTTCTGGCATAAAGCCAGAAGCTTCTAAAGGCCACTCTGCCATAAAGCCCAACTCTATGGAGCGTAAGGCTTATTGACTGTTCAGGAATCATTCAATTCCATGTGGGCTGACGTTCATGATTCCCTTCAGAAAGCTGCCAACAAATTCAAGAGTTTTGCTGACCGTCGCAGGCGTAAGCCGCCTTCTCTTCAGCCAGGAGACAAAGTCTGTCTCTCCACCAGGAACATCAAACTCCAGGTTCCTTCTCTCAAATTTGCCCCAAGATTCATTGGTCCGTACACCATAACTTCTAAACTGAATCCGGTTTGTTTCAAGCTCCAGATTCCCAAAAGCCTCAAAATCTCTAACTCCTTCCATGTTGCCCTTCTGAAGCCTTTAGTCCTCAATAAGTTCTCTCGTCCTCTCTCTACCGCAGCACCTTATTGTCGTCCTATGTACAGATACTCCAGTCTCTGCTGTGGAACTCTGCAGCTCCTCCAGGGTTACCTTAGGTCTCTGTGCAGCCTCTCTGATTAATGCTCTCCTTGCCGGTCCGTGAGTTTTGGTGTGTGGCCGTCTCTTGGCAGGTTTGTTGTTGTGCCATGTTCTTTTTATTTGGTTATGATAGATTTGATGGTGCTCCTAGGGATCATCAAAGATTTGGATATTTTTTTATAACCTAACCCTGACTTGTACTTCTCAACAACATTGTCCCTTACTTGTTTGGAGAGTTCTTTGATCTTCAGGGCAGTGTTTGGTTAGTGGTGCCTTTTGCTTAGGTGTTGCAGCCTCTGGGACCTTTCAAAAAGGTGTGTATATGTAATGACAGATCATGTGACACTTAGATTGCACGCAGGTGGACATCATTTCACTAATTATGTGACTTCTGAAGGTAATTGGCTGCACCAGAGCTTTTTATGGGCTTCATAACAAAGGGGGTGAATACATACTGTCAGGTCACCTTGAGGCTAGGTGACAGATGCACACCATTGGGATCAGGAGTGCACCGCAAGGTAGTGGACCCTATGGCTGACTGCTGCGGATGGGAGTCTGGTTATAAGGAAGGCAGGGCCGCTGGAACACCAACACGGATCCCACCGGGGTTAGAGCATAGGATTCCCTGGGGCGCGGAGTCTAAGAGCCAGCAGGTGTTCACTAGAGCCTCTAGTGGTGAGGATGGACTGGGCTGCAACTGGCTCCAGGTCGCGACCCCCAGGGTCCCCCAGCTCACACCCACAGTAGGCAACAGAAGGATAGTGATAGTAAAGGAATAGGCCAAGGTCAGGGCCACAAGCAGACAAGGACAACAGAGTACACGCCAAGGTTCAGGGTCACAGGCAAGCAGAGATAGTCGGGGACACGCCAAAAGGTCAGGGTCACGAGCAGACAGGAATAGTATGGAACACACCAAGGTCGGTAACAGAAATAAACGTAGCACACACGGCAGGCAGGAACAGGAGGCCAAACACACAAAGGTTGATCAGCAGGGCTGACCTGCAGTGCAGAGGTTAATATAGAGTTCTCTGATAGGAGCTGGGGTGGAGCCATGCTAGAGGAGAGTTAATAAAAGCAGTCAGGTGAGAGACAGCTGGTCTTTGGAGATGAACACATGGAGACAGGTAAGATGACAAACAAACTCTATTACATAACCATGACACATACGCACATGGCAATTATCATTTTTTTTATTTCTGAAAAATATTTATATATATATATATATTTTTCTAATTTTACTTCACCAACTTAGACTATTGTGTTCTGATCCATCACATATAATTCAGATTAAAAAAAAATTGAACTAAAGGCTGTAATGTAACAAAATAGGTAAAAAGCCAAGGGGGGTGAATACTTCTGCAAGGCACTGTATGTGACGGCGAGCGCAAGGAACGCTCAGCAATTTAAATGAAAGCTGTTACAGCGATGTTCCCCACTCTGTGATGATCCGGCCGGCAATCCTCTTCCTCTCCTCTCTTCCCCTGCACAGATGAAGCAGCATTTATGTACACAGGTAGGCTGCATTGTTGGGCACAGGTGAAGCAGCATTGGTGGTTACAGGTAGGCTGCATTGTTGGGCACAGGTGAAGCTGCATTGTTGGGTACAGGTGAAGCAGCATTGATGGTTACAGGTAGGCTGCATTGTTGGGCACAGGTGAGGCTGCATTGATGGACACAGGTAGGCTGCATTGTTGGGCACAGGTGGGCTGCATTGATAGACACAGGTGAAGCAGCATTGATGGACACAGGTAGGCTGTATTGTTGGGCACAGGTTAGGCAGCATTGATGGACACAGATAGGCTGCATTATTGGGCACAGGTGAAGCGGCATTGATGGACACAGGTAGGCTGTATTGTTGGGCACAGGTGAAGCAGCATTGATGGTTACAGGTAGGCTGCATTGTTGGGCACAGTTGAGGCTGCATTGATGGACACAGGTAGGCTGCATTGATGGGCACAGGTAGGCTGCATTGATGGACACAGGTGAAGCAGCATTGATGGACATGGATAGGCTGCATTGTTGGGCACAGGTGAGGCAGTACCCGAGATCAGCGGTTCTCTCAGCTCTTTTCACTGGACAAAGGCAGCAGTGGGAGCCATTGGCTCCCACTGCTTTCTATCACAGCCAGGGAGGACAGACTGGGGTGCAGAGCTGAGCTGCACTCTGGATGTTACTGGACACTTCGGAGCTAGCCTGCACTAGTGCCCCCATACCAAGCGGCTTACTATGGGGGCACTTGGCGGGGGGGATGAGCCAGGAGCACTGACGGGGGACTCTAGAAGAGGAGGATCAGGGCTGCTCTGTACAAAACCATAATCCAAAATATGGTCTTTATATAAGATATATCTTAGTAACGTTGGAATGCCTGTGAGTCACAGAAGAACAAACCAATCTATTAACCTTCTATGAGGAGGTGAGTTGCCATCTAGATAAAGGAAGGCCCATAGACGTGGTGTATCTGGATTTTGCAAAAGCATTTGACACAGTTCCCCATAAACGTTTACTGTACAAAATAAGGTCCATTTGCATGGACCATAGGGTGAGTACATGGATTGAAAACTGGCTACAAGGGCGAGTTCAGAGGGTAGTGATAAATGGGGAGTACTCGGAATGGTCAGGGGTGGGTAGTGGGGTCCCCCAGGGTTCTGTGCTAGGACCAATCCTATTTAATTTGTTCATAAATGACCTGGAGGATGGGGTAAACAGTTCAATCTCTGTATTTGCGGACGATACTAAGCTAAGCAGGGCAATAACTTCTTTGCAGGATGTGGAAAACTTGCAAAAGGATCTGTACAAATTAATGGGGTGGGCAACTACATGGCAAATGAGGTTTATTGTAGAAAAATGTAAAATAATGCATTTGGGTGGCAAAAATATGAATGCAATCTATACACTGGGGGGAGAACCTCTGAGGAATCTAGGATGGAAAAGGACCTGGGGGTCCTAATAGATGTGTCAGAACCCATGAATCAGACTGAGAAGTACAGTTAAATCTCACTTCGTCCACAAGTACTTCAATGAGTACAATGATTACAAAAGCAGAGCTACGATCATCTCTTATTATGACCAGCTTTCATATGATAAATGTACATGAGAAAAAATGAATGACAGATGATGATAAAAGTCCAGAGAGACACAGATGGTGGTCCTAATGTGATATTGAAGATGTGCACCTCACACCAGACTCTTCAAGCCATGCGTCACGCTCCCCTTAGGGGTTCTCACTCACCAGAAAGAAGAACACATCAGGCCTTGATATGTTACCAACGAATGTCATTCACGTCATGGAGGGTGTCAGAGCTATACTGGATATCCCATAGGTACTCGGATAGAAAAAAACTCACAATATTGTAACTCCGTTTTCTTATCCTTTATTCTTCTCAAATGACGGGCTCTATAAAAACTGACAGTAAGATGGTTCTTATCTTATCAGCATTAAAAGGTGTTATTCACTGCACAGGAGAGATACAAGAAGAGATTCTCGTGTATTAGGAAGACAGTGTCTACCGTTTACTTCCGGTTGTCTCTTCCTGGCCGTGGAACTCAAAACGTCACTTCCGGTCGCCGTAAGGTCACGCTCTGACGCGTTTCATCATCACGACTTCCTCTGAGGGCGCGGCATCCCGGTTTACATATCAACAAGTTGCAGCCTAAGCATTATCCCCTCAAGCTGCAAACCGCACAAATCTGCAAAATTGCACTTAGGCTGCTGTCACTACTTAGCTTGGAGGTCAATGCATAATCTGCGTAAAGATCCACATAACTTGTATACCTAAAGTTCAACATAGAGCATATCTGAGCCCAGGTCGATATATTACTCAATTAAAGATGCATATACAATACATATGACCCATAGTGGGCTCCATAAACAAACATGCGATTAGGTTTCTAGTGCATTTTAGGACCATTATAACAGTACTATCACTACTGTACTTCTTAATATACATAATTCAAAACACAAAATTAACTAAGCTGTATATAATAACAACATAAGCAAAAAAACTACACATTAAAACTATATATTAAAAAAAAATTCACATAAAATTACAAATATAAAATTCATAAAATTATATGCACACAACCCCATGTATAGGGAAAGGAAACCCTGGATAAACCTGAATCAGGAACACCCAACATTACCAGGTTGTACATTAAAAATTCTGACAGGACTAAATATATTCAATAGTATGCAAAATCAGGCAAGATAGCAGCAATAGTTCTAAATATAATCAATTCAATAGTGTGCTAAATCAGGCAAAATATCTTCAATAGTCGCTAATGAAGCAGTTTATATCCAACTCCACATTTAACCCTTTGGGGGTAAGAGTGTCAATTTAAAAAAATCCAATAAGTTTCACGTTTGGAGAGTTCCCTAACCATATTGGAACCTCTCCATACTGGCTTCACATGGTCTACTCCCCAAAATGTCAGACCTGATTATGATGGAGTTTAAAATGCAACGACATAATATGGTCCTTAAACCCGTTTTATGTGTTGTATGTGTTCTGCGATTTGGACCCTCAAAGGTCTTTTATCACGACCCAGGTACATCAACCCGCAGGGGCACTCCAAAACATAGACTACAAGTGTTATATTGCATGTATTAAATTCTTAATTGAAAACTTTTTTGTTGTTCACAGTTGATGTAAATTTATCTAAGCCTCTCACAGGTACAGCCACATCTCTGCATGCCTTACATTTTCGGCATGCGAAGAAGCCATCTCTTTCCCAAAATGAGGAAGGCCTAGTGGGGGATCTAGAACCTTTTTTACTGCTCTGTCTCCCACATTAGGGGCCTTTCGATAGATACATTTGGGCATCAGAGGCAGTACTGGTTTAAGGGTTTTGTCTAAACACAGAATTTGCCAATGGACCTTAATGATGGATTCTATTTCCTTATATTGTAAATGGAATGACAAAATGAAACCCCAATCATGATCTGTATGTGTCCTAACTATTACCATATCTTTCAAACACTCCTCTCGTGGGATAGCCTTTATCTCATCCACAACTGAGTCCAGTTCTTGAGGATTATAACCTTTTTCTACAAAACAGTCTTTTAATATTTCTGACTGGATCACAAAGTCTTCTACTGTTGAACAATTTCTTTTTACACGCATCATTTGGCCCTTAGGAATATTCCTTAACCATAAAGGGTGATATCCACTTTGAAGGGGTAAAAAACCATTACGGTCTGTTGGTTTAAAATAAACCTTAGTCTCCAATTGATCATTGACCCTATATATGTTTACATCTAAGAAGTTTATTTGGTCTTCACTCCACTGGCTAGTTAATTTAATGTTATTGCTGTTCAGAAACACTAGATAGGCGATCAAAGATGATTCTGGCCCCTCCCAAATGGACATTAAATCATCAATTTATCGCCTATAGAACAAAAGCTACTCCCTCTTTTTTGCAAAAACTTATTTATCTTCCCATTCCCTCATAAATAAATTAGCTTTACTGGGCACATTTGCGGCCATAGCTATGCCTTTCCCTTGGGAAAAAAACTGATCATTGAACCAAAAATATTTATGGGAGAGGCAGAAATCTAGGTAATCTCTTAAGAATATTTTATACGGGTACTGCTCGGAACAAGGAATTTTTTCTCTTTCATTGTTAATACATGTGATCAATAACCATGTTCTACCAGAGCTTCCAATTCTTTAATGTATTGTGAGGTGGGATCATTATGCAATCTTTTATACTTATCTACATCTAACAGCATTTCTGTTAGCTGGTTGTTATAGAACTCTTTAGAGAGAATGAACATCCCCCCACCCTTATCAGCTGGTCTGATTATCACATCATTCCTGGTTTCTAGCATCTCTATTCCTTCCCCTATAAAACTGGGATTGACACCTTTTTTAGGGGCTACTTTTTCCAAATCCCTTAACACCAGCCCTTTAAAAACTTCCAAGTGGTGTACTGCTGTATTAGGAGGGTTGAATAATGATTTATTCCTCAGCCCACTGCTATTGAGGAATTCGCACTTGAGCTCACTGGATTATAATTTTTATTTAAAAAATATTTTTTAATACGGAGTTTCTGTCAGGGCTGGGCTCTGTTCTTCTTTCTCTGAGCTGGCCGCTCAGCTGTCGGCTAATTGCCAGCTCCTATCACTCCACAGTGACTCACCTGTTGATGATATCCTGCTCATCAGTCCTGCCTACTTAAGCCGTCCAGCCCAGATGATCTCTGCCTTTGCCTTGGTCAATATCACAGAGACTGTTATCTCCTGCGTTCCTGTTAAAAACTTGCTTAGCTGACATTCCTTCTTGCTCCAGAACCTGCTTGCTGTTCCACTATGCTGTTTTCTGGCTTCCTGACTTTCTGGCTTGTCTGACTATCCGTTCTAGTTACCGAACTTTGGCTTTGTTTTGACTACGTTTGTTCTATTTACTTTTATTATTAAACCAATGTGATTTAACTGTATTTCTGTCTCGGTCTGATTCATAGTTTTTGACAGTTTCCTCATGTATTTATGTACAACGACTTATACATCAAACTTGTTGATGGGTCTTTTCAGGCCACATTTCAGACCAAGATGCAGTATAATGGTTTCTTTATGGGTCAATTGGATAATACTTAAATTGTAAATTCCCATCAGTCTATTTCCCGCCTTCTTTTTTTGTTGGACTCTAGATCCTGCCCTACAGACCCTGCTTCTTCCTTCCTTGGACCTTATTGCTGGGCACAATCCCAATTCTGTTGTTCTCTCCAATGTGGTTCTCTGTAAATGGGTGCCGGTGGGGGGTATAGGGGTGGTGGCCTGCCTCTTCGGGTTCGGATAACCTTGACCTCTCCACCTGCTCCCCCTCCCTCTTCCTAAAAAAAGACATGGTGAATATGGCATCATGAAAATTGCACAATGGTTCAAATATTTGTATGGCCTCTAAGTGTTTCCATAGCCTTAGACCTATCTGGGGAGGAGTCAGGAGTATACAGGATGCCAGGAATGGGTCCTGGATTGGGCGTATGTTCTCCCCATTGTTTGGGTTTTGGTCCCTTTAAGGGGGATGACAGCAATAGTTGAAGTACCCGTGCAGGGTGAGGGCTTCCGGGATGATCCGATAGAGAGGGAAAACTGATTTTACAGTTTTACTAGGGTTGTTAAGTACTCATACAGGTCCATATGGCTATAGAGACATTTTGGGTAGAAAATACCCTCCAACCCTGACTGTGGGTACTGTTGTCCTGAAACAGTTAACACACCTGCAAGAGAGGGCTGAAAAGCCTGGGAAATTGTCAGCGGATGTCCATGAAATGTGGTGTGGAGCAGCACAGACTTGTACGAAGGAGTTGTGTACTGTTTGGTCTGTTACTGAGCTGTGGTGACCCTTCTTTGGACTCCTGGTGCAGTCGGGGACTTTAAACCCTGTTATGGAACAAGGTTTAGCTGGCAGTGAACCAAAGTTTTGTCTTACACCTGAGGCTGATGGACTATTTTGTTTGTTTTCATGCTGAAAGTTTATCTTTTGAAAAATAAATACTGTTTGCTTTTACTAACGTGGCTGACTGGCGATCCAGACTCCCCCTAATATTACAGGGGATAGAACAAGGGATGTATTTTAAGAAAAGAGGAGCCACTTCTGGGATAAAAATGTCAAGACAGTTTTCCTGCTGAGAGCGTGGGGGGCCGCAAGAAGCATGTAAAGAGCTATTGTGTGTCTTCCCCCTCAGGTCAAACCAGATATTTCTCCCCAGTTGAGCTTATCCAGGACAACTGGAAACCTAAACAGTGCAGGACTCATGTTAAAGTTGTCCTTTTTGTGGTAATGGGACCAAAGCATGAATGTTTACTGGATTATCTTTGAAGCACTGAGACAAATTGTTTATCCTAAAATTGATCATTTAAAGTAAACAGATTCAAGCGCCAATCTGACTAATTTTTCTCTCTTTATTTCTATGGACACAGGGGTAAGCCTAAGGCGAAGACTGGCTTGGTCAGGAAACATATGGTGGTCTGTTGAAGTTGGGACATCCAGCTTGGTGCTCGTGAGATGGGTACCCCTGTGAGACCATGCTTCTCATATCTCATGATCCTCTTTGCTACAATATTTGGACCCAGGCATTTGGTGAGACCTCCAACAGATTAGGCCTAAAATTACTGTAATCTGAGGGGCTCCTAGTAAGCAAGTATTTGTATGTTTCCTGTATGTTTCCTGGTGTTGCCCCTAGTGTGTGAGTGGGGTCTTGGACTCACCACTACTGAATGCTTTTGCTGTATGTCCCCCACATGGAGGCTAACTTCAAAAACTTGCCTTTAGAAGAATCTAGACCCGTAACAGTGATATACCTACTGTGACAGTACGGATTCCTGTCCTAGTGATTGTCACCCAGGATTCTCAAATAGGCAGGTTGAGAGGCTCCAGGAGGATTATTTAATTTGGAGGAAACTGTTTTATCAGTTTCCTCTGTGGTTGGTAAAATCCAGTTGGAGACCTGGAGACTGGAGATTTCACAGCGACCTGGGTGGGATGGAATCTCCAATCCTGGGACCGGGTTTTGGGAACAGCCAGGAGTCTGGCTTGTTGATTGTACAGGTGGGTCCTGGGCTTATAGAAGAGCCAGGGCCAGGGTTCTGGGCTCCACCCTCCCGAGGAGTCCAGGCATGCAAGGGAGAAGTGTGCCTGTTGGCACAGGACAGTCTGACAGAGCAGACGGAGGGCCCAAGCCAGTTGGCTGTAGCAGCCAGGAAGCTGTAAGAGAGAGTGTCAACAGAGGTACAGAGTGGGTACCAAACAGGGACAAAGTTACAGGGTCAAGAGGACCGAGGTCAATGCCTGAACAGCAGTGCTGACCAGAGAGCCAGGTGGCTCGGTATTTCCCATTTGTTATTTCATTATTGCTTTGAAATTGAAACCCCTACGTGGGAATCCTGGATGGACTGTTTTTTCTTTTACTTCAATAAACATAGGCCAAAAAAGCCCTTAAGCTGCATATCTGGCGTAGACTCAGCTCACTGGTAAGCTTTACACTGAAGCTAAATAACCCCCAATATTACACTACCAACAGTATAACTAGGGCGCTGTGAAAAACAAATGCAATATATCACACTAAATTCCTTATTACCTTACAGTCTGCTGCTCTGATCTCCAATTCAGTCAATGCAATCATCCTGTACCTATACCAATCAAACCCTACAGCCAGTACCTAAACACCCCCATATGACAGTGCTTGGGCCAGGTGTTTTGCAGCTAGAGATACAAGCAAGGCAGTGTGGTAAGACAAAGGGAATGCACATGTGTGATGTATCCACTGGAGGAACTTAATATTCACCAGGGCTGTGGCTTGGATTAAAGCATCAGACAGGAACTGAAAAGATGGTGTCTTCTACATAGTGAAGAAAGGGGAGTTTGTTTCTATGTGTTCCTTTAAAAGTGCTTTGGCCCTAGTTCACTTATGGGTCACAGGAGTGCAGTTAGTTCTGCACTCCTGTGACCCGTATTCAGCCGACAGCAGGCTAAAGTCCACTATCGGCTGATGTTACTCAGCTGGTCAAGGCTCTGGAGGGATTCTACCTTTAATATCAGGATTCAATCAGATGCCTTAGTGGCAGCTGGCTCAGCCTCTCAGTGCTCTGCTAAGATTCTGAGCCAGCAGCTCCTGCCTCCTCCACAGCTTTGTGCTCCAGTGAGCCCTGGAGTGGCAGAGCAGAGGAAGCCAGTGACTGACAGTCACAAGCTCTCTGCTTCCTTAAGACTGAAAACTGAGCAATCAGCAGTCTTTGATTACTTAGCTCTCGGTCTTCAAAGAAGCGAAGGACAGATACAGCATCGGACTGATGCTGCATCCACCAAGGTAAGTATGTAAGTTTATTTTTCTTAAATCCTGCACTTTTCTTTTAAAGCTCTTTTGGCTATACTTCTCTTGGGAATTACAGGAGTGCAGTTCGTTCTGCACTCCTGTGACTCGTTTTCAGACGACAGTGGGCTAAAGCTAGTCCAGGCTCTGAAAAGATCCCGACCATATGGTCGGCATCCGCTGCCCAGAAGCCTGTACCAGCAGCTGGCTGAGCCTCTCAGCGATCTGCTAAGAGCCTGAGCCAGCTGCTCTCACCCCCTCCACAGCTCAACGCTCCAGTGAGTGCTGAAGGGGCAGAGCAGAGAGCTGGTGACTGACAGTCACCATGCTCACCGAACACTGAGAACTGAGTGGTCAGTGATCTTTGATCGCTCAGCTCTCAGTCTTAGAGCCAGCGGGGGGACAGATGCAGCATTGGACCAATGCTGCATCCACGTTCTGTAAGTGAGTATAATTTTTTTTTTTCTTTTGTTAACCCATACTTCTTTTTTAACCGGTTCCCCACCGGCGCACGCCGATGTACGCCGGCAGAATGGCACGGCTGGGCAAATGGACTTACAGGTACGTCCATTTAAATTCCCCGCTGTGCGATAGCGTGCGCGCCGGGCCGGGAGCGCCGTGAGTTGGGTCGCGGGTCCCACGGACTTGATCGCCGCGGGGATACCCACGATCGCCTCACAGAGAGGACGAACGGGGAGATGCTGATGTAAACAGCATCTCCCCGTTCTGCCTAGTGACAAGTGTCACTGATCACAGCTCCCTGTCATCGGGAGCTGTGATCAGAGTAATGACACTGCTAGCCCATCCCCCTACAGTTAGTAATCACTCCCTTAGGACATACTTAACCCCTCCCCGCCCCCTTCACTGCCAGTGTCATTTACACAGTAATCAGTGCATTTTTAATCGCACTGATCGCTGTATAAATGACAATGGTCCCAAAAATGTGTCCAAAATGTCCGACATGTCCGCCATAACGTCGCAGTCACAATAAAAATCGCTGATCGCCATCATTACTTGTAAAAAAAAAAAATTATTAACAAAAATGCCATAAAACTATCCCCTATTTAGTAAACGCTATAACTTTTGCGCAAACCAATCAATAAACGCTTATTGCGATTTTTTTTTGCCACAAATTTTTTTTTATATATTTTTGGGGGATATTTATTATAGCAAAATGTAAAAAATAATGCGTTTTTTTCAAAATTGTCGCTCTTATTTTTTTTATAGCGCAAAAAATAAAAATCGCAGAGGCGATCAAATACCACCAAAAGAAAGCTCTATTTGTGGAAAAAAAAGGACGTCAATTTTGTTTGGGAGCCACGTCGCACGACTGCGCAATTGTCAGTTAAAGCGACACAGTGCCGAATCGCAAAAAACGCTCTGGTCAGTAAGGGGGTAAAATCTTTCGGGGCTGAAGCGGTTAAGGGGTACCTCTAGTAAGTACCTATTATGTTAAAGTGCATGTATAGCCACAAACTTTTCTTTTAATTTTGAATACTGTGTAGAAGTTTTAGAACAGGGGGTTGTGGGGAGGACAAACTTGAAAGCATTGATTTGTAAAGGAGTTTTAATTGAGGCGATCTCTTGCAGGTTCATACAATGTGTCTCTAGTCTATGACTTCCCAGTTTCCAACAACTCTTATAGCATTTGCAGTCTTTCACCATCGCTCATAGCACACCCATAGTCTTTGACCATCTCCTGTTGCATATCTGCAAGGTCTGACAAGTTTGTGAAGTAGAGCATTCACTGCATGTTATGTGTGGCCCTTTGGTGACATCAGGGACCGCACTCGAGACCACTACATCAAGAAGGCTGACCATCACTGAGCTAAGAGAAACTTTTACTTGGCACTGTGGCTTGATACATTATTTAGAGCCTATTCAGACAGGTGCTGGGACCTGCTTCTTGCTGCATTTGCATAGACCTCAGAGCTGCATGCAGGCAGCCCATAGAAGTGGATACAGATGCATGGACACAGTCGCATGTCAAAATCTAACATGCGGGCAGGAGTGGGTGCCCAAATTCAAACGCACAGTGTCTTAATTTGGATCCCTACACTAGCTCCTGTCCACGTGTCAAATTTTGACATGCAACGGTGTCCATGCAGCTGTGCAACTGTGTCTATCTCTATGGGCTGCCTGCATACAGCTCCATGGTAGATGTACACACAGCAAAAAGTGGCTTAGCAAGGAGGACGGATCTTAGCACCCACCAGAATGAGTCCTAAGGGTGATTTCACATAACATCATATATATAGTTAGGCCCCATTCACACCAAATGCAGTGGGACTGTGCTGGACCGTTTTTCCAGTGCATTCCCACCACATGACAAGGCAAAATGCCTTGTCTCCCGTGTGCCTAATACACACCACTGAGTGTGCTGAAAAAGAAGAGTTCATGCACTACTTTTTTTCAGCTCAGTGCAGTTGAACTTAATGAAATGTTTGTGTGACATTTCAATAAGGATCTGGACTGCTCTGTGCAAAACCATTACACAGGGCAGGTAAGTATAACATGTTTTTTTTAAACTAAAAAAAAAAAAAAAAAAAACGAGACTTTAAAATCACTTTAAATAAGCAGCTTCAACAGCACTTCCCAACTGTCTTTTTCTAATACCCCAGTGCCATGAACCATAAAGCTACCATGTTATATGTAAACTGATGTAGTAATGTGGCATTTAACATGATATTTACAGTGAAGGCATCAGAAAGTGAATTCCTCGGCCTATGAGGTCTCTTCCATTTCACACAGAGCAGCTCTTCAAACACTTTCACTGACAAGTGTTTCTTTTAAAAGGGTTTGAAAGGTCAAGTCTATGAAGACATCCAGTAGAGAACCGCAGCATCTTATCACATCTGCCTCAATGGCAGCGGAATGATCTGTTGAATGAAAATGATCCAGAAGAACAACATAACATAATCATGCTTCTACAAAATGAGAAAAAATGGAAATGAGGAAATTAGTCAATTTATCCTATTCAACAGAGTTGCAAAAAATAAGAAGCATATGCTGAATTTACAAGGGCAGATGGATGAAGCAATAAAAAGGTTAAAGTAGTATTAAATCCTCAGCGTATTTAGCTTATTGCATTGAGCACAATAAAAGAAACATTCACCAGTAAACTATTTGTTAAAATTCTTACCTCAGCAGTTTACCATTTTTAATTCTGCTGGCTCCTGCCCTCTCGGTATTGCGTCCCTGAACTTCTGGTCTTAACGGGAAAGAGTTGACAGTGGACGGCGCGGTCTTCAGTCTGTCTGTTACCTTGGAGAAGGTTGGACAAGGGAGGAGAAGGGGAGTGCCTTGCCATCCTAGGCTACTGAGCCATTGGGCTGACTGGGTAAGGAGACACAACTCTAGTCCTTGCATGCAAGGGTGGCTCCATAGGATGCTGCCAGAGAAGGGAGTTACCCTGAAACAGGAAACCTGGGGTCATGAGGGGAGCTGAGGACTGTAATGTGGGGGGGGGGCTGAGGACATTAACCACTTGCCGAATGGCTCACGCCGATATACATCGGCAAAGTGGCGCGTTCCCCCGAATCGCCGCATGGGTATGTCGTCCCCTTTAAGAGCCTCCAGAGGCACACGCCCACAGCACGGCGGGGGATCCGATGCGCGAGGCCGATGGGCGGGATTGCCGCCGGCCACCCGCTTTTGCGGGAATGAGAGCTAGAACAGGGATTTGTGTGTGTAAACACACAAATCCCTGTTCTGTCAGGGGAGAGGAGACATATTGTTTGTTCCTACTAAGTAGAAACAGCGATATGTCTCCTCCCCCAGTCAGTCCTATCCCCATACAGTAAGAAACACTCACTAGGGAACACAGTTAACCCCTTGTTAATTTTTGTTTCTCAGAAACCCATTACTTAGTTTTAATACCTATTACTCCAACCAGTAGTTCTGTTATTTTACACTTCCTTTAACAGGCCAAGTTGTCCAGTAAAGTGTCTGTTTATTTACCATATCTAGAGGTTCTGGTCCCATGTGCCATCTTAATGCTGTTGCATTTAGATCAAAGAAACGCCCATGCACTTATTTACTTATTCATGTTTTGGGCAAAGACAACATGACTCATGTAGCTTGCTAAGGGATTTGAATTCCCTATTTTATCCCCAACAGCCATTTCTCGTTTACCCAAATATTTGCAAGAACAATTTTGAGGGTGCCCGTTCTAGGGAAATTAATTTGTATTTACTTTTATCTGCTCTACAATTATGTTGGAACTGAGAAAACAAAATAAGCCACATTTATCACCCATAACCTAAAAACATTAATAAAATGTGTTTTCTGACAAGCTGAAATAAAACCTCCCACTTTGAACTACAAGTGTATGTGCAAGTGTTCACAGCACCACACACAAAAGCAGCTAATGTATGTACATTATAATATTATCATCTACTTTATGGTTGACTTTACAATGTTGGCAATTATGATACAATCAGATCCACATGCATTTGTGATACAGTCCAGTTTCTGAGTTTATACACATCGCAGAATATTCAAAATATACAAGACATGGTTGCATAAATATGACAACTGTGGTCAATGTAACTGGGATTTATCAATCAGGACACAAACAAATTTAGTCATATGTATTCTAGAGCAAATACAGCTGTGTCTTGTCTCTGAAGAGATTTGCAATAATTACTGTTATACTTGCTTTAATCAAGATGGGTTTTAAACAATACAAGGTTATTATGTAAGTAAAATACTAATTAAGTACAAGCTTATGGAGAAGTGAGTCATCCAGAAGATTCTTACACTTCTAGGAAGATCTCTACACCTTTTTGTGCAACAATTACAGATATAGTCTTCAGCCAGTAGATGGCAGTGTTTATAAATTTGTTCATGTATTATCTATAGTTAAACTCTATGTCCTGCAGGATCTGTCAAGCAGCAAAGCCCATGTGGACCGTGCACTGTCTGTCTGTTCTGTAGGGCTATATACAGAATTTGTAACAGGTTATGGGCCCAGACATAGCCCAGATACCAGAATAAGGAAAGGGATGGTCGGCACTCAGGATGACATCTAAAATAGTATTTCTTTATTAAATACGTGTACAAAACTGTAAAACATCCTACGCGTTTCGGACATTAGTCCTTAGTCATTGCTAAGGACTAAAGTCCGAAATGCTTAGACTGTTTTACAGCTTTGTACATGCATTTAATAAAGAAGTACTATTTTGGATGTCATCCTGAGTGCCAACCCTCCCTTTCCTTATTCTGGTATGTTGGAGGTTTCAGATGCCTCAAGGTCTGAGTACCGGGTGGAGCTTTTATGTTAGAAGGTTGCAGCGCCTATACACCTGTTTTCCATAGCCCAGATACCCACCCAGAGAGAACCCAGTCATAACCTGTTACAGCATGTGCAAGATACAGCAACAGAAAAAAGACTGCAAAAGAATAAAAGAAAATGGCAAGTAACGCGGGGGCGTGGCCTGGTACAGCATGGAGTAGGATGTGCAGGACCCGAGCTCCGTCCAATACTCCTTCTTTACATTAATCCTGCTACTCAGCAACCTCCTGCAGCAGCCAGACATACCCCCCGGGGGCCCTCCACACACACAGACCTGATTCTGCGGGCCTCTGACCGGACGGGGGTTTGAACGGTGCGACGCTCCTGCACACGGAGGCAGCCACAACTACAGGCCGCGGCTTCGGCCTAGTCTTCGGATCCGGCAGCCATCTTGCTCCTCCCGGCCTCTTAACCAGCACTGTTTCCTGGCCTCTCTGGTGTCTGGCTCCCTCACTGCACACAGATCCTGCTACATGGGCTTCCGGCCAAGGGTCTGAACGGAGCAGTACCCTCCCGCACGGCCGCAGCCCCAAGTCCAGGCTGCGGCTTCGGCCTAGTCCTGAGCTCCGGCGGCCATCTTGCTCCTCCCGACCTCTCGACCAGCACTGTATCCTGGCCCCTCTGGTGTCTGGCTCCCTCACCACATGCAGATCCTGCTACACGGACTTCCGACCAGGGGTCTGAAGAGAGCAGTGCCCTCCCGCACAGTGGCAGCCCCAAATCCAGGCCGCGGCTTCAGCCTAGTCCCAGGCTCCGGTGGCCATCTTGGTACCCCCGGCCTCTCCACCAGCGCTGCATCCCTCCTTTCCTAGCTTCTGCACTCAATATAGTGGATCGCCCAGCCCACACACCGCTCCTCACAACCCCCCCAGGGACTTCACAGTGCTCAGGCCTACAGACGACTCCTGCATTCTCCAGGTGAGTGACACCCATCTTGCTACTCCCTGACGGACACCCCTGACCTTCCCACCTCTCCTTTGCTTGATCTGGACCCCGGCTGACAATCTCAGTGCCCCAGCCTGCCAGAACACTATCCCCACCCAAGTTTGCTGGGGGTACTCGGATCCATCGGGGTGAGCGGCGATTGAGGCCTTGTCCTTAGTGACACGTGTGGCGGCCATCTTGCTGTTCCTGACCTCCAAACTCCCCCAGCTTACCCTCTGTGCCAACTTCAAAACCACTCAGCCAGCTACATCTGCCACTTCTTACTAACAGTCATGGCCCCGACGAAACCCAAGTCAGACGCGACTGCCAAACTTGATAAGTACCGCTGACAGGATAAAGACAACCTGGAGGAGGATGGCGGCACGGCGTCAGAGGGGAGAGAGGTGGCGGGTGCGGACACTGATAGAGTGCTGGAAGCTATCCCTGCACTCCAGGCTGCCCTCATGACCAAAATCGAGGAGGTGAAGGTAGATGTCTCCCTGGTCCGACAAGACCTGCATAAGCTCAAGGAGTGAGTTAAGACATCTGAGACCAGACTAGGAGAAGTGGAGGACGCGATCTCGCCATTACAGAATACCTCTGAACGCATGCAATATCAGATCAACCAACTCCTGGCAAAGCAAGATGACATGGAGAACAGACTTCGTAGGTGCAACCTTTGCTTCATTGGCCTGCCAGAGGGGACGGAGGGGAAAGACTCTACTACATTCCTGGAACAATTACTAATCACAACGTATGGCAGAGAGGCCTTCTCGGCCACGTTTGCGGTCAAAAGAGCGCACCGCATGCCCGCTATGCTGCCACCACAAGGTGCCCCCCCCACGCACATTTATCGCTAAATTGCTGAATTATAAAGACCGCAACACAACGCTGCGCATGGCACAGATAAAAGGTAATATGCCCATTGGCAACATCAAGGTAGCCATCTTCCCGGACTTTTCCACAAGTACAGAAGGGCAGACAAAACTTCACAGAAGCCAAGAGACGCCTGCGTATCAAAAATCTTAAATACTCAATGTTATTTCCCGCACGCCTTCCTGTGGAGGATGATGGCCGAGCCGTTTTCTTTGAAACCCCTGAGGACACCATCGCCTGGCTAGAGCGCCGAGATAACAACAGGAAAGAGAATGATTAACCCATCATATACAGCACATGGCCGTGTACTGCAGCAAGGGACCACAGGCCTCTATCCTTACAACACGAGGGACATTGTCCCACGTATCTCAGGTACTGTACATCCTCTATTGAACCTGCATCTACATATCTCCCCTGAAATGGCAACTCTCTGTTTTTCCTGTGCACATCAATTGCAATGATGACACCATATGGTGCCCAGCCCACCCAATCACCACAGTCAATCTACCTTACCTGTGTACACGTGCTTGTACCTTGAATGCTATGGCCGAGATGCACAAACTACCCAGGTTACAGCCGCATACAACATTAACATTCTCCTTTACATAGAACTCGGAGACACAAGTACTACCATATGCGAGACTAACTCAGTGAAGTTTCGCTCCCCCTTGCACTGCCAGAGTGACCTGGCTTATGGGCATAGATTCAGCCTGAAATTCATTCCATTATGCCACACAAGCCTTACCACAACATGTCCTGGGAAGTTTGATCCTAAAGAAATATTTCCATACCAGCCTTTATCACTCAGGACCCTGATTCAGGTTTTGTTTATGTCACTGTTTTACTTGAGTGAGGTGTCTGATCCACCTCACACACTAGTTCGGGTTTTGTTATGGGTTTATGCCTACACCAGTCGGGTTCTGTGTGGGGTCGGTGTTGGGTCGGGTGGGGGGGGATTGTTATAATAGGAGTACAATGCAACAATTACGAATGCTACCAGTTACAGAATGCAATGTTCAGTATAGTCCTGCATGACCTAATAGCTAGAGAGATTACTGACATGTGTAGGGTGAGGACCCTCTCTTGTGTGATAACGTGGTACTACATGATCAAAATCCTAAATTATCTACAGTATACTTTACCATGACTTCTCTAAAGCTCCTAACGTGGAACGTTAGAGGTCTACGAGACAAAAATCAAACGTTCAGCTGTTCTATCGTATATTAAAAAGCAGAAGGCGGACATTATAGTCCTCGTTGAGACACACATAGATGGCCGCTTACAGCTCGCCCTTAAACGCCCATGGATTGGGTGGGCATATCACTCAACTTATACAACACACACAAGAGGGGTGTCCTTGCTCATAGCCAAGTCCCTGCATTTCGAGTTGTGTGATCTCAGCTCAGACCCAAAGGGTCGCTATGTTTTCCTACATGTTAAGATATATGGTGAACAGTTTTTGCTAGCCTCCCTTGACTTCTAGGCCATATACACATACTAGGTTTGCCAGACTGATCTCAAACTTTAATCTGGCTGATTCATGGAGGACTAAACACCCGATCATCAGGGCATACTCATGCTTCTTCTCCACCCACAACACAATGTCCCGTATAGACTTTATCCTACTTTCACAGATACTGGTACCTAGACTATTAGAAGCAGCCTTTTGCCCCAGACTGTTGTCGGACCATAGTCCATATTGAACCTCATTGACTATCCCTTTAACTAAACCACCCAGGACATGGAGACTCAACCATTTTTGGCTCTCATTGTTCCCAGATGATGGCCAGATAGATTATGAAAGGAAAAGATACAGGTAAACGCTCACTCTGCCTCATTTGCGAGCATATGGGACTCATTCAAATTACATGCGAGGGCCACTCTGACATCCCAAATTAATAAACTAAAATCAGCCACAGCAGAGAAGACAGACAGGGTACCAAAGGACCTCTCACTTGCGGAATGTCAGTACGAGGCTGACCCTTCTCCTGACAAGGCCTCCTGCCTTAAACTACAATCCAGGGTAGTTAATCAGTTTCAATATGAGATGTCTAGAAGAAAACTTTTTTTCTCTAGGCAGAAACTTTTTGAACATGGAGAGAGAGCAGGAAAACTATTGGCGTACATGGCTCACAGTGAGGACAGGCCCCCAGTAGTGATTTCCCTGCAAAACCCATCAGGTGAGATGATAACTGACCCTGCAAATATAACTGCAATGTTCCACAGGTTTTTTAGCTCCCTGTACACCACTACTACATCCAATGACTCAAAACCCATTGATCGCTTCTTAGAAGAACTCATGATTCCACAGCTGACCACAGATCAGATAGAAACACTAGAAGCGCCACTCTCGAATCGCATGTTTTTCCGATTTCTACAGGTCTGACATGCAATTCGCTCCCAGTTTCCAGAATCATTACCTAACCCTACTTGCAATCCTATAATGGACATAGTCAAAAGTGTAGATCCCCAGAAATTAATATCAATATTCTATAATATGCTTCATACTCCCTCATCCACTAAAATAGCTTACAATATAAAATCAAGATGGGAGGGAGACCTAGGAATCCTGGAAGACGAGGACTGGAGTGAAGCATTGGACGCATGCAAAGCTGTCTCACCCAAGCTATCTGACAGACTGACCCAAACATACATCCTACACCGCGCATACCTCACACCTATAAGAATAGCGAAATTCACCCAGAGACAACCCTCCACATGTCTATTATGTAGTCGAGAAACAGGCACATTCTACCACCTCCTGTGGTCCTGCCCCTACATTCTGGAAACAAGTGGTAGATTTTCTTCATGACAATATGGGATCTCCGCTGACCCTAGACCCCAAACCATGCCTACTGGGTATTTTCCCAGATGCTGACACTGACAAATACACCAAAACTTTTATGCAGGAGACCCTATTTTCTGCCCGGAAAACTATTGCTAAACTCTGGATGAGACAGATTCCCCCTAGATTATCTGACTGTAAAACTAACGTTAATAGCACATTGCCCTATAAAAATTTGTCTACATTAATAGAGGGTGCTCTGCAAAATTTAACAAAGTCTGGGACCATTGGCTTAATACAACTGAAACATGTGTGTAGCACTGCAGAGCACATCTGCCTTCTTTAACGTACCATCCTACTGGACCTGTACCATACAGCTCATTCTCTTCAAATCTGTATAATAGCAAATGATATATTGATACCCCAAAAGATCTACTGTATTGCCACATTGTAACAGTCTTTATAATTGACTAGAGACTTCTGGCTATCACCTATGTGAGTAATATGTATAATAATTGTGCTGAACAAAAGACATAATGTTTGTGCATTGGAAAATTGTATAATTATTTTTTGGGGGAAATAAAAATGTTTTAATTAAAAAAAAAAAAAAGGCAAGTGACACAGGTGCAACAAGGTTTTCATTTGCAAACCTGACAAACCAGAACTACCAGTCTTGAAAATTCAAGATGCAAATGCTGCTAATAAGAGAAGGTACATGGAAATATATAAACTAAGTCAGGCCAGAACACCCTTTAGATGAGTGGATAGAGAAAGATCAAAAAGCTCAGAGCACAATCTCTCTTAGCATAGAAGATGATCAAATCATACATATATGTAAGTGTGAAACTGCTAAGGAAAAGTGGGTAGGATTACAAAAGGTGAAAAAGCTAATCTTCACAATAAACTGTATTTGATTAGAAAACTAGACCAAACCCAGCTGATGAAAGGCCAGGATGTGCAGGATGCATTATGCACAGCTTGGAAATGATGGAATGATTGAAAGGTATAGGGGAAGGAAATAAAAGATTTTCATGTTTCAGCACTATTACTAGGTGGCTTACCAGAAAGTTTTGAAACGCTTGTCACAGCACTTGATGCACGTCCAGATAATGAACTGACATTGGAATATATTAAGGGCAATCTTGTGGATGAATATAAACATAACACAGAAATCATTAATAGTAATGGTGCTTCGGTTGCTGCTTTAAAGTTTGCTTTAAAGACAAAAAAAGAAATAAAAACAATAACATGCAACAAGAAACATGCGCATATTTTGTGTGCAAGAAACATGGTCATTTAAAAGCAGATTGCAGAATCGGGAAAGCTAGAATGTCAAAACAAACTAAAAACAAAAGGCCAAATTGTGAAGGAAGAAACTGATGTTGCCTCAGATAATAAGTATGTTTTTCAATCCAAAAGTTGCACCTCATCTTTGCAGGCATGGTGTGTTGATTCAGGAGCTATGGGTCACATGACAAATGACAGAAATTTATTTATTCACCTTGACCACAGTAAAATAAAAAAATCAGCACAGCTAATGGGCATATAATGAAATCAGAAGGAATAGGAGACGGTTTTCTTTACTGTCCTATTTCCCAGAGTGTCACCAGAAAGATACCTGTGAAAAATGTCCTCTCTGTCCCTGCTTTGAAACAAATCTTTTTGTCAGCGAAGAAGCTCTCAAAACAAAGCAATGTAGTGACCTTCCAAGATGACAGTTGTGCCATCACAAAATGGGATATCTTATTTGCACAGAGTAAAATTGCAGATGAACTGTATCAGCTGAATTGCAATGAGGTGGTTAATTCTGCCAAGAAGGAAATACATTTAAACAGCATTTACACATGGCACAGACAATTTGGACAGAGAAGTCCTGACATAATAAAGAAATACATTGGAATACATTGTTTATTTTTGTGCAACTACTACAACTAAATTCTTCAGTCAGTTGATGACAGTGTTTTTTGAATTTTTAGCTGCATCCATGGTTAAACTCTGCGTCCTTTCTCTGTATAAAGAGGATCCTCTGGACTCTGTACCTTGGCTCCCGGCCTGTTTACAGACTTGTCTCTGATGCTGGTCCCCCAGCCTGTCCTGGACTCTGTTTCCCTGCCTACCCGCTGGGTCCAACACCTGCCAGCCCTTGCACGGCTATCAAGTTCCTCGCTGACCTTCACGCAAGATCTGCCCGTCCTGCTGGTAGCTTGTGCCTCTTTACCCTCTTCACCCTCTGTACCATCTCCAGGGGGTGGAGTGCTATTAGTCGCAAGAGTGAACCGCTCTCTGCATCTTGGCATCGGTGAGTACCCATTTCTGACATCCTGTCTGCAGTTAAGCAGCAAAGCCCAGGCGGACTGTGCACTGTCTGTCTGTTCTGTAGGGCTATCTACAGAATTTCTAACACAACCATCTGATCTGGCCATTTAAAAGACACGTGAAAGTGATCTGTTATATGTTTCCCTAACATCACATCATGGTGATTTCAGTGTGGAACATCCTCTTGCTGGCTGCAACAAGAGAATTTAGACTATCTCATCTACTAATGGGGGGGATGGTGAGGGAAGAGAGTTTACACAATAAACTCTTACCACTGTGGTCCCCAAAAGACAGAAGTGTGATTCGTCAGTGTAATTCAAACTTCCATCATCAATTTTACAGTATATCCACAATGTCAGCACTGAGTAGAGTGGTTACTTAAAGTGGAACTGAACTAAAATATTCTAAAACTGGTAAAGTAAAAGTTCACCCAAAACCTAACTCTAAATCCACTGGCAGCCACATTCTAAAACAAATCTATCTAGCCCTGTTAGGAAGAGATCACTATACATCCCTTTTTTGAAGCTGATCCAGATCGGTCTTCAGAGGCGGATGCTGTACGCAGTAGAACAATGACAATGGCTGTGAAATGCCTGGGAAGTGACATCACCCATGTAAAAGGCATAATTTTTTTGCTAGAAAATTACTCAGAACCCCCAAACATTATATATATTGTTTTAGCAGACACCCTAGGGAATGTCTGGTGGTCGTTTTTTATGTTCTTTTACGTTTTTTATGTCACGCGATAGTTGCGCAGCAATTTTTTTAAAGTTTTTTTTTTTTAAGGGAAAAAAACAGTTTTTAGAATAAAATAAAAAAAAAACACCAACATTAGCCCGAATTTTTTGTATAATGTGAAAGATGATGTTATGCCAAGTAAATAGATACCTAACACGTCACACTTTAAAATTGCGCACACTTTTGGAATGGCGCCAAACTTCAGTACTTCTAAATCTCCATAGAGCTCTAGCTCTATGTAACCTGTGTGTATCTGGCTCTGATACTAGCCAGTGCATCACCAGCCACTGACCTCACGTCCCTGACTTTAACTGTGTCTAATCAGCACCCTAAAAGATGTACCTTCTGTCTGGAATTACTTCTGTGAAATAGCAGTTCACTTCCTGGTATGTGAGGGTACCCCTGTACATACAGCCTCAAAGCTTAGGGTGACCGGAGGTCCCCTGGTTTCCAGGGACAGTCCCTGATTTTAGGGGGCTGTCCCCAGGAAAAATATGTCCCCAGTTGAAAGTATGTGTCCAGATTTCTTTCCAGCTTTTTTAATGGCATTCCCATCCCTGCCGGCTGCAGGGTGATCCATCTTGGCAACATTTCTGTAATTGGCCTAGATAAGGAGGAGGGAGGAGAAGGGTGTGTCTTCTCTCATTTGTGTCCGGGGTTATTGATGATGTCACATGCCAACGACATGTGGTCCAACAAGTCCCTGCCGTTTTGGCTTGTGCAGACGTCATTGTGGGAGGTAAGGATGTGACTCATTTGCTGCATTGCCCTTGCCTGTGATGGTGACCTGCAGTGCACACCTGAGCCTGCACTCTTGACCCAGAGCAAAGTAGGCTCAGGTTTTACTAAACCATAGACCTTCAAGCCCCTCCCACTGTTAGCACAATTTGGCCTTACATGCTGCTATTATACCCACCCCCTGCTCTGCCCGTCCCACCTTCAATAAAAGTGGGCATGGTCACCTTTTCATAGCTATACTGTATATCCATACCGCTAAAATTTTTGAGATGGGAACAAGGAACACCTATTAGCAAAAGTATGTAGGAATATACACCCCCTGCCACTTCCCCTTAAAGGAGAAGTATACAAAAAAAATATTTGTTAAACCCAAAGTGCCTTTTTTACCATTACTATTCCTTTATACTGGCTTTTGAAATCTACAAATGCAGCAATTTAGAAATTGGATGAAAGGTTTAGCACCGGGAAACACTTTTTGAAAGATAAAAAGTGCATTTTATATACAACTATATAGATCAGACCAAAATGAGGGACAAATGAAGAGGAAAGAGCGACATAGGGACTTTGTTCCAAATCAGGGACTGTTGGGAGCTATGATATATCCTGCTGTGAAAGATCTATGGCACTGCTGCCCTTCACTGCTAGTCTCAGGAGATTTGGAGAGAGATTTAGTGATGTCACTATTGTACTGCTCACTGCTCTCCTTGCTGGAGGACCTGACATGAGGAATCAAAGCCCTGTCTGTACCAAGATAGCTGCCTCCATACAGTGCAGAACAAGGCATGGGAAGTCAGTAATGGAAAAAGATCAGTAGGAGGATGACAATGAGCAACACTGATGAATAGTCATTTGCTATTCTTCTATCTATTTTGGGCACAGCTTCTAGAGTTCAGTTAACCACTAACACCTTTACCACTAGCAGCAGTGTTTACTGTCCTGCTTGAAAAGTGATCCACAGTGGATTTTTTCAGAGGACAGTACAGTATAGGGAAGTTTGCAGGTATTTAGGATACAATACTACCGCCTCCTGATTTCTGTTTTTTTGCCTTTTTTTGTACTGCCGAATGGTGATTTTGCATTGAATGACTGCAACACAACTCTAAAGCAAGTGTTTGGCTCACAGTTGCAGCACAATCCTATCTACATACATGGGAGACAGGAGGTGCCACCTATTAAACTTTGCAGTTCGAGTCCGAGGTAGAAAAGGCAATCCAAATGAGCCATAGGACCTTCAATTTTTCATATATGTCATTGTCCAGGGCTAGCATCTCTTCCATATGAATGATTTCATTGACCATTGAGACCCACAAAGACAAAGGAGGTGTGGTAGTTGTTTTCCAAAATAGGGGGATAGGCTGTCTGGTGGCTGACAAGAAAAAGCGCAATAAATTGCGTTTTTGGGAGGCTATGGAGCCTGGAAGCATGGATAATAAAGCTATCTACGGGGTGGGTGCCAGTGGCCGATCATAGAGGCTGCTATGTATGGTAAAAACCTGTGACCAGAGGGGTTGTATTCCTGTACAGCTCCACCAAATCTCTAAATAGCTTCCCTCGGCCGAACCGCATCTCCAACATGAAGGAGGGACCGGTGGAAATACTTTATGTGGAGATTGAGGGTCCCTGTACCATCCAGAGAGGAGTTTAAAGTTTTTCCTGGGTATAGCAGGATATAGAGGATTTGTGCGTGAAGTGGAATGATTTTTGCCAGTCAACTAAAGAGAGCTCCCTTCCCAAGTCCGTGGACCACCTTCTGGTGTAAGAGGGGGGTTGATTATGTAGCAGTGAGTCTTGTAATTTGTAGATAGTAGAGAGTAAGTGTCTGGGTGTTTCTGAGAGAGAGCACAGCTGTTCATAACCTGTCGAGGTTCTATGAATTTGGGTGGAGGAGAATAAATCAGAGCAGAAGGAGGATATACAGTACGAAGGGCCGTAAGCCAGTTACCATGGTCCCTTGGGGGGGAGGGGTGGGGCCGGAGCGCCAGAGATGCTCTGACCCCACCCCATGCAGCTTGAATGCTTGAGACTCGGAGACTGCGGGGTAGGAGCTGGAGTGGGAGCTGCTGAGTTGGCAGCACTGAGAGCCTGCCTGCGAAAGTGGCATTATGGATGGTGTCATGGTGAGCCCAACTGTCCAGCACTGTTTGCACCGAAGGGCTTGGAGTGCCCGGAGGGATGCTCCTTCCTTAACCCCTCCTTCTGCCTGCATGACTTGATTGGTATAGGTGAGTCCCTGTCACAGGTGGTGTCACTGGTGTCACCTCCACAGATCTCACTGGAGGTGGTCACATAGCCAAAAGTTCACATGCACTGTATCTCCACTGGAAAAGGGGGTACTACATGGATGGAATAATGGTGCTGGGGGATATCAAGGGTATATGGGGGAAAACAATGCTGAGGGGGGATCTGGGGTGTATAGGGGTAGCAATGTTTAGGGTATCTTGGGTGGCTATATTGCTAGAGGTATCAAGGATGTCGAGAGGTCACGGTGTAGGGGTTATCAGGGATGTAGTGGAGTCACAATACAAGGGGTATCTTATGGTATATGGTAACAGTGCTGTGGGGAATATCTAGGGTGCAGAGAGGGATCAGAGTGCAGGGGGGGATATCTGGGGTGTAGAGGGGTCAGAGTGCTGGGGGGAATATCTGGGGTGTAGAGGGGTCACAGTGCTGGGGGATATCTAGGGTGTAGAGGGGTCAGAGTACTGGGGAGTTATTTATTTGGGGTTGAGAATCCAGGGGTGTGGAGGTGGTAACAGGCTAACAATTTTAGGGGGAAACAATGTGTGTGTGGGGGGGGGGTTGGTTGGGTGGAGTTAGAAGTGCTGGATGTATATAAGATGTAGAGGGGGTTACAATGTTGGGGGTATCTGAGGCCCTGTCAGGCTGGATGGTGCCTCATGATTTTTACTGGCGGCCGTGTCTATACTTGTTACAACTATCCTGAGCATCATTCTAGCAGATATATTATATGCACAGGACAGCTTTGTTACTTTATGTATGTAGTATTTTCCCATTGTTTCTTTGCTGTACAGAATGGTTGTTCAAAAGGGGAAGCTCCGCTTGTCTGCCTCCTACCTACTTGATGTCTGTTTACCTGCACTGTCTCCATTGTAGGGGCCCCAGAGCATTACTTTGCCCAGGGGCCCATGATGCTATTAAGACGGCGCTGGCAATACCACATTGGACCCCATACCCTGAGGTAGAGCGGGGTGGTCAAACAATGACGTGTTCAGACCAGAAAAGTTCAAGAAAACTAGGAAGTCCTTAATCTGGATATTTGTTATGGGTCAGTGCTTCAAAATACTAAAAGAATGAGGATCAGCATGACAAGCGCACAGCATTTTCAGAATGAGACGTGACCAATAGTAGTCCAGTGTTTTTCCTATTACAGGTTTATTGTTTGAATCTCCTAGAAAGGACAATTCTATATTGCATGCTGACACCTTGTGGACACCTGCAGGTACACCGCCAGCAGACAAGTATTAGTGAGACCAACATTCAGGCATGATCTTTGATCGTGTACTTTTTAAGACATCTACCTGCGTGATACAGGCAGTTATAGCAAAAGCAAAGAGACAATAACAAGATCACAAATGTAATTAATATTTTGGCTGGTATTTGTGCATATTACTAATACTTCCAAGATTATAGCAAGTTTTTATTTTCTAACCTCTTAAAATGTTAAATTAAACTCTATGTACATTTTCACAATTACCTTTTCTTATTTGTTCCCTTTTGGTCCATTAAGTATACCAATGCAAGAAATACTTGTTGATCCTGCCAGAAATCTTGTGAACTGATAACTCCCTGTACCCTTTGCTTGTGCCATTCTGTTATCATTTACATTAATGCCATCTCACTTTGTGGGCTACAACACCCACCCCCATGTAATAGAGGAGAAGAGAAGGGGGGGCATCTATAGTCCTAACATACTTCTTGACCTAGGGTGATAACGCTGCTCCTCTACAGATACAGTAGGATGAGTTAGGCTTCATGCACACTAGTGTTTTTTATAAACTCAAAAAGTGCTAGAAAAATATGCTGGATGGAAAATGCTGATAATAACCTTTTTTTGCCAGCTTGTAGGAGCGTTTTTGGAAGTTTTGGAAGCATTTAGAAGCATTAGCATTTTATTCACGTTTTTACATTACATGATGAAAAAATAAAAATAAAAAAAAAACCTGTTAGGAGCGTTTTAGTAGCATTAAGGCCTGGTTCACACCTATACAGGTTGCAGTTTGCATATTCCAGGTGCATTTTGCATTTTTCAATACAGGCTTTTGATCCATTGAAGTCTATGGAACCAAAAACCAGAAAAAAGTCCCTGGCCCTTTCCATAAAATGTGAACTACATCCATAGGAAACCATGTTAAATGGACTGTGGTGTGTTTTTGCAAAACTGAAAACACACAAAAAAATGCATAGGTGTGAACCAGGCCTTAGGAGCATTTTGGAGCGTTCAGTGTTTTTATTGCTGGAAAAATGCTCTAAAAACCCTACAAAAACAACTTTTTTTCTGCTCCTAGACGCTGAAGCTCAAAAAATGCTAATAGCCTAAAGTAGTGTGCATGGACACATAGGATAACACTGTTTAGCTTCCAGAAGCCTCGTACACACAATCGGATTGTTCGCCAACAAAACCGTGGAATTTTGTCAGAAGGGCATTGGCCCAAACTTGTCTTGCATACACACAGCCACACAACTGTTGGCCAACAATTACGAATGAAGTGACGTACTACGTTGTTTTTCAGCTCTTTAGTGCCACCCTTTGGGCTCCTTCTGCTAATTTCGTGTTAGTAGAAGTTTGGTGAGTGTTGATTCATGCTTTTCATTTCTCACTTTTCAGTTCGTTTCTGAACGGCCGTTCGTCAACCAGCCATGTTGCGGAATCGGAGGAGATAACGTGTTATTTATTATTGGCCTTGGAGTTATTGCTTTGACCTTATTTTTTTGGTTGAATAATGATTTGATTTGGTATATTTTCTATATTTTTGGATGCATAGAATGCACTTTTTGGTTAAAGTGGATGTAAATCCGAATTTTTTTTTTATATATATATATATATATATATATATATATATATATATCATACTGTAGAGTATAAGATTTCCTATCATTTGAGCCCAGTCTTGCCACACAGAGTTAATCCATCTCCGAGCAATCTTTTTTTATTGTTCAGTGAGAAAAATCTTGACAAACTGATAAAAACTTTGTCAAATCCTCCCCCTTGCTGTGAGTGACAGGTGATTTACATCTCGTGCACTAGCCTAAGACATGCAAAATTTTTTAATTCCCTCCCCCACTCCTTTCTTCAGCAGCTCTGCAAGGATTGGCTGTTCCACACCTCACCATGATTTGGCATGCTGAAGTCATGTGGTTACTTTCCTGTCTTTTCACTGGATGTTAGAGATCATAGCAGAAGTTCAGTGTTAGAAATAAACAGGAGAAAATGCATATTGACAAGGGGAGTGTAGAGGTGGGCGGGGAGTCTACTGACATCACGACTCCACCCACCGAGCTCCAGACAACAGACCCACCCACAGAATATGCAGTTTTTCGGCTCTCATGCAGGTGGCATGTATATCCTTATAGATAACCCCCATGGCAGTAGTTTAGAAAGGATGACATTGGGTTTACATCCACTTTAAGTTCTATTGGCAGATAGCATGTCTAATTTTTTTTGTTTTATTTTTTTAATGCACAATACAAAAAAATGTGGAGAATAATACTTGGCTATGTGTTTTACTTTAAACGAAAGTTGAAGTTTTAAAAAATACAATGTAAAATTGACAAGAGACACCAACATAGTTGTATCTTTGATCTTAAAAAATACGGGATAATGGAGATGTGGTAACTTGCCCAAATCAAAAAAAAAAAAGAATAATAATATTATTCTTGATATCACTAGAAAAAAAAAGCCTTTGAAATTTTGTTTGCAATAACTTCATCAGTATCACCAGCAAAGCAGCTTCATTATTATTCCATTAAAGAAGAAGAGATGCGCTGCATTTCGAGATTTCATAATTTGCTGAGTCATGAATGTTAATTCTCTATTACGAACGCTAGTTTACAAGACTGACCGCTTCTGGCTCGTCCTTGCTTCCGAGCATGCGTGTTTGTACTTTGGACTTATGTCCGACGGACTTGTGTACACACACTCGGAAAATCCGACAACACACATTTGTCCGCGGAAAATTTTAAAACCTGCTAGCCAAAATTTGTCCGCGGAAAGTCCAACAACAATTGTCCGATGGAGCATACACACGGTTGGATTTACCGCCAATAGCCTGTCATCGAACATTTCCCGTCGAAAAGTCTGATTGTGCCTCGTAGGCTTGAGTGTTGTCACCTTAGAGAGGAAAAAGCCTGAGAAGAAGAAAACAAATGCTGCTAGCACATCTAAGGAATGGTAAGCTGTATTATATTCTATTTTTGTTCATTAGAACAAAAAAAGAATGGAATTTATAAACCAGTTTAACTCTGGTTTATAAATTCCATTAAGTCTGTATCCTCAAAAGGTAACTTCACTTTCGTAGGAAAAAATAGCAAATAAAAAGAAATAATATAGCATATACAAGTGCTACAATTGACTGACCGCTTACATACATTTTTAGTAATCTGCGTTTATATTCCCATGTCCTGCAAACTGAAAATTGACTGACCGCTTACATACATTTTTGGTAATCTGCGTTTATATTCCCATGTCCTGCAAACTGAAAATTGACTGACCGCTTACATACATTTTTGGTAAATCTGCTTGTCACTGCTGTCTCAACTACATCTGTAGCCATGTTCACATCATTTCAATGTTTATTTAGCCATTAAGTCTTACCTAAATTATGGGTTTCCTTATCTTTACAATTTTGGCCTTTTAGTCCCCTTGCAGTTTGATTGTGGTGTGAAAGTTATGCCCTGCTTGCTGTGTTCCTAATATGCCCTCCTAATTGATTAATTGCCAGATTCCATCCACACCCAACACAGTATATAACAAGGCTTTCTTTACGGGGGAGCACATACAGGGGGCTGCACATACAGGGGGTTCTTCCAAAGAAGTGGGGTTCTGAAAATAAGTGACACTTCTGCTCTTAAACTTCAGCGATTTGCACAAAGCAAACCATAGCAGATTGCAGGTGATCTCATTTTCATATTATCTCTCCTTCTCTGAAACATGCACTCTTTACCTCTCCTCCTCTTCACAATTGCAGCCTCTCTCCTCAAGCTCTCTTTTCTACATCCCTCTGCCCCACCACACAATCTGTACATATCACCCTCACTTCTCCCCTCCCCCTATTACTGCACTCATCACCTCTTTCTAACTCTAAGCCCACTTGCTAACATACCCCCCAGGATACTGAAGCATGTCCCCTCATACAAATCATATTCTCATATTACCTCCCTCACTCTTCTGCTTCTCCTAATCGCTGGAGATATTTCCCCGAACCCTGGGCCTCCCTTATTTAACTGTACCCAACACACCCATCACCATCTCCCTACATCCTCTGGCAGTAGTCGCAATCTACACAATTTAGTCTCCATTCCTCTTCTTGCCAACACCAGCCTCCCTCTCTCCTGCGCCCTCTGGAACGCCGGCTCTCTCTGCAACAAACTCACTGCTGTACATGACCTCTTTGTCACTAATTCCTTCAATCTACTTGCTCTCACCGAAACCTGGCTCCACAAATATGACACCCCTTCTCTTGCTTCCCTCTCCCAGGGTGGCCTTCACTGGACTCACTCCCCTAGGCCTAATGGACGCAAGGGAGGTGGAGTGGGATTCCTGCTATCCCCCCAGAGCACCTTCCAGGTTATTCACCCTCCTCCCTCTTTTTCCCTCTCATCATTCGAAGCCCACTGTATACGTCTATTCTCTCCTACTTCCCTAAGAATTGCTGTTATTTACCGGCCCCCTGGACCATTATCAACTTTCCTTGATGAGTTTTCTGCCTGGCTACCCTACTTTCTCTCTTCGGATATTCCAACAATCCTTCTCGGTGATTTCAACATCCCTGCTAATACAAACACGCCTGCTACTTCTAAACTTCTTAGTCTAACCTCTTCATTTGACCTGAAGCAATGGGTACAGGCTTCTACTCACTCTGATGGCAACACCCTTGACCTTGTATTCTCCTACCTATGCACTCCATGCAACTTCTCAAACAATCCTTTTCCTCTCTCCGACCACCATCTTATTAGTTTCTCTCTCCCCCTGTCTTCCACCACCTTTCCCTCCAATCGCCTAACCATCACCCGTAGAAACTTTCGCAACTTCAACTCCTCTCTCCTCTATTCTGCTACTGACCACCTCTATGACAAAATCTCTCCCCTGTCCTGCCCCAACCAAGCCATGCCCATCTACAATAAATCTCTGTCCACCACCCTGGACAAGCTCGCTCCCCTCACTACATGCAGAATCAGGCCTCGACCCCTACAACCCTGGCAAACGGATGACACCAAAAGTCTCAAAAAACGTAGTCGTGCTTTTGAGCGTCTGTGGCACAAGACTAAGTCTCTCAAAGACTTCAATCAATACAAATCTGCCCTCCAAAAATACTATTCTTTCCTCCACACTGCCAAGCAAACCTATTTTACAACTCTTATTAACACCTTCTCATCCAATCCCCGTAAACTCTTCTCTACCTTCAACTCTCTACTTTGTCCTCCACCGCCTCCACCCACTGACTCACTCACTGCCCAGGAGATTGCTAATCACTTCAAAAACAAGATTGATACAATCCGTGATGAAATCTCCATTCTACAGGTATCTCCCCCAGCTAAGACCCCATGTCAACAGGTACAACTGACACTCCCTCTATTCAAATCTGCTACTGCAGATGAAGTTGCTAAACTCCTTTCTATCGCCCACCTAACCACCTGTCCCCTGGACCCTATTCCCTCTCAAATGCTACGGTCACCCTCTGACCCCATCCTACACTCTCTAACCCACATCTTCAATCTCTCCCTCACCTCTGGCATCTTCCCCGACGCTCTAAAACATGCACTGGTCACCCCCATACTCAAAAAGCCGTCCTTGGACCCTACCAATCTTAACAACCTACGCCCTATCTCCTTGCTCCCCTTTTCCTCTAAACTCCTTGAACGCCTGGTTTACAACCAACTGAGTGACCACCTCATTAAAAACAACCTTCTTGATCCCCTTCAATCTGGATTCCGCCCTCAACACTCCACAGAAACTGCTCTTTTAAAACTCACAAATGATCTACTAACTGCAAAAACCAATGGACACTATTCTGTACTCCTACTTCTGGATCTCTCAGCTGCCTTTGACACGGTTGACCACCCCCTCCTCCTCAAAAAACTTTACTCCCTTGGTCTCCGTGACTGTGCTCTTCATTGGCTCTCATCCTACCTATCCCAACGCACCTTCAGTGTCACTTACAATTCTACTTCCTCCACTCCTCTTCCCTTCTCTGTCGGGGTCCCCCAAGGTTCTGTTCTTGGACCTCTTTTATTTTCAATCTACACCTCTTCCCTGGGTCAGCTGATAGTCTCTCATGGTTTTCAATATCATTTCTATGCTGATGACACGCAAATCTATCTCTCCACCCCTCAACTCACTCCATCAGTCTCTTCACGCATCACTAACTTACTAACCGACATATCTGTATGGATGTCACACCACTTCCTCAAACTCAACTTGTCCAAAACTGAGCTTATAATATTTCCTCCCCCACGTGCCTCTTCCCCTGACTTCTCTGTCAAGAGCAATGGCACAACCATCCACCTGTCCCCACACGTCAGGGTGCTAGGTGGTATCCTGGACTCTGAACTCACCTTTCAGCCCCACATCCAATCACTTTCCAAAGCTTGCCGCCTCAACCTCCGCAACATCTCTAAACTACGTCCCTTTCTAACCAATGAAACCACAAAGCTCCTGATTCACTCCCTGGTGATCTCTCGCCTTGACTACTGCAACTCACTCCTCATTGGCTTACCTTTAAACAGACTATCCCCCCTGCAGTCCATCATGAATGCTGCTGCCAGACTTATCCACCTTACAAACCGCTCAGTGTCTGCTATCCCTCTCTGCCAATCCCTCCATTGGCTGCCACTCGCCCAACGAATTAAATTCAAAATACTAACAATAAGTTACAAAGCCATCCACAACTCTGCCCCCAGCTACATCACTAACCTAGTCTCAAAATACCAACCTAATCGCCATCTCCGTTCCTCCCAAGACCTCCTGCTCTCTAGCTCCCTCATCACCTCCTCCCATATCCGCCTCCGGGACTTCTCCCGAGCCTCGCCCATCCTCTGGAATTCCCTACCCCAATCTGTCAGACTGTCTCCAAATTTCTCCACTTTTAGGCGATCCCTGAAAACTTTCCTCTTCAGAGAAGCCTATCCTGCCTCCATCTAATAACTGCACTATTTTCTCCATTAGCTCATCCCCCACAGCTATTACCCTTTTGTTTAACTTGACCCTCCCTCCTAGATTGTAAGCTCTAACGAGCAGGGCCCTCTGATTCCTTCTGTATTGAATTGTATTGTACTTGTATTGTCTGCCCTAATGTTGTAAAGCGCTGCGTAAACTGTCGGCGCTATATAAATCCTGTATAATAATAATAATAATAATACACAAGTTATATTGTAATATAATGGTATTAAAAATGACCTTTCCTTTTCAATCTGCAGCTCTGTAATTTTCTGTAAAATTCAATGCAATATGGCAACCTGAAAGCCTTCCATACAGAGCTGGTGTATAAAACTTCCCCAGAAATGTAATTTCCTGCTTGTGTGATTGGCTCACCCTTGCACTACATAGTTTATCACAGATCTAAAGGAGATTGTATAATCAGATTGTATAGTGTCTTGAGAGCTTTTACAGATTTCCAGGGACACAGTTCTCTTTTTTTCAATACTACAGCTCTGCTCCATATAGGCTGTTATGTGATCACTCTTCATCTTCTCCTGCTCCAGTGTGCACACTCTGCCAAATGAACAATCTGTGCAGGGAGAAGGAGAGGTACAAAAATGATCCATCAGCAGAAGAGGACACTGGCTGTTTACTAAGGGAGAACGGTGCCCATTGACTGCATTGGAGAAGAATGGAACTACAGAGTTGGGTGGAACATACAGTAGATCATGGAAGGAGTGCTATACTAGAGCTATGAGTGTGTTTTAGAAAGAACTGCAGCACTGGACTGAACTAAAGTAGAGGGCCACCCTGAAAAAAAAATCACCAAAAATCCTAAAAAAAATTAAAAAAAAAAATTTAAACTTACCTAAACCCTTGTTGCTAGGCAGTCTTCCTAATCTGCCTCTTCCTATTCCGCGGCGTGTTTTTCTCCTCGGTGGGCGGCCCCGTTGTCTTCTGGGAACTGTGTGTGTTCCCAGAACACCACGGGGCCATTCACAGAGCGCCGCGCCGCGCCGCTCGCGCGTGCGCAGTAGGAAACTGGCAGTGAAGCCGCAAGGCTCCACTGCCTGTTTCCCTTACCTAGGATGGCGGTGCCAGGACCCGAGAGCCGAGGGATGGGTCGGCCTCGGGCGGCCGACCTCGCGGGCACCCAGGACAGGTAGTTACTTATTTAAAGTCAGCAGATACAGTGTTTGTAGCTGCTGACTTTTACTTTTTTTTTTCAGGCAGGAATCCCGCTTAAGGTAGTGGAGAGGTGGGCGGGGGGCAATCTCCTGGAGGAGCAGGGCAAGTGTAGAGATTGGTTCAATTAGGTCAGCTTGCAGGAGGAGTTTGCATTCTGCACTGACTGTCTTATCAGAATGCAGGGCCCCTGACCCTTTATCTGGACAGTGCTGATTGGCCCTGTGCTGAACACATGCACCCTCCCAAAAAAAAAAAAAAAACTCTCTAGCAATACACTCCAAACTGGGCAGAGCGGAGAGCAGCTGATTGACAGTCAGCAGCTCTCCACTCGGGCAGCTGGGAGAACCGAGCCATCGGTGGTGTTCAATTGCTCGGTTCTCAGTGTAGAGGCGGCAGGGGACAGATGCAGCATCAGACCCATACTGTATCCACCTAGGTAAGTAAAAAAAAACAAAAAAACCCTTTACTTCTCTTTTAAGTGGTTAAGGGTGTATGTTTGAAAACCAGAGTGGCCATAAATTATATTATAGCCAGGTATACAGAATTTAATGAGACATGATTGAAAATTCTGTTGCTGGATTGATTTGAATTGGAACACTTGAAAGACAGCAGCATTCTGTTCAGACTGGCAGTGTACATGTATCCGCAGCATTACTAACAGTATTAATTGAAGATGAAAGAGGTCTAATATATTCTGCTCAGCCGGGCTTCTTGTTAATCTTCCCCATGACTTCCACCACCTGATAAAAGCATTTCCCAGTAACAGGGCTTATCTGAGGAAATGGGCCAAAGCAGCAGGACTTGTTTTAATGCAAATTGAAAAATTAGAAATATCTGCAACTAGGTCATAAGTTTTCTTCTACGGAGGTACCTGATATCTACCACTAGGTGGCTCACAATTGCCATTGCTTATCTTTCTTCATTTGAATGGCAAGGAAAGTTTACTCGCTATTTCTTCAGGGCAAAGCTGCAAAGAAGACACTTGAGTGCTATTTACAACAGCCACATGGTGTAACAACCTAAACAGGAACTCCGGCAGAAAAGAAAAACCTGTTTTCAAGCCTTATGTAGCGTGCAGTATGGATTTTTACCCTAAAGGGATAGGCTCTGTTTCTGAAACTCCATTCAATTTGTTGGAAGTCTCAAGTCTGCCTCCTGACATAGGTCTGATCTAAATATATGCTTCAGGGCTGAAACACAACGTTGCAATGCTGTGTGGTGCAGTAACCTGTGTATTACTGAAACGCACCTAATGCACATTACGTGTTCTGGTGCCTCTTATTTTGAAGGGCATCCCAATACATTAAGGCAATGCAGCTCTGATGCATATGCTTTGCAGTGCACCGCAAGACTCTAAGACTGAGAACCGAGAAATCAAAGACCACTGATAGCTTGGTTCTCAGTGTTCTGTGAGCAGAGAGCTGGTGACTGTCAGTCACCACTGTCTGCTCTGCCCCCCCAGCACGCTCACTGGAGCACTGGGCTGTGGAGGAAGCAGCTTGCTGAGAGCATGAGCCAGGTGGCGATCCAGGCACCTGGGTGGATCCTGACCATATGATCGCGATCTTTTCCCAGCGTGAACTGGCTCTGTGACATTTCAGCCTACTGTCAGCTGAAAATGAGTCACAGGAGTGCATTGAATACAATGAGGGAGATTTACTAAAACTCGTCGACTCAAAATCTGGTGCAGTTGTGCATAGTAACAAAACAGATTCTAACATACATAGTTACATAGTGGGCGAGGTTGAAAAAAGACACAAGTACATCAAGTCCAACCTATGTGTGTGATTTTATGTCAGTATTACATTGCATATCCCTGTATGTTGTGGTCGTACAGGTGCCTATCTAATAGTTTTTTGAAATTATCGATGCTCCCCGCTGAAACCACTGCCTGTTTGAAGAGAATTCCACATCCTAACCGTCCAACCACAGAGGATTCCCAAGATTCCATCCTGGTTGTCGGCTGACAACATAAGCCTGTTTGACTCACAGAACGTACGTTCTATTGAGTTCAAACCATCCGGTAAGCTTACATCTACCTCGGTGGTGGCTTAATTACACTGGTGTTTTCAGTTTTCATCTACCATATTGGATACCTATGCGGTGATCAAGACCTCCAATCTATTCACTATATACTGTGGACTTTCAATCACTCATTGCACATTGTGGATTTCTAAGAACTTCACGGACTTATTAATTTATTCATTTTATTTTGCACCAATTTTTATTTAGTTTTCAGCTACTTATATGGTATATATCACATGTAGTATTTCTATAATTCATGTATATTTGTTTAGTCACTATGGTTTGTTGATTTACCTAATACCTAAGATTTTGTGATTCATTTTTCTATGTCAATGGCTGGGTTGTGTTAATCAACCCAAACACTTTAGCGCTACACGTATACACCTCTGTGATTTTAAACAAAAATACCTGTTTGTTGTGTTAGCTGCTACCATTAGTTTAGGCAGCGTGGGGTACCTCTTTCACTATATTTCTCCCAGTGTTGTTAGAGGTTCTTATGAGCAATGGGCAATTTGTACCTCTTAGATATGGAATGACTACCACCACAAACCATGTTCGCTAACTATAATGTATATTTCCCCCCACTAACTTAAGAGGCATGCTTTCCACTAGGAACCAACCCGTCATCCCAATGACCACGACGCTAGCACTGTGGACGACACAATTAGATCAGTGTGACCAAACTCAGATCAGATACAGTTGGCATAAAAGGATGGAGAAATTAGCAGTCAACAGGAGGGGCCAGGAAGGTAAAAATGGTTTTTTTGTGGTCATTTGGGATAACATCAACATTTTTATCAATTAAAGTAAATCATCAGAAAAAGAAAAAAGCCTGTAAAATAATGATACAAAAACCCCTTCCTCCACACCTAATCAATTATCTCCTATAACTTCCTTCACTTTGCACCATATGTCCCTGAGTGACTTAGCTGCACTATATGAAAAGAACAATTGGAAACGGATAGGGAGAACCAACATCAAATTTTGGATCTCCATTATCTATTTTCCACTGCAAATCTGAATCTAAATATTGAGGAGACACCACAGGTTTGCCCCGTACACACGGTCGGATTTTCCGACGGAAAATGTGTGATAGGACCTTGTTGTCGGAAATTCCGACCGTGTGTAGGCTCCATCACACATTTTCCGACACACAAAGTTTGAGAGCTTGCTATAAAATTTTCCGACAACAAAATCAGTTGTCGGAATTTCCGATCGTGTGTACACAAATCCGACGCACAAAGTGCCACGCATGCTCAGAATAAATAAAGAGATGAAAGCTATTGGCTACTGCCCCATTTATAGTCCCGACGTACGTGTTTTACATCACCGCGTTCAGAATGATCGGATTTTCCGACAACTTTGTGTGACCGTGTGTATGCAAGACAAGTTTGAGCCAACATCCGTCGGAAAAAATCCTAGGATTTTGTTGTCGGAATGTCCGATCAATGTCCGACCGTGTGTACGGGGCATTACAGTTATGTCCATATATATTTGGACACAGGCACAATTTTAGTTTTTTTTCAGATATTTACCAAAACATATTCAAGCTATAGTTATATAATGGATATGGACTGTAAGTGCACACTCTCAGGTTTAATTTGAGGGTATGTACATCCAAATCGGAGGAAAGGTTTAGGAATTACAGCTCTTAAGAATAGCCATCCCCCTTTTTCAAAGGACCAAATGTAATTGGACAATTGAATCAAAAGCTGTTTTAAGGCCAGGTGTGGGCTACTCCTTCGTTATTTCAAAATCAATTAAACAGGTAAAAGGTCTAGAATTGATTTTAATGCCCTGTACACACGATCGGACATTGATCGGACATTCCGACAACAAAATCCATGGATTTTTTCTGACGGATGTTGGCTCAAACTTGTTTTGCATACAGACGGTCGCACAAAGTTGTCGGAATTTCTGATCGCCAAGAACACGGTCATGTACACCACGTAGGACGAGACTAGAAAAGGGCAGTTCTGAACCAAGCGCGGCACCCTTTGGGCTCCTTTTCCTAATCTCTTGTTAGTAAAAGTTTGGTGAGAGATGATTCGCGCTTTTTCAGACTCGTGGTTTTCAGATCATTTTCTGCTGTTCAGTTTGTGCTTGTGGGTTTGTATCTGGTCTTCAGTGCGTGCAGTGAGTTCGTATTTAATTATTCAGTATGTTTTTGTCCGCTCGTTGCTGTTTTTCAGGTCGCTCTTCACAGGCCTTGCTGTTCTTCACGTTCTGTTACTTCGTTCTGAGCAGCCGACCATTTTCTAGCCATGTTGCGTAAACGTACTCCTCGTAGAGTTCGTGCAGTGCGGGGGCTGGGTGTTGGGGTCCTTACCTTAACACAAGTCCAGTTCATGAACAGGGTGGGGAGGAGTTCATGGACCAAGAATTGGTTGCTCCAGCGTGACCAGTTCTGTCACATGCCTTTGCTCCGTGAGATCCGTGAGAATAATCCTGTTGATTTCAGGAACTTTATCCGGATGACAGACCCCGTATTTCACCGTTTGTTGGCTTTGCTGACCCCCTATATCAGCAGGCAGGATACCTGCATGAGGTAAGCCATCACTCCGGAGCAGAGGCTCGTCGCCACCCTGCGGTACTTTGCGACAGGGAGAAGCCTGCAGGACTTGAAGTTCTCGACAGGCATTTCCCCCCAGGTTCTGGGGATCATTATCCCGGAGACCTGTTCTGCCATCATCCAGGTCCTGCAGAAGGAATATATTAAGGTAAGATTTTTATCCTTTAATATCAAATTTGATTGTATATAATGTTTGTTAATATATTGTATTTCTTTCCTCATTCCCTAATTACCATGATTGTAATATGCTGTGAATGTCCCCTTTGTCCTCATGCATGCTGGTTTTGTTAAAAAAAAAATTTGTCCTTCATACATATTTGCCTTCACTTACCTCCCCAGCATGCTCTCCTGGCCCTATATTCACCTTGTGTAGTCACTTCACATTGTATTTTGTCAGCTCCATAGTAGTGCTTTACCCCAAACACCCCCTAAAATGTGTAAAAATGTGATTTGTGCTTTAAATTCAGGCAGGGTGGCAGAGGCTTTTTTTTGGTGTCCCAAAATCATTTGGAACCCTCCCTCCCCCCACCTGCTAACTCAGCTGATACCAATCCTCTAACTGCTGACTTTGCCGAACCCATACACACTATACCCACCTTTTTAGTGGTCAGATTTATGGATGAATTCCCCAAAGCATGTAGTGCAAGGGCCTGCCTGAATACTTTCAAATGGTACTGATTAAAGTTTTTGTATCCTATTATTATCTTGATAGGTAATAGCAGAATGTAAAAATGTGCTAAAATGTGTAAAGTGTGTATTTATCTCTATGTATTATGACACTTCTTACCTGTCCAGTGGGCTGCCAATAGTGTAAAGTAAGGAGGGGCTGGCCAAACTAATACACATTATTTAGGCATTCATCTATCAATGAAGTGGAGAAGGTTACCTGTCCAAAACATCTCCCCCCATAACATTTTACAAATGGGCCATGGGGGGGGGGAGGAGGAATTTGATAGGTGGACCTTATACCTTTGTCTTTAAATACGCCCTAAAATAAATGTTATACTGATGTTTCCTTCCAACCCACAGGAATGGCAGACTGTGGCCTCCCACTTTTCCCAGCGGTGGGACTTTCCTAACTGTGGAGGGGCAATTGATGGGAAACATGTCCACATCGTCCCACCACCCAACTCGGGGTCATACTATTATAATTATAAGGGGTTCAATAGTATTGTGATGTTGGCGGTGGTGTCGGCTACTTATGAGTTCCTGTATGTGGACGTAGGGAAGAATAGCCGGATGTCCGATGGTGGAGTCATCGCCCAGACGGAGTTCTACAGGCATCTCCAGAATGACAGCTTGGACTTGCCACCTCCAGAAGACAATGTGGAAGGACTCCCATTCGTCTTCGTTGCTGATGAAGCGTTTGCGCTGTGGGACCATCTTATGCGGCCATTCCCGATGAGGACCCTCACCCCGGACCAGAGGGTTTTTAATTACCGGCTGGCCAGAGCCAGAAGAGTGGTGGAGAACACATTTGGAATCATGGCCAGCCGGTTCCGCCTATTTCTTACACCCATACACATGGCTGGGTATAAACTGAATCATATCATCCTGGCGTGCTATGTTCTCCACAACTTTTTAAGGCGAAATTCTGCCAACTATGCTGCCTCAGTTGGGCCTAAGACCAGAATTCAAGTAAATGAACCAACCCTGAGGGCGCTTGAAAGTGGCCATCCTGGCTTGCTCCCCCTGAGTGCCCGCGAGGTCCGTCTTAGATACCTTGATTACTTTGCGGGTAGGGGGGCCATCAATATGCCAGACAATGTTTGATACATTTTTAAAATAAAAAAATCATTTTAACTACTAAAATCTTCGGTGACATTTATTGCGTGTTTCTTTTAGCTGACTCTGACAGAAATGTGGGGAGTCCTGAAAATGTTGTGATTGTGTAACCCTAAAAAGCACTGTTGGGTGTTATTTACTAAAGGAAAATACACTTTGCTCTACAAGTGCACTTGAGCCTGCACTGAAACTGCACTTGTAGTGCAAAGGGGATTTGCCCTTAGGAAATAACCCCCATTGTCACCGAAAACACCAATTTTACCACACAAAATTTTAGGAGCATTGTTTGAAACAATAATCCACACATTTTTGATTATCAATCTTTTTAATACCAGCACAATCACATGTGCATTTCTAAAAGGTTTTTAAAACAAACCACCATGTTTGTTGTATAACAATTTTTTCGGTAACATTAATAAATATTGAAATGTCTATTTAAGGTAAAACAGGCATGTTTCAAACAAACAAGAAATACACAAATATGGAACTTACAAAGTTCAACTTTTGTAGAAATTGAAGGCAATATCAGACATGAGTATTTAGAAACTATTTTTGATATTGCGTTCAGATGGGGTGAGGTCACCCCTGGAAAAGCCAAATTTTGAAGATGCACACAAATTGCCGAATGTCAACATGTGCTAGCTGCCATCATGGGGGATCAAGGGACGTGTTTTGGGGGTGCACTAGGTAGATGGAGCCAGGCCCGGCTGGGCACTAGGTGAATGGAGCTATAGGCACGAAGCAGATGGACCCAGGCCCGTACAGGTACTAGGCGGAGCCAGGCATGTAGAGGCACTAGACAGATGGGGGCAGGCCCGGCAGGGCACTAGGCAGATGAAGTCAAGCAGGTAGAGGCACTAAGTGGATGGAGCCAGGCACGTAGAGGCACTAGGAGGATGGAGACAGGCCCATAGAGGCACTAGGCAGATGGAGCCAGGCCCCTAGAGGCATTAGGCGGATGGAGTCAGGCCCGTAGAGGCACTAGGTGGATGGAGCCAAGCCCCGTAGAGCACAGGTGTCAAACACAAGCCCCGCAGGCCGAATCCGGCCCTCCAGGCCATTTCATGTGGCCCTCACACCTCTCCGGCAGCTGCAGGAGAGCTCCAGCCCTCCTCTGGTCCTCCTCCAAACCCCTACTTTCTGCTTTCAAGCAATGCATCTAGCTTCTTCCCAGCAGCAGCATAAGGAAAGGGGGCGCACTGTAATGTTAGGGAAAGTAGGGGACTCAACTGCTGATGGTGGGGTGGCTCTTGACATCTAATGTAAGGGAAGGGGATGTGCTGGACATCTAGTCTTACAGATACGGCCACGTCTTTTGAGGACAATCATGGTGCTGATGCAGCTCACAATGAAGTTGAGTTTGACAGCCCTGCCGTAGAGGCACTAGGCGGATAGAGCCAGGACTGTAGAGGCACTAGGCAAATAGAGCCAGGCCTGTAGAGGCACTAGGCGGATGGAGCCAGGCCCGTAGAGGCACTAGGTGGATGGAGCCAGCATGTAGAGCCATTAGGCGGAGCTAGGCCCGTAGAGGCACTAGGCGGATGGAGGCAGGCCCGGCTGGGCACTAGGCGGATGGAGCCAGGCCCGTAGAGGCACTTGGCTGATGGAGCAAGGCCCGGCAGGGAACTAGGCAGATGGAGCCAGGCCCGTAGAGGCACTAGGCGGATGGAGCCAGGCCCGTAGAGCCACTAGGCGGATAATGCCAGGTCGACTGGGGCACTAGGTGGATGAAGCCAGGCCCGGCGGGGCACTAGGTGGATGAAGCCAAACCCGGCTGGGCACTAGGTGAATGAAGCCAGGGCCATAGAGGCACGAAGCGGATGGAGCCAGGCATGTAGAAGCAGTAGATGGAGCCAGGCCTGTAGAGGCAGTAGGCAGATGGAGGCAGGCCCGGCTGGGCACTAGGCGGATGGAGCCAGGCCTGTAGAGGTACAAGGCAGATGGAGCCAGGCCCGTAGAGGCACTAGGCGAATGGAGCCAGGCCTGCAGAGGCACTAGGCAGATGGAGGCAGGCCCGGCAGGGCACTAGGCAGATGGAGCAAGGCCCGGCTCGGCACTAGGCGGATGGAGCAGTGGGGTACTAGGTGGATGGAGCCAGGCCCGGCGGGGCACTAGGTGCATGGAGCCAGGCCCGGCTGGGCACTAGGCGAATGAAGCCAGGTTCATAGAGACATGAGGCAGATGGACCCAGGCCTGTAGAGGCACTAGGCAGATGGAGCCAGGCATGTAGAGGCACTAGGCGGAGCCAGGAACGTAGAGGCACTAGGTGGATGGAGGCAGGCCCGGCAGGGCACTAGGTGGATGAAGCCAGGCTCATAGAGGCACAAGGCAGATGGACCCAGGCCCGTAGAGGCACTAGGCAGAGGGAGCCAGGACCAGCAAGGCACTAGGTGGATGAAGCTAGGTCCATAGAGGTACTAGGCGGATAGAGCCAAGCCTGTAGAGGCACTAGGCGGATGGAGCCAGACTCTGCACTAGGCGGATGGAGCCAGACTCTGCACTAGGCGAATGGAGCCAGACTCGGCAGGGCAGTAGGTGGATGGAGCACGGCCCGGTGGGGCACAGAGCCGGTGGGGCACAGAGCTGGTTGGGGCACGGAGAATGGACCTGTGGATCACAGAGCCGGTGGGGAACAAAGCACGGCCCAGTGGGGCACTAGGCGTATGGATCCAGGCCCAGCGGGGCACTAGGCAGATGGAGTCAGGCCTGTAGAGGCACTAGGCGGATGGAGCAAGGCCCGTAGAGGCACTAGGCAGATGGTGCCAGGCCTATAGAGGCACTAGGCGGATGGAGCCAGGCCCGTAGAGGCACAATGCAGGTGGAGCCAGGCCCAGTGGGGCACTAGGTGGATGGAGCCCAAAAAAAACCAAAAAAAATTTGCTTATATCTATAAAAATGTATATTTATTACGGATAAGGCAGGGTGGAGGGGATTAGGGCAGGGTGGAGGGGATTACGGCAGGGTGAATTTGGGCTGGGTTATAGGGCAGGGTGGAGGGGATTAAGGCAGGGTGGATTTGGGCTGGGTTATAGGGCAGGGTGGAGGAGATTAAGGCAGGGTGAATTTGGGCTGGGTTATAGGGCAGGGTGGATTTGGGCTGGGTTATAGGGTAGTATGAAGGGGATTAAGGCAGGGTGTATTTGGGCTGGGTTATAGGGCAGGGTGGAGGGGATAAAGGCAGGGTGGATTAGGGCAGGGTTATAGGGCAGGGTGGATGGGGATTAAGGCAGCGTGAATTTGGGCTGGGTTATAGGACTGTGTTATAGGGAGGGTGGAGGGGATTAAGGCAGGGTGAATTTGAGATGGGTTATAGGGCAGGGTGGAGGGGATAAAGGCAGGGTGGATTAGGGCAGGGTTATAGGGCAGGGTGGAGGGGATTAAGGCAGGGTGGATTTGGGCTGGGTTATAGGGCAGGGTAGAGGGGATTAAGGCAGGGTGGATTTGGGCTAGGTTATAGGTCAGGGTGGAGCGGACTACGGCAGGGTGGAGCGGACTAGGGCTGAGTTATAGGGCAGGGTGGAGTGGATTAGGGCTGGGTTATAGGGCAGGGTGGAGTGAATTACGGCAGGGTGGAGAGGATTAGGGCAGGGTGGAGCAGATTAGGGTAGAGTAAATTAGTGTAATGTAGTGTAGTGTAGATTAGTATAGTGTAGTGTAGGGCCTGGCCAGAGAGGGATTACTTTGACGCAGTTGGCCAGCTTAAACATGCATTGCAATGCATGTGAACTAAAAATCCCTATTTTTATGTAAAGTTTGCTAGAAGGGTATATAGCTGTGTGCAGAAGGTTCACCTTTAGCGAGAACTTACTTTTAACTTCGTAGTAGTGTATTTTTACTGAAAATTGAAAGTTGTGCTAATATTGTGTGCCTTGTTGCTAGAACATTGCTAGGGTAATCCCTGGCGTTACCACTTACAAATCCCTGCACATGTGTACTCCCTCTTCCTGGTCACGGTAGCCCTGAGCTCAGTGCTCCTCCGACTGAGGAGAGCACAAACAACGCATGCACAGGAATTATCTTAGCAATATACTAGCATCAAGGCAGGACAGGATAGGCGCCATCTCTGAGAGGTACGTAAATGGCCTACACCAGGGGTAGGCAATCTAGGGCCCTCCAGCTGCTGCAGAACCACAAGTCCCATCATGCCTCTGGCAGTAATTGTAACTGCCAGCCTTGCAATGCCTCATGGGAAATGCAGCTCCACAACAGCTGGAGGGCCCCAGGCCGCCCACCTCCGGCCCACACCAACAGCAGAAGGGGCATAATTCAGCTTTAATCTTTAAGCTTTTGTCTGTGTCCCTATCAGTTATTACATTATGAGGAAAAAATATGGAAGCCACCGCTGATATATTTAGAAAAGTAACGTCATCCTTATCACCTGTAAGAAGCATGCAGGACAGGAGATCAGACCTGTCTGCCCCCTCATTATAGGGGAGTGATGAGGGAGGAGTAAGGTTCAGGAGGGGGACGACAACCCTGGATCAGTAATGACAGATCACATGAGCACAAACGTTATGGAATTGTACAGAATTCTTCACAGAGTGTGACATCTGCACAGGAATGGGCCAAAAGGAGAGGTCTGAATAGGTGCAAAGCTGTGCACACCTTGGCCACCTCCAATCTGATCACAGCTTTTTCTCGGATCAGTCCAATCTACAAAAATGGGGTTGCTCACCACTGCTCCGGACTGCAGCTCACCTAATCCTGGCTGGATAATTGTTAATGTCTGCAGAGCAAATGTGTAATGGTCTGTCAAGAGGGCCACGTACCTGATGTGAGACCGAAGTAGTGGGGAGGCCTCCCTTGCACCTTGGGTCCTTAAAGCCTCTGGAGATGGAGACAGAGCCTTGGTGGGGATACCGAGTGGCAGGGGTGCCAAGGGTGCGGAGCACCGTGCAAGCCTTAGTCTTTGATCCAAGCCGAGGTCAAGTCCAGTTGAGCAACGAAGCATAAAAGGGTTAATCAGAAGAAGAATGGTCGATACCCAAGCCGGGGTCGGTTCCAATCTGGCAGCTGAGTACAAAAGAAGTAGAATGGTTAAAATCCGAGGTCAAAGGCAAGCAGCAATCAAGAGTAATCAAACAGGTTTCCAGGTCACAACAGGTTCAGACATATCACACACTAGCACAGGAACAAGGGGGGACTGAAGATAATACAGCAATTTGGCAGTGTCCAGGCTGGGCTTATATAGGGAAGTTTGAGGTCACTTCCTGTGCGCCTCCTGGGCATTTTCCTGCCTTTTTCCATCAGGTTGATGTCACTTCCTGTGTGTCTCCTGGGTATTTTCCCACCTTTTTCCATCAGGTTGAGGTCACTTCCTGTGCGCGTCCTGGGCATTTTCCTGCCCGTTTCCATCAAGTCTTCTGTGCAGGTGTGGGTTGACGCCCTGAGGCATCTTTGGCGCATGCTCATTTGGCACGGATTTCCTCTTGCGGCAACGTGCCATTGGTGCATGCGTAGTAAGCTGTGGACTCTTACATGGGCTCTCTGTGAGGAGTATGCCAGGAAGAGAAAGCATGCTGGCTATGCTGAAGGGTCAGTGTATGGGGAAGAGGTGGGGGGGTTGTGGGGGGATAGGGTGATATGACAGGATGCGTACCTTTCAACATTTGAACTTGACAGAGAGGGACAATTCTTAAAGGGGAGGAATGTGGCAGGCGTTCGCTATTCTAGCTATTCGTGATTGGCGAGAAACAGCCCGAGAGCTGCTCTGCACTTTTTTGTTACCTGGATGCCATTAGGGAGGCCCAGAGGGTGTATGGGGGTCAGACGTGGCTCAGGTATGATGAACAGTTTCGTCAGCGTAAGTCTGTCCGCCCCTCTCTGCGCTGGGACCACAAGGACATCAGCTTATGGATGAAGCTTATGTCCTCGGCACGGGCCTCTACATTGTTTTTTCCCAGCAGGGCCGACAGTTTGGATGCCCCAGGACAGCCGGCCCCCAAACGACGGGGGGTGTGTTGGCAGTATAATGAAGGGGCATGCAGGTTTGGAAACGGTTGCCGTTTCAAACACGGGTGCTCCGGCTGTGGGGGCTGTCTCGGTGTTTCAAACAGGGAAAAGGCTGTTCCGAGGATAGTTCGGGAAAAGGGATGACTCCAGTGAGGGTGGAAAAGATGCTTCCTTTTCTAAATAGGTACCCGGACTGGGCGGCTGCCCGGCTTTGGGAATCGGGTTTTAGGGTGGGTTTTCGGATACTATGTTCGCTCACGCGCATACCCCCAGTTTCCAAAAATTTGCGTTCTGCCCTGCAGCACCCGTCGGTAGTTTCTGAGAAACTATCCAAGGAAGTTGCGTTGGGGCGCATGTGTGGCCCTTTCCTATCTCCCCCCATTGCCGGATTTAGTTGTTTCACCATTGGGGTAGTCCCTAAGAAGAAGCCACAAAAATTTTGTTTGACTCATCACCTGTCCTTCCCTAAAGGGGGATCGGTTAATGACGCGATCAACCCGGGGGCTTGTTCGGTAACATATACCTCATTTGATGCCGCGGTTTGTTGGGTCCGGCTTTACGGTCAGGCCCTGCTTATGGCAAAAACTGGACTAAAACTCAGCTGACACATTTAGAGAAGTAAAATATCAAGAAGAAAATAGCTCTATAATGTAGAAATGGTTCACAGGTCATTGTGGAAAAGTTAACACTATTTTAGTCAACTAAAATACAATTAAACTAATACAATTCAGATGACTAAAATACAAGTAAAACTAAAATGGCATTTTAGTCAAAAGACTATGGCTAAAACAAAATTGAAATTTGACATCAAAATTAACACTAGACTACAACATAAGTATAAGTAGGGGGCATTTACTATGCTGCTGAAAGATCAAAAAATAAGAAAAAGGCTTTTCTTAATATTTAATGCTGGTAATATATTCAGGTAATATGTGCAATGGCATTACACCCAATAGAGTTTACGTTACCTAGTTACATAGTTACATAGTAGGTGAGGTTGAAAAAAGACACAAGTCCATCAAGTGCAACCTATGTGTGTGATTATATGTCAGTATTACATTGTATATCCCTTTATGTTGTGGTCATTCAGGTGCTTATCTAATAGTTTTTTGAAACTATCGATGCTCCCCGCTGAGACCACTGCCTGTGGAAGGGAATTCCACATCCTTGCCGCTCTTACAGTAAAGAACCCTCTACGTAGTTTAAGTTTAAACCTCTTAACTTCTAATTTTAATGAGTGGCCACGTGTCTTATTAAACTACCTTCCGCAAAAAAGTTTTACCCCTATTGTGGGGTCACCAGTATGATATTTAAAAAAATTTAAATCATATCCCCTCTCAAGTATCTCTTTTCCAGAGAGAATAAGTTCAGTGCTCACAACCTTTCCTCATAACTAATATCCTTCAGACCCTTTATTAGCTTAGTTGCCCTTCTTTGTACTCACTCCATTTCCAGTACAACCTTCCTGAGGACTGGTGCCCAGAACTGGACAGCATATTCTAGGTGCAGCCGGACCAGAGTCTTGTAGCGCAGGAAAATTATTGTTTTATCTCTAGAGTTGATCCCCTTTTTAATGCAGGCCAATATTTTGTTTGCTTTGTTAGCAGCAGCTTGGCGTTGCATGCCATTGCTGAGCCTAACATCTACTAGGACCCCCAGGTCCTTTTCCATCCGATTCCCCCAGAGGTTCTTCCCCCAGTGTATAGATTGCATTCATATTTTTGCCACCCAAATGCATTATTTTACATTTTTCTACATTAAACCTCATTTGCCATGTAGTTGCCCACTCCATTCATTTGTTCAGATCATTTTGCAAGGTTTCCACATCCTGCGGAGAAGTTATTGCCCTGCTTAGCTTATTATCATCCGCAAATACAGAGATTGAACTGTTTACTCCATCCTCCAGGTCGTTTATGAACAAAATAAATAGGATTGGTCCCAGCACAGAACCCCTGTGAGCCAACACTTCCAGGGAGGGGGCGCACATGTCCGCTGCCGGTGGCTCACTCCCGCTGTGGTTACACACACGATTGTGAGGAAAAGACAGAACTGCACTCTGTCTATGTAAACAAGGCAGATCGCCGTTCTGACAGAAGGGAAGGGGCGAAATTTGTGTCCCTGCAAAGCAGGGAATAAATTTAATCTCTTCCCCTAGTGAAAGCACCTCCCACAGTACACATAAACACTGGCTGGGCCCACAGTTAACCCTTTGATTGCCCCTGATGTTAACCCCTTCCCAGCCAGAGTCATTAGTACAGTGACAGTGCATATTTTTAGCACCGATCACTGGTCCCCAAAAAGTGTCAAAAGTGTCATTTGACATCAGAATGTCCACTGCAATATTGCAGTCACGCTGATTGCCGCCATTATAATTTAAAAAAAAATAAAGATAAAAACATCCCATAGTTTGCAGACTCTATAACTTTTGCACAAACCAATCAATATACATTTATTGGGATTTTTGTAACTGAACAACATGAAAGAGATCAAAGATTACTGGGGTTTGGTGCCCTTTTTTTTTTAAACAAATTAACTAGCAAGGCCTAACTAAATAGTAAGGAAAACTTAGAAAAATATAATAAATCAAATGTCACTGTGAATATATAAACATAGGACAGATGACAATGTCAGTCAGTAGGGCAGTGAACAGTGTCAGTAGTTTTACACAGTATTTTCATTATTTAATTTTTTCTGTTTCAATATGTTTATTGAAAGTTTTTCCAAAAAGGACACACATTTTAGGCAAAGCATGACATCAAAAAGTAAGGCCCACAACGCAGGTGGCACATATCCATCAATAACAGAAATAAAGAGATCCAACTAATATGCCGCCAGTCATCTACAACCCGAAGGATCGCCATATAAATTATAAGTTCAACATAGTAATAAAAAACTGTTGTAAAATAATATCACAATCCTACGCAGAGAAACCTCTACATCACCGCCACCCACCAGCAAGCTGGCGTGGGTCTTGAGTATACAAAACGCTCTAAAAAAGTGCTGTCAATATAACTGGGTAGGAACAAAAAGTCACATAGGAAGAAGAAGGAAAAAAACGGGGGGGGGGGGGAGAAAGAAGATGAAAGAAGAGGCAAGGAATAGAAAACAAACAAAAAAAAAGGGGGGGAGGGGAGGGCAAAAACAAAAGGAAAAAGGCCGTCCTAACGCCCACTTCCCACGCTGTCACTCCTCAATACAAATCTTTACAATTTAATTTTTTATTATCAGCCCTGTTGGGTGAATTTGGTAAAATATCAGGGGTCTAAACAAACCCTTGATGTCATACTTTTGAGACAGAGAAAGTGATTGAGTATATAGTCCTCAATCTCCATCCCCGCAGCCTTAGCTGCGCAGAATGGATAAACAGGAATTGCTCTGCACAGTCTCCTTGTTCATTCACAAACTAAAGCATAATAAACAGTTTACTATGCTTTTGTTATGAATGAACACAGTGAGTGGTTGGTACCTATCACTTACTGTGTTCATTCAGAAAAGGAAGAGGCCGGTAAATTATATATGTTAAAGCAGCAAGGGTCCACAGAACTCTGCAGTGTGGGTACTTTGTTACCATATTTACTGCCAACAGCACCATTGTGGTCTGCATTCTCTTCCTGCAGCTCTAGTAAAAGAACCAGGCATTTGGGTACCACATGCATGAGGAAACACTTGACTCTGTACCATAAAGCATGATGAGAACAACTCCTCAATGAATTAAGTGTTTTGGGTTGAGCATCAAGTGGAGAGCTCGCAGTGAAGTAATCCAAGCCGTCAGGGCCGGCCCAAGACATTGTGCTGCCTGGACCCAAGAGTGAAATGCTGCCCCCCCAAAAAAAAATCATGCCCACCAAAAGGCCCCCACATTCATTATTTTATATCATGATAACTAAAATAAAATTTATCAGAAGATCTGATTAAAAGTGCCATAAATCTATTCCCTATTTTGTAGACGCTATAACTTTTATACAAACCAATCAATATACGCTTATTGTGATTTTTTAACCAAAAATATGTAGCAGAATACATATTGGCCTGAAAGTAAAAAATATTGTTTTTTTTTCAAAATCGTTGCTCTTTTTTTGTTTATAGTGCAAAAAAATAAAAACCGCAGAGGTGATCAAATACCACCATAAGAAAGCTCTATTTGTGGGAAAAAAGGACATCAATTTTGTTTGGGTACAGCGTCGCATGACCGCGCAATTGTCAGTTAAAGTAACGCAGTGCCAAATCACAAAAAAAGGGCCTGGTCATTAAGGGTGCAAATCTTCCGGGGCTGAAGTGGTTAATCAGGCCTGGGCAAGGCAAGTCCCTCTCAGGCTCTCATGTCTCATACAACTTGTGATGTGTGACAGTGTACTTACAGTACTCAGATTCGGACTCCTGCAGACAATGCTGCTATGGGGAACTCACTGGTGGCAGAATGGACAGGGTGAGGGTCAATGCCGAGCCTCCAGAACATGAACACAGCGACAGGCAGGCTGCAACACCTCAGGCAGCGGCAGGTTCTGTGCGGGTGGACTGTGGACAAAAGTATTGGGACACCTGCCTTTACACGCACATGAACTTTAATGGCATCCCAGTCTAATGCAAACATTTGTTGGTGGAAATTCCGACAGCAAATGTTCGATGGAGCATACACACGGTCGGACTTTTCGACAACAAGCTCACATCGAACATTTCCCATTGGAAAAGAAGACCATGTGTATGCGGCATTAGTCTGTAGGATTCAATATTGAGTTGGCCCACCCTTTGCACCTATAACAGCTTCAACTCTTCTAGGAAGGCTGTCCACAGGGTTTATGGGAATGTTTGACCATTCTTCCAGAAGTGCATTTGTAAGGTCAGGAACTGATGCTGGACGAGAAGGCCTGGCTGCTGCACTATAATTCATCCCAAAGGTGTTCTATCAGGTTGAGGTCAGGACTCTGTGCAGGCCAGTCAAGTTCCTCCACTCCAAACTCACTCATCCATGTCTTTATGGACCTTGCTTTGTGCACTGGTCCAAATCATTTTAAGGAGGGGGGAGTATGGTGTGGGGTTCTCTTTCGTTGTTCTTGGCCTCTTAGTCCGAGTGAAGGGAACTCTTAAGGCGTCAGCATACCAAGACATTTTGGACAATTTCATGCTACCAACTTTGTGGGAACAGTTTGGGGATGGCCCCTTCCTGTTCCAACATGACTGCACACCAGTGCACAAACAAGGTCCATAAAGACATGGACCTAGCAAGGGTGGTGGAAAATGTACATCAAGTGCAAAAACTCACATTATATTAGTAACTAAAACATATACAATGAAATTACACATTCTAAAAAATGAAGATTCCAAAGTGCTATAATGGTGTGAACCTCCCAACTAAAAAGTTGTTGCACTTGAGGTTAATCTGTATAGCCAAAAACTATACAAGGGATTTCCACCATCCCTGCTAAGTTTCATTTTATACAGTATGTCTTTTTTGCAGTTTGATGTGTATTATATGTGAAGTTGCGTATCAGAAACTGGTATTGTCGTAATATTGAGATTTCCATACATTAGAGGATTCCACCATTATTGTTAAGTTATTGATCAGTAAGTTAGTGCTGAACTTTTTTTTTGTGGTGTGGGAACATATAACAGTGCTTAGGGGCAGGCTTTTTACTAATACTTTTTTATTTTACCTCCAGTAGTTTATTGTAAATAGTAGTGTGGTGATTACCTATTATACTAAAGATTGGCATGTGGAATTAATAAATACCAACAGATTTCAGTTGTGCCCCAGCAGGCCAGCCCCCCATGGACAATGTGCCTGGCTGCTGAGTTAGAGATTTGGACAGTTGTGGAGGCACCATGGACTCTCATGGTACGATATGAACTTACAACAGTCAATTTACAAAAATATGGCTGCTGAGTTAATTGTCCCATCCCTGCACTCAGCGCACTGATTGGCACTAATTGGCAGAATTGACAGGCAGCAATGATTTGCACTGATAGGTGGCACTGATTGGCACTAATAGAAAGCACTGATTGGCACTGATAAGCAGCACTGATGGGCCCTGATTGGCACTGATAGGTGGTACTGATTGGCAGCACTAATAGCACTGACAGGCTGCACTAATTGGCACTAATAGGCAGCACTGATTGGCACTGATATGCAGCACCGATTGGCACTCATAGGCAGCACTGATTAGCAACATTTAGTGGCACTGATTGGCAGCACTGATGGGCACTAATTGGCAGCACTGATGGGCACTGATAGGCAGCACTGATGGGCACTGATAGGTGGCACTCTAGGCATTGATTGGCAGCACTGATGGGCACTGATAGGCGGCACTGATAGGTGGCACTGATGGGCACTGATTGGAAGCTCTGACACTGATTGGCACTGGTGGATGACACTGATTGGAAACACTGAATGGCAAAGATAGGTGGCATTGGTTGGCACTGATATTAGGTGGCACTGATTGGCACTGACAGGTGGCACTAATTGGAAGCACTGATTGGCACTGACAGGTGGCACTGATTGGAAACACTGATTATCACTGACTGGCACTGACAGGTGGTACTGATTGGCATTGACAGATGGTACTGATTGGAAGCACTGATTGGCACTGACAGGTGGCACTGATTGGAAAAACTGATTGGCACTGACAGGTGGCACTGATTGGCATTGACAGATGGCACTGATTGGAAGCACTGATTGGCACTGATAGGCGGCACTGATAGGTGGCACTGATGGGCACTGATTGGAAGCACTGACTATGATTGGCAGCACTGATTGGCACTGGTAGATGGCACTGATTGGAAACACTGAATGGCAATGATAGGTGGCATTGGTTGGCACTGATATTAGGCGACACTGATTGGCACTGACAGGTGGCACTAATTGGAAGCACTGATTGGCACTGACAGGTGGCACTGATTGGAAACACTGATTATCACTGACTGGCACTGACAGGTGGTACTGATTGGCATTGACAGATGGTACTGATTGGAAGCACTGATTGGCACTGACAGGTGGCATTGATTGGAAACACTGATTGGCACTGACAGGTGGCACTGATTGGCATTGACAGATGGCACTGATTGGAAGCACTGATTGGCACTGACAGGTGGCACTGATTGACACTGACAGGTGACATTGATTGGCACTGGTAGGTAGGTTTGGGACTACCGGGACCAGGATTAGGATTAGGGTTGGGGGTTTGGGACTACCAGGACAGGGATTAGGGTTAGGGTTGGGGGTTTGGGACTACCAGGACTGCGATTAGGGTTAAGGTTGGGGGTTTGGGACTACCGGGACTGGGATTAGGATTAGGGTTGGGGGTTTGGGACTACCGGGACTGCGATTAGGGGACTGGGATATTGTGACTTATGTTGCGATGCTCATCCGATAAAAATGAAAAATTCCTTTAAATGTAGTGCCTGGGGGTCCCATTAGTCTGCCTGTAAAGTGGTACATCTGTACGGTGTATAAAACCTTCTGCAGCAAAACTGACATACGTAAAGAAAAAAAAAAATTACATTTAAATTGAATTTAATAAAATACCATTGCCGGCAATACAAAAAAATGTTAACTAAAAGTGTGGGGGTCCCTCCAATCCATACAAGGCCCTTTGTGTCACCAAAATTCTTATTTTTTAAATATTTATTTTTGACACTTTTTTTGGTGAATGAGTAGGGGTACCAGATTCCGATAAGCCCCCTGCCCACAGACAAGGTGCTTTGGGACGCTTTGGGTGCTTTGTCAGGCTGCATGCTCAGATAAGGGCCTGGTATGGATCGTGGGGGGCACGTCGTTTTTTTCCCCACATTTTTCTATTCCCGGCAAAGTCTTTTTTTTTTTTTCATTCAGCTGTCAGCAGGGAATCCTGTTGGCAACTGATAACTCATCCCGGCCCACTCTATTGCAACCAACTATTCACTATGCCCTGATTGGGCAAAGCTTTACCCAATCAGGGCTTAGAATGCACTGTGCAATGCGCAGTGCATTGTGGGGCGCTCGGCGGGCGAAAATCCCGCCGAGCGGCCCACAGATTTGCGTGGTTTGTTCAAAAACCCTTTTCTAAAAATGTTTCTACTCAACAATGTGTGGCTTCTTCTTTCAATGCTCAATAGCAGTTTTTTGAGTAAGTTGGTGTTTACAGTGACAATGGGTTATTTCCTAAAGGCAAATCCACTTTGCACTACAAGTGCACTCTCAGTGCAGTTTCAGTGGACTTTCAAGTGCACTTTTGCAGTGCACTTGTAGTGCAATGTGGATTTTCCTTTAGAAAATAACACCCACAGTGCTTTATAATTTGCATCAATCAGGCCATTATCATCACTCCAAAAATTAATTCAGGGTGCTGAAAATAATGAATATTATTATCATTAATGCATTACATACATTAACAACAAAAAGAAGGTGCGTGTGTAGAAGATTCACAACAAAATAGTTAGCTGAAGAATAGATTGTCACCTCATGTATCAAAGAAATTACGTTGGAACTATTGAAGAAAATGGCCAAAAAAAAAAACACATTGGAGAACCTAGGAGCCTTTAAAAAGAAACACAAGCAGTAAATCAAAGTAAATATTTTTCAGTTTAAATTACAAATGTATTTTAAAAATACATTTATTTAAATACATATAATGTGATGTTAAAGGATAAAACTTACCCTAATATAGTCCTTCTGCAGGACCTGAATGATTGCAGAACAGGTCTCTGGAATAATGATCCCCAGAGCCTGAGGGGGAGATGAATGTTGAGAACTTGATGTTCTGCAGACTTCTCCCCATCACCAAGTATCGCAAGGTGGCAACTAGCCTCTGCTCGGGAGTGATGGCTTGCCGCATGCAGGTGTCCTGCTTCATGATATAAGGGGACAGCAAATCCAACAAATGGTGAAAAACGGGGTCCGTCATCCAGAGATAATTCCTGAAATTATCAGGATTATTCTCACGGATCTCCCGCAACAAAGGCATATGAGAGAATTGGTCACGCTGGAGCAAACAATTCTTCGTCTATGAACTCCTCCTCGTCCTGTTCATGGACTGGGCTTGGGTCAAAGTAAGAACCCCAACACCAAGCCCAGGGCCGGATTTGCCACAAGGCCACCGAGGCCAGGCCTCAGGGCGGCAGTGGTGCAGGGGCGGAGCCGCTCCTGCGGCGACTTCGCGGCCGCCCTCCCCCTTACGGGCTGCCCGTTAATGTTCATTAGGGGCACTGGTGCCCGTAGAAAAGATGGCCGCGAGCCGCCCACTACTGCGCATGCGCCGTTCCGAAGCCGACCGGGCTCGGGAAAGCTTGTATGTGCTCGGCCGGGCGGCGCATGCGCAGTAGCGTGATTGCGCCGCCCGGCGCCATTTTTGAGAAGAAATGTCTCCAACCTGTGTGCTGCGGCGCCTCTGCTGCCGGGCCGCAGAGGAGACAAGTAATGTCAGCAGGGCGGCGGCGGGGAGAGAGATGACGTCTCTCATTGCCCGCACCGCTGTTCCGCCCTCCTCCATCTGGTGGCAGCCAGGCAGCTTGGCAAGTGACATCCCCATCTGGTGGCAGCGTGGCAAGTGACATCTCTATCTGGTGGCAGCTTGGCAAGTGACATCCCCATCTGGTGGCAGCAAGGCAGCGTGGCAAGTGACATCCCCATCTAGTGGCAGCGTGGCAAGTGGCATCTCTATCTGGTGGCAGCTTGGCAAGTGACATCCCCATCTGGTGGCAGCCAGGCAGCGTGGCAAGTGACATCCCCATCTGGTGACAGGCAGCGTGGCAAGTGACATCCCCATCTGGTGGCAGGCAGTGTGGCAAGTGACATCTCCATCTGGTGGCAGGCAGCCTGGCAAGTGACATCATCTCCATCTGGTGGCAGGCATAGTTTCAAGTGACATCATCTCCATCTGGTGGCAGGCATAGTGGCAAGTGACACGCTCAGGGCTCCCAATGATTCTGCATTATGGTGAGTTGAACTATTTCATTTTATATTACAATGTAATGATAGAAATAATGCATTTCAATCATCCTGACACCATACCAACCATGGTGCCGAGGATGATTGAAGCACTAACGCCAGCCATTGCCCTAAAAAAATTGCCAGCGAAAAATCCTTACCCCTCGAGGGGGGCCGCATTGAAGGACCCGGCCTTGGGGCGGCAAAGGGAGTAAATCCGGGCCTGACCAAGCCCCTGCACAGCACAAACTCTACGATGAGTACGTACCCACAACATGGCTTAAAAATGGTCAGCTGGTCAGAACGAACTGAAAATCAAATACGTAATATAGAAATACGCATTGAAAAACAGATACGAACTGACTATACGCACTGAAAACCAGATACGAATCCACAAGCACAAACTGAAGAGTAGTAACGATCTGAAAAGCATGAGGCTGAAAAACGCGAATCGTCTCTCAAACTTCTACTAACACGAGATTAGCTGAAGGAGCCCAAAGGGTGGCGCACTGGCTATTGAACTTCCTCTTTATAGTGCCGTCGTACTTGTTGTACGTCAGCACGTTCTTGACGATCGGAATTTCCCATCTGGATATTATTCATTTATTTATGCTATTAAGGGGCGGACTGATCAAAATTGATATTTGAGTTTTTTATCACCCAACAATTTATTTGTAGGGGACAAAATTGCTGAGATATTTGTGTTGTGTTTGTACACCTGCTTTGGCCACTATGAGGGGGTACCACTCCCCGTATTGGATTTGTAGTTTGAGGTATATCATGAAAAATGTAATAGATGCTGAAACATACATTTAACTTTCAGCATCTCAGGTAATATAGTAATTGTGTTACTAATCAAAAAAAAAATCACTGTATAAGCTGGAACAGTTTACCTTGAACCACTAGAGGGCAGCAGGCTAACATTGTTCAACACGTTTGAGGACATATGTACAAGACCATGGCATATTGTATATTAAGAGAACAAAATAAGTGTAGCGCTAATATAAAAAGTAGAATAACCACATGTTATGTAGCATGAAGACCATTACATCCTCAAATCAGCAAATCCAAATTAAAAAAGGGGGACATCAAAAAGGTATATCAAAAAATAATAAAGTCCTCAAAGAGTATGTGACTCATACAAAATCATGGGATGATAGTCCTTAATATATATGTGACTTCATACATAAAACATGTCAGTGTGCACATGACATCTGGAATGGAAGAACACCACCACCAACAATAGGGAGGCTTACCGACACGTTTGAACCCAAAGAAACATACGTTCAATTGGGTTAAACAAGCTTGAGTGATAAACAGCTGATGGAGTTCCGTGGAAGTTGAAAGAAGATCCTGAGATCATCTGTGGACCGGTATGTCCCTCAGGGGTGATGCTCGCAGTAGATGGTAATTACATTGGACACTGCCTAGAAGCCACACGATCAGATATTTGGACAACAGTTCGTCCATTTTTTGTTGCATTCTAGTCTCATGTCGAAAGTGAAGAGGTTACTCACTATACGTAAATTCTCGTACGACAGAATTCAGAAGTGACGTAATGTGTTGAATAGTTTTGTATGTATTCTATTGTTTCTGAGCATGCGTAGTCTTGCTCTTATGATTTTTTTTTTTTCCGAAAACCGCACTAATTAAATGAAAATCGGATGTTGTGTTCACATCCGACAAAAAGTTTACAGTCTGCACATACAGCTTTTGTCGTATGAAAAATCGGAATCGGCTGTCGAAAGCACCATACTAACGATCCGAAAATCGGCAGATCGTTAGTCGGATGAAATTTTACTTCCGATTTTCGTATGTGTACGGGCCTTTGGACTGTTTCAGGGGTCTCAAACTGGCGGCCCTCCAGCTGTTGCGAAACTACAAGTCCCATGAGGCATTGCAAGGCTGACCGTTACAAGCATGACTCCCACAGGCAGAGGCATGATGGGCTTTGTAGTTTCGCAACAGCTGGAGGGCCACCAGTTTGAGACCCCTGGTTTATATGGTACAAAGGAACATAATGGACTTTGAGCAGATATATTAATCGCTTGACGACCAGCCGCCACAGTTGTACTCTGGCAGAATGGCACGGCTGGGCGAAACGGCGTTATGCTCACCCACAGAGCCCGGCGGTCGTGATCACCGCCGGGCTCCCGCGATCGCTCGGGGCACATGGAGAACCGGGATCTGTGTGTGTAAACACACAGTTGTTCTCTGAGGGGAGAAGTGACAGATCGTCTGTTTATACAGAGTATGAACAGCGATCTATATCTTCCCCTACACAGACGCTTCCCCCCTTCAGTTAGAACACACATTAGGGAACACAATTAACCCCTTGATCGCCCCCTAGTGTTAACCCCTTCCCTGCCAGTGACATTTTTACAATAATCAATGCATTTTTATAGCAGTGATCACTGTAAAATGCCAATGGTCCCAAAAATGTGTCAAAATTGTCCGACATATCTGCCATAATGTCACAGTCCCGATAAAAATCGCAGATCAACGCCATTACTAGTAAAAAAATTAATAATACAAATGCCATAAAACGTTCCCCTATTTTTTAGACGCTATAACTTTTGCGCAAAGCAATCAATATATGCTTATTGTGATTTTTTTACCAAAAATATGTAGAAGAATACATATCGGCCTAAACTGAGAAAGAAATTAGTTTTTTTTATATAATTTTGGGGGATATTTATTACAGCAAAAAGTAAAAAATATTGCGTTTTTTTTTTTTTCAAAATTGTCGCTCTTTTTTTGTTTATAGCGCAAAAAATAAAAACCGCAGAGGTGATCAAATACCACCAAAAGAAAGCTCTATTTGTGGGAAAAAAAGGGACGTCAATTTTGTTTGGGTGAAACATTGCACGACCGCACAATTGTCAGTTAAAGCGATGCAGTGCTGAATCGCAAAAAGTGCTCTGGTCAGGAAGGGGGTAAAATCTTCCGGGGTTAAACACCATCTAAAAAAAGGAAAGTCGGCTGTTACATTGTAACCAGCTAGATTTCTACTTTTCATCTTTAATGCACACTTAAAAAAGGAAATGGAAAAATCCGACTTGCAGAATAATGCTGAAGGCAACACTTTCCTTTGCTCCATTTTTTATCAATGAAGCCTGTTATCTATATGTGTGACTGAAGATAGACTAAGTTTTTTTACATCAACTGTACTAATCTGCCATATTTCCCACAGGAGGCTAGATTACATAAGCATAATGAGCTTTACGTGTTCCATCTAGAAGATATATTACCTATAGTAACCAATGAGAATGCAGAGAACAGTTTTCTACTGCAGAACAAAGAGTCCTGCATTTGACTGATCTCATCATTTTCCTTATGTCCACTTCCAACACTGACATTGTTTTATAAAACAAACAAGGGTAGCCAAAATGCAATGATGTTTTTGTGTTTAGCGTAGGGTCAATGTGTTCCAATGGCTGTGTCTGCTGAGAGAAAGAAACTTGTACTAGGAAGGCCTACATGTACACTGGCCTAGAGGCAAGTTAGATGCCTGCTGCACACTGAGGTCAATACATAAACTGGTAATCTTGTGAAGACAAGAAAGGCATTTTATGTGGGCTTAGTGTTGGTAGGGTCCTTGCTTAGTAAGGCCTTTTCACCTATAGCAATGACTCCCTGAGGAGCTGCTGCATCGACAGCCTAGTACACATGGGCTGAATATCTAAGGTGTGCAGCATACCTTCATGGAGGCCATGATCTACTGAGGATACCAATCTGATCCATTGCACTCCTATAATACCATCCATCAGGAGATGGCCCACCTTATCAACCGGCCCTTATATGAAGGACTCCGTCTATAGGCCTCAGTGGGTCTGGATTTTCCATTTTCAGGGGAGCTCCTTTGATGTTATATTTGTGAAACACCTGTTTTTACTTAATCTACAACATAACATGCCATAGATTTGATGGAGATGAGAGAAGCAGGAACTCTGGGGCAGTGTTTTCATTTTTAATTCACATGGAATTTGTGCATATACACTACTGAAGAGACTAGAATAGCTATCTTCCCTTCCCTGATGAAGGAGATAAAACAGACTCTGAAATGCGTCGGGTGAAGGATATCTTTTTTGTACTGTCAATCATGTTTCTTTTCTACTTTACTAGATTTCATATGATTTTATATGATTTCAAATTCCAATACCACAAATACCATACTTTTGACCCTACAATAGGGATAAAACTTTTTTGCAGAAGGGAGTATAACAAGACTCGTGGCCACTCATTAAAATTAGAAGAAAAAGAGGTTTAACCTTAAAGGGTTCTTTACTGTAAGAGAGGCAAGGATGTGGAATTCCCTTCCACAGGCAGTGGTCTCAGTGGGGGGCATCGATAGTTTCAAGAAACTATTAGATAAGCACCTGAACGGCCGCAACATACAGGGATATACAATGTAATGCTGACATAAAATCGCACACATAGGTTGGACTTGATGGACTTGTGTCTTTTTTCAACCTCACCTACTATGTAACTATGTAACTACTGTTATGCGAGTCTAATGCCGCGTACACACGAACGGACTTTATGGCAGACTTTGCCCGGCGGACTTTTCGACGGACTTTATCATGGACTTTCTGAATGAATGGACTTGCCTACACACAATCCACCAAAGTCCGTCGAATTCGTACGTGATGACGTACGACCGGACTAAAACAAGGAAGTTCATAGCCAGTAGCCAATAGCTGACCTAGCGTGGCTTTTTGTCCGTCGAACTAGCATACAGACGAGCGGACTTTTCGACCGGACTCGAGTTCTGTTTCAAATCTAAGTCCGTCCAACTTTTGAGAAAACAAAGTCCGCTGGAGCCCACACACGATCGAATTGTCCGACGAAATCCCGTCTGCCAGGCAAAGTCTGCCGTAAAGTCCGCTCGTGTGTACGCGGTATAAGTACCTATAAAATCCAACCCCAAGGGGATTTTTTTGTCCTTTGGGCTGAATATTGGGCGGCATTGGCTGGTTTAATAGAAACTGGCAACATTCGACCCATGTGTCCAGGTGGCTTCTGTCGAATGGGGCATGAGCAAAAAAGGTCTGGCAATCGCCATCCGATCAGCGATCTCAGCCAATGGCTGAGAGTGCCAACCTGGGTGTTCTAGCAGGGGGGCTGTCCCCCTGTCAGAAAACAATAGCTCAGCAGGGGAGACCGCTGTACTAACATTGCATAGTTAGTACAGCGGCTCCTCCCAAGCTCTTCAGTTTGTTTTTCGTTCAGCCGGCTGGGTTGAATAAAAAAACATGAATACTGTGTACCAGGCTTACAATAGGTTCTCCTAGCTTTCCTACTAGTAACCCTTTGTTCAGTAATATATTCTAGTATATTTTTTTCTCTTTAACCTTTTAACAAGCTAGAGTGAACTCTGTACATCCAGACAGGTGGCTTCCGGTAAGTATCTTTTGCCTCTGCCACAGACCAGGGTAGGACTCTTCAAATCTCACAGGCCAATATGGGACACTCTAGGGCTAAACAGGCAGTTAGGAAATAAACTGGGAGGCCAAGTTTGGACCTCTCTGGAGCTACACCTTCCCAAGGCAATATCCTGATAGGAAAGAACTAGACCCTTCACACAGACATCCTGTTCAGGCAAAATCTGGGTCTAAAGAACCTTCTGAAAGGTCACTCTATTTATCCTCTTCCCCAGCCCAGGCCACTGGTATTACCGTAATTCCTCAATGAATGGCCAAGGCAGGATAAATATTCATAACCCCAATACATTATATGTTTTTACTGTATTGGCCGAAGAACACTCCCCAGTAGCAGACAAAAGCAATGTCTTTGGGCTTAGGAGAAACCCAATGAACCCAGATAACATAAACACAGGTCAGGCTGGCTACAGCCTAGCTTAAAATACTATAATTAGACTAGGGACACTCCAGAGTAAAGCAGTATTAAACCCATAACCAAAAATGTAATATATTGCAGTCTGCAGCTTACCAATCATTAGATGTGGTGACTGCATTCATTTTCTTTTCTAGGTTTTTTTCCGTTTTCACCTGGTGATCTGGCCAGTAGCACACCTTCTGTATTAGAGTGCCCCCGCTCTGCAAAAAAGAGCAACAGAGACATCTTTGGACAGCAGCATAGTCAGCCGGGGGAAGGGGAGTGTTAGATGTACTAGCAGATTTAGATACACTAACAAATTAAAGCCAAACTCAAGGTAACACTTTTTAAGCTGTTACAGCAACCATTACATAAATAAAAGCTGATCGTTTTAAGCACCTCTGCCAGTGGTACATGGTTTGTCTCAACCCTTCCACTGTTACATCTGCAGGACAGCTTGTTTTGTTGAAAAATAACCAGACTTACTGGCTAGATCACTAGGTGAAAATATAAGAAAGCCTAAAAAAGAAAACAAATGCAACCACCACATCTAAAAATTGGTAAGCTTCAATTTTGGGTTTAATGCCGAAGACAGAGTCCCTACAGATAAACCAAACTTTAATAAACTTTAAAAAGAGAAAGTATGTTGTACTTGTCTTTCACTGAGCATATATTTTAGTTATTATCGTAGTGGTTTTAAGTATTTGAGTCCCAAATATTTACATACTTGCTCTTTCATATTTTTGTTTCTATATTAGCTACTAGAGAGAGAAAATGTTCAATTTGCACTCACATTGCCTTCTTTCTGAAGAACAGTTGTAATACTGCACATCAGGCACATTGTTTTCAATGAGTTGGCCAGCTCATAGACTTGCATTGTTCGGGAGCACAGTAAAGCAGTACCACCGTGTAGCACTGTAAAGTAGGAAAACAGTATAAAATAGGTGAATATGGACGCTACATAAATACAGTAATTAAATAATTACAAATGTTACATGGAAACAAGATTTTTAAAATGTTACTGCACTAAAAATATTATTACATCTGGCTGATCAATTTCAAATGCATATCTAAAAAGCACTGAAAACACATTATCTTTAAAATACACTTGTAGCTCATCATGCAAATATAAATTCATCATCAAGCACTTGTCATTTTGTCACTGGAATATATTTGAACATGCCTTCTCTACTGAAGAGTGCTAGTCATTAGGAGGATGATGACCTAAGTTGTGGCCCAAAATTGCTTCTTTCAGTTCATGTTGAACAGGAAAGTGGCAATGGGGGTACTCTGTTTAATACAAGTGCCACACCCCTGTTATATTACTAAAAAGACAGAAAAGGTTCCCCAATAGGATTTTTCCTGACAGACTCCATGGCAGCCTACGTGTGGGTTAACCCCGCCTCCTCTCCAATGCTATAGGACCCCACTCCCATAAATTTGAGCTCACCGCTAGAGACTGCGTTCTTTTTTTGTCCTCCTCATTGGACCTACCAGCAATGCACTTAGAGATCATGTAATTTTTTATGTGTTTATAATAAAAAAGATATTTTTGTATAATTGTTTGGTTGTGCCTAAAAAGTCCAGGTCCAACTCTTTCTTGCTATAGCAATGCACTTAAGTTTACAGACGTCCAATCAATCGAGGTTTATGCCAGGCATACGTTCTAGCAGTGTCAGGATAGCCCAGGGCCCAGCCATGGGCGGGTGCGTGGCTCCAGGCCTTTGTGTCCGGTGGTTCGGGACAGCCTTTGTATGCCCAGGTGCGGTGGATCGGCTGGCAGGTCTGAAGATCTCTCCATGGCAGCAGTTATTGTTTATATGCGCCCTTGTATGTCTCCCCTCATGTGCCTTTTTCTTTCCCCTTCTCTCTGCTTTTTTTTCCCCTCTATGTCGCCTGGAATGCAGGAGCGCTCCAAGACATGGCTCCCTCTTCCGGGTCGCGGCTCTGGCTCGCTTCTGCGCATGAGCGATCCTCGGATGAAACTGAGGCTTGGTTTTGCGCATGCGCAGTACGGCCGGGGACCCGGCGGCCGCGCAGGCGCTCTACGACGGGTCGCCACTGCGCAGGTGGAGTCCGAACGCATCTGTGACATCCAGTGTTAATTTTGGCAGCAAATTTCGATTTAGTTCTAGTCTTAGGCCCTGTACACACGTTCGGACATTGATCGGACATTCCGACAACAAAATCCATGGATTTTTTCCGACGGATGTTGGTTCAAACTTGTCTTGCATACACACGGTCACACAAAGTTGTCGGAAAATCCGATCGTTCTGAACGCGGTGACGTAAAACACGTACGTCGGGACTATAAACGGGGCAGTAGCCAATAGCTTTCGTCTCTTAATTTATTCTGAGCATGCGTGGCACTTTGAGCGTCGGATTTGTGTACAGAACAGATTTTGTTGTTGGAAAATTTTATAGCAATCTCTCAAACTTTGTGTGTCGGAAATTCCGATGGAAAATGTGTGATGGAGCCCACACACAGTCGGAATTTCCAACCCCCTCTGGCCCCCCCTAGGCACAACCAATGGCGTCCCTAGGGGGGGCCAGAGGGGGCCCTGACCCCCCCAACATTATGCTGTGCCCCACCATGTGCCCCCCAATGAAAAAAATTATTTTTTTTTTCTTTTTACAAAAAGGCAATGTCTTTTTGTTTGCATTCGTAGAGGATGCGCCACATCTTACTCGGGCCGCCGCTGGAGTAACACAGTCTCTATTGAGAGGTAGAGAGTCCCCAGTCAGCTCCTGCGGGTGATTCCTCCCCTCTCCCTCTGCTCGCTGACACTGAATAATGCAAGCGCTCACAAAACCACGGCCGCCCGATCTGCTCCTTCCCCTGCATCCTAATTGGCAGGCAGAAGAGCGAGTTGCAGGAAGGACTCCACCAGGACTTTCAGCTACTGAAAAAACAGACTGATTTCTCCCGTCCTTAGGACAGGAGAACCAGCCTGTAACTTCCAAGAGATGCCAGACCAGCGCTGTTAATAGCAGGGGCAGGACAGCAAGAGGGGGCTGGGGAACCCCACAATGGCAGAACACCAGGGCCCGGTGGCAAGACAACCTTTGCAACCCTGATAGTTCTCCCACTGCTTTGGACCCTTATATTTTCTTGGTATGCTGGTGACATATATCTCTTGTTTTCTGCCACCCTGGGGGGCCCCAATACAGTAGGAAGGGAGCTCACTGCAGAACATGTGAAAAGGGCCCGTTGTGGGATTGTAGTAAATGGCCCCAGGATATATATATATATATATATATATATATATATATATATATATATATATATATATATATTAGTTGCATTTTATAGTTGCCCCCCTACTTTTGTCCCTGTCCCCCCATGTGCCCCCCCTAAATATGAAAGCTGGAGACGCCACTGCCGACAACAAGGTCCTATCACACATTTTCCGTCTGAAAATCCGACCGTGTGTACAGAGCATTAGTCTTAGGACTAAAATGGCATTTTAGTTTTAGTCCCATTTTAGTCTTCTGCAACTGTGTTTGTTTTAGTCGTATTTAGTCGACTAAATCTCCAGTACATTTTAGTCGTCTAAAATCTAATGGGTATAATTAAATTGTAATGCATTAGGTAAACATTTCTATACAATTTCCAAACTCATTATATACTGCTGGAGTGAAAAATCTAATATGTTATTATTTATGGTATTGAGGTATGAACATGCACTACAGACCAGTGTTAATTTTGAAGTCAAATTTCAATTTAGTTTTTGTTTAGTCTTTTCACTAAAATGGCATTTTAGTTTTAGTCCCATTTTAGTCTTTTGACTAAAATGCCATTTTAGTTTTAGTCGTATTTTAGTCATCTCAATTGCTTTAGTTATAGTCGTATTTTAATCGACTAAAATAGTATTCATTTAGTCGACTAAAATGTTTTAGTCGTTTTAGTCGGCGAAATTAACACTGGTGACGTTGTTACGGCAGGGATATTTATCCTCGTATATCCTCGTCAATAATATCCTTTAATTTGGAAAGGAGCGGGAAGTTAAAACGCTCCTTCCCCAGGTGTTTAAAGAACTTCCTTTGCTTAGCCGGGCGGTTGAAGGATCTTCCTACTTAAGGGCCTCTTTGACTGCCTTAATTAGTAGGGAAACAAGGGCGAAGTCGAAGCCTCTGACAAATTTGTCTCTCTCCAACTCGCTATGATTAAATCCCTGTGAGCCCCTGTCATATTGGGGATTACTGTGGGCAGCTTGCGAGAGCTCCTCCAGGCACCAGGCTCTCAGTTTAAGGTAAGCTCCAGCCTGGGGTTATGGTGCAGGGGGAGGGGGGGGGCTGAGATGACTCTTAAAGGGGAAGCTGAACTGCTGTTTGTACTCCTTTCTCCTGGGACGTGTGAGTGTTCCTACAAGGCTGCAGGTTCACCTATTCGTCCACCAGGGAGCCATGGACAGGTCACCACCTCCGTGCGGCCAGCCCTCACGCTCTAGGTACGTGGGGTGTGAGAAGGGGGGCCAGGTCCACGGTGGAATGGACATATCCCCTAACCTCATGTTTTCTGCCCTTCTCCTTTATAGCCCTTCCAGGTCGGACCGCCAATTTAGTGTCCAAGACCACAGGGACCTTGCCAGGCCACAACGTCAACCTTCCTCATCCAGGTCCAGACATGACTCTCTGTCTAGGACCCATCAACAGAGGAGATGCTCCCATTCCTCCTCCAGACACCACAACCACCACCACGACAGCCGCTCTGATCACAGAGCCTGCTGGGGATGTGGGACCCGAGTCCCAGGAGGCAAGTCCTTATGTGACCCTTGTCATGCCAAGGCGGTCGGGCAAAAATAGACTGAAAGCCATCGAATGGAATCAATAGTTAAGCGTGTGGTGCAGCAATTCCTCAAGGAGTGGGGTACTTCCTGCACGCAGAGCCAGTCCACCACTCTATCTGGCTCCCTGGCTGGCGAGGCCCAGGAGGATCCGGGCCCATCCCAGCCTTATGATGCTTCCCCTGGGTCTTCGGACAGCTAGTTGGAGAGAGACGAATTTGACGGAGGCTTCGACTTCGCCCTTGTTTCTCCACTAATTAAGGCGGTCAAAGAGGCCCTTAAGTAGGAAGATCCTTCCACCGCCCGGCTAAGCAAAGGAAGTTCTTTAAACACCTAGGGAAGAAATGTTCTAACTTCCCGCTCCTTTCTGAATTAAAGGATATCTTCGACGAAGAGTGAAGCAAGATAGATAAGAAGACTTCTTAGTCAAGCAAAACCTCTAGATTATACCCCTTCAAGGCAGAGGAAGTGAAACATCTGGAAAACGCTTCCCTTATAGTTGCAGCACTGATGCGACTGGCCAAACATGTCACTCTTCCCCTAAAGGACGCTGTATTCTTCAAGGATGGACTCGAGAGGAGAATAGACCAAGACCTCAAGAGAATTTACGGGCTAGCCGGTATGGCTTGCAAACCCGCCTTGGCCCACGTGGTCACGTCCAAGGCTATGGAAGCCTGGAAAGAAAATGTGGACTCCGTGCTCAAGGGCGTTTCAGAGGAACTGGCCAGGGGCTCGGCAGTCCAGGAATTGAAGCTAGCAGTGGCCTTCCTGATCTGCATGTTGGCCCGGACTATGCTGTCCTCGGTCATGGCTAAGAGGGCCTTATGGTTGCGCCCTTGGCTCACTGATTAAGCATCTAAGCAGGCCTGGTGTAGGATCCACTTTGAAGGGTCCTCATTGTTCGGTAACATGCTGGATAGCGCCATAGCCCGGGCCACGGGTGGGAAGTCGAGCTTCCCGCCCCAGGATAAGTGTTTGTTCGGTCAGAAGATGTCCCAGCGCAGAAGACGCAGTGCTGAACATTCAAGGGAAGCACACTTTTACAGACCCGGCTGAGATTTCAGAAGGAATTGGAGCAGAGGTCACACATCCTTCCAAAAGTCTGCTAAAAGCCAGGCGTCCAGTGGGCGTGAGCCAGCTAAGTCGTTTTGAGATTGGGCCCGCCCAGGCGGGTCGAGTGGGGGCACGTCTGCTTCTCTTCGGGGCACGTCTGAATGGCCTCAATCTCCAACTACTGGACCATTAAGATGGTCTCCACAGGCCACACATGGTCCTTCACCAGTACTCTTCCCCCCAGATTTAAATTCAAAAAATAATAAAAGAGTATGGGACTTTAAATGAGGCAGGTTCAAACACAAATTTGAGAGTAAAGATAAATATTTTTAATGTACATGAGTATCAAGTTGCGTAACGTTATATATAACAAAAAATTGCTCAGTGCATATGCAGACATCTTGGGAAGTAAATTACATACATATAAACAGAGTGTAGAACATAATTGCCATAACAAGGGGAAATAATACATATTTCATGAGTATAACTTGTAATATACAGTAAAATTCATAAAAATCTTGGTGGAAATGTGAGGGGTTACATCCTCAAAAGCTCGACGCGTTTCGTCGGTAAGCCGACTCATCAGGAGCGGATATTGAATATCTGTAAATAATGGAGATGTTCTAAATCAAAAAATGGGGCCCATGATATGGAAAGTATTATATGTAAAAAGATATATATAGAGCATAGAGATGGTCAAATCCGCAGACTTACATCCCATTGGAACACTGAACTCCGAATAATCCCGGTGTGCAGGGGTCACCATATCAAGCCTCCCCGGGAGCTGAGGTATAGAAGTCCGCCCATAAGTAACAGGCCCACACCAAAAACGTCCCCAACCAGGGAACAAATGTAGTATATTGGGTATTGTGCCAATAGTGGCCAGTAAATCTGTAAGATAATTAAAAGTATTGTATATGATACACCCGGCAGCACTGTCAAGTACAGAGAAAATAGGGATACATGGAGGAAAAAAGGTGAAAATAGGGTGACAAAAAGTGCAGGGTGGGGTGTAGGTAGTGATATACCTGCTGGATAGTGTGCAAAGCAGAGATAAAGGTGGGATGTAAAAGGGACCAGTGAGAATTCTGAAAGAGTAAGTAAGCAAACACTGGAAGCGTGCTTACAGAGAAGAAACCTAGTAGGTGATGTTCATGAGACAACGATACAAGTGTAGAGTGAAAAAAAAGGTGAAAAAGTAGAATATAGACAAGCCGTAACATATAGAATTACCCTGTAGTACCAGGTATAGGTTGTACCATGTGCAGTAAATCAAGCAGTGCAAGCCGGTCATCTGGTCAGTTGTAAATGGGGACTCCCAGGTGGGCCGGTCAAATAGGGCAGACAATACCAACGTCACGCAAGCGTGATGACGGGCAGGAAGCGTCTGCCCGCCAATGACACCAGACCTAATCCCGCCAATGTATCAGCCAGATGGAGAAACCGCGAAATCAGACGGCGCCAACTAAGGACGTCACTGGTGCGGAATGCGTGGCGTCGATACGCACGAGGCTAGCCGTCCCCATGACACCCGTGAATAGCAAGGGCGGCAAGGGGCGGCGCCTGATGCGAATCGCAGCTCCCGGGAAATGGAAGACAAAGGCAACCAAAGCAAAGCAGGCACGATGAACAATATCCACTAGGGATGAAAAGACTGTGGAGCATAAGTTGGTACAAAGAAGGGGGAGGGGAATATCTAAAACCCCACGTATCGCAAGTGCATAAAAAATAGTACATAACATCCAGAGGTTGGGGATTATAAGGTCCCGTCAAACCCTTGGGTAGATATACGAGTATAAAAGGGGTAGCTACATGCTACCCATTGTGTAGGAACTCTGCCTCCATCCCGGTTTCAACATACAACAGAGGGGGGAATGTATATCTCCATATACTGGGACTTTAAATGAAGCGCACAAGGTAAGGGGGTTAGTGCGCCTCCATCCCTAATTATAAATTCAAAAAATAATAAAAGAGTATGGGACTTTAAATGAGGCAGGTTCAAACACAAATTTGAGAGTAAAGATAAATATTTTTAATGTACATGAGTATCAAGTTGCGTAACGTTATATATAACAAAAACTTGCTCAGTGCATATGCAGACATCTTGGGAAGTATAACTTGTAATATACAGTAAAATTCATAAAAATCTTGGTGGAAATGTGAGGGGTTACATCCTCAAAAGCTCGACGCGTTTCGTCGGTAAGCCGACTCATCAGGAGCGGATATTGAATATCTGTAAATAATGGAGATGTTCTAAATCAAAAAATGGGGCCCGTGATATGGAAAGTATTATATGTAAAAAGATATATATAGAGCATAGAGATGGTCAAATCCGCAGACTTACATCCCATTGGAACACTGAACTCCGAATAATCCCGGTGTGCAGGGGTCACCATATCAAGCCTCCCCGGGAGCTGAGGTATAGAAGTCCGCCCATAAGTAACAGGCCCACACCGAAAACGTCCCCAACCAGGGAACAAATTTAGTATATTGGGTATTGTGCCAATAGTGGCCAGTAAATCTGTAAGATAATTAAAAGTATTGTATATGATACACCTGGCAGCACTGTCAAGTACAGAGAAAATAGGGATACATGGAGGAAAAAAGGTGAAAATAGGGTGACAAAAAGTGCAGGGTGGGGTGTAGGTAGTGATATACCTGCTGGATAGTGTGCAAAGCAGAGATAAAGGTGGGATGTAAAAGGGACCAGTGAGAATTCTGAAAGAGTAAGTAAGCAAACACTGGAAGCGTGCTTACAGAGAAGAAACCTAGTAGGTGATGTTCATGAGACAACGATACAAGTGTAGAGTGAAAAAAAAGGTGAAAAAGTAGAATATAGACAAGCCGTAACATATAGAATTACCCTGTAGTACCAGGTATAGGTTGTACCATGTGCAGTAAATCAAGCAGTGCAAGCCGGTCATCTGGTCAGTTGTAAATGGGGACTCCCAGGTGGGCCGGTCAAATAGGGCAGACAATACCAACGTCACGCAAGCGTGATGACGGGCGGGAAGCGTCTGCCCGCCAATGACGCCAGACCTAATCCTGCCAATGTATCAGCCAGATGGAGAAACCGCGAAACCAGACGGCGCCAACTAAGGACGTCACTGGTGCGGAATGCGTGGCGTCGATACGCACGAGGCTAGCCATCCCCATGACACCCGTGAATAGCAAGGGCGGCAAGGGGTGGCGCCTGATGCGAATCGCAGCTCCCGGGAAATGGAAGACAAAGGCAACCAAAGCAAAGCAGGCACGATGAACAATATCCACTAGGGATGAAAAGACTGTGGAGCATAAGTTGGTACAAAGAAGGGGGGGGGAATATCTAAACCCCCACGTATCGCAAGTGCATAAAAAATAGTACATAACATCCAGAGGTTGGGGATTATAAGGTCCCATCAAACCCTCGGGTAGATATACGAGTATAAAAGGGGTAGCTACATGCTACCCATTGTGTAGGAACTCTGCCTCCATCCCGGTTTCAACATACAACAGAGGGGGGAATGTATATCTCCATATACTGGGACTTTAAATGAAGCGCACAAGGTAAGGGGGGTAGTGCGCCTCCATCCCTAATTATAAATTCAAAAAATAATAAAAGAGTATGGGACTTTAAATGAGGCAGGTTCAAACACAAATTTGAGAGTAAAGATAAATATTTTTAATGTACATGAGTATCAAGTTGCGTAACGTTATATATAACAAAAAATTGCTCAGTGCATATGCAGACATCTTGGGAAGTAAATTACATACATATAAACAGAGTGTAGAACATAATTGCCATAACAAGGGGAAATAATACATATTTCATGAGTATAACTTGTAATATACAGTAAAAGACATAAAAATCTTGGTGGAAATGTGAGGGGTTACATCCTCAAAAGCTCGACGCGTTTCGTCGGTAAGCCGACTCATCAGGAGCGGATATTGAATATCTGTAAATAATGGAGATGTTCTAAATCAAAAAATGGGGCCCATGATATGGAAAGTATTATATGTAAAAAGATATATATAGAGCATAGAGATGGTCAAATACGCAGACTTACATCCCATTGGAACACTGAACTCCGAATAATCCCGGTGTGCAGGGGTCACCATATCAAGCCTCCCCGGGAGCTGAGGTATAGAAGTCCGCCCATAAGTAACAGGCCCACACCGAAAACATCCCCAACCAGGGGCTTTGGTTGCCTTTGTCTTCCATTTCCCGGGAGCTGCGATTCGCATCAGGCGCCGCCCCTTGCCGCCCTTGCTATTCACGGGTGTCATGGGGACGGCTAGCCTCGTGCGTATCGACGCCACGCATTCCGCACCAGTGACGTCCTTAGTTGGCGCCGTCTGGTTTCGCGGTTTCTCCATCTGGCTGATACATTGGCGGGATTAGGTCTGGCGTCATTGGCGGGCAGACGCTTCCCGCCCGTCATCACGCTTGCGTGACGTTGGTATTGTCTGCCCTATTTGACCGGCCCACCTGGGAGTCCCCATTTACAACTGACCAGATGACCGGCTTGCACTGCTTGATTTACTGCACATGGTACAACCTATACCTGGTACTACAGGGTAATTCTATATGTTACGGCTTGTCTATATTCTACTTTTTCATCTTTTTTTTCACTCTACACTTGTATCGTTGTCTCATGAACATCACCTACTAGGTTTCTTCTCTGTAAGCACGCTTCCAGTGTTTGCTTACTTACTCTTTCAGAATTCTCACTGGTCCCTTTTACATCCCACCTTTATCTCTGCTTTGCACACTATCCAGCAGGTATATCACTACCTACACCCCACCCTGCACTTTTTGTCACCCTATTTTCACCTTTTTTCCTCCATGTATCCCTATTTTCTCTGTACTTGACAGTGCTGCCGGGTGTATCATATACAATACTTTTAATTATCTTACAGATTTACTGGCCACTATTGGCACAATACCCAATATACTAAATTTGTTCCCTGGTTGGGGACGTTTTCGGTGTGGGCCTGTTACTTATGGGCGGACTTCTATACCTCAGCTCCCGGGGAGGCTTGATATGGTGACCCCTGCACACCGGGATTATTCGGAGTTCAGTGTTCCAATGGGATGTAAGTCTGCGGATTTGACCATCTCTATGCTCTATATATATCTTTTTACATATAATACTTTCCATATCATGGGCCCCATTTTTTGATTTAGAACATCTCCATTATTTACAGATATTCAATATCCGCTCTTGATGAGTCGGCTTACCGACGAAACGCGTCGAGCTTTTGAGGATGTAACCCCTCACATTTCCACCAAGATTTTTATGAATTTTACTGTATATTACAAGTTATACTCATGAAATATGTATTATTTCCCCTTGTTATGGCAATTATGTTCTACACTCTGTTTATATGTATGTAATTTACTTCCCAAGATGTCTGCATATGCACTGAGCAATTTTTTGTTATATATAACGTTACGCAACTTGATACTCATGTACATTAAAAATATTTATCTTTACTCTCAAATTTGTGTTTGAACCTGCCTCATTTAAAGTCCCATACTCTTTTATTATTTTTTGAATTTATAATTAGGGATGGAGGCGCACTACCCCCCTTACCTTGTGCGCTTCATTTAAAGTCCCAGTATATGGAGATATACATTCCCCCCTCTGTTGTATGTTGAAACCGGGATGGAGGCAGAGTTCCTACACAATGGGTAGCATGTAGCTACCCCTTTTATACTCGTATATCTACCCGAGGGTTTGATGGGACCTTATAATCCCCAACCTCTGGATGTTATGTACTATTTTTTATGCACTTGCGATACGTGGGGTTTTAGATATTTTCCCCCCCCCCTTCTTTGTACCAACTTATGCTCCACAGTCTTTTCATCCCTAGTGGATATTGTTCATCGTGCCTGCTTTGCTTTGGTTGCCTTTGTCTTCCATTTCCCGGGAGCTGCGATTCGCATCAGGCGCCGCCCCTTGCCGCCCTTGCTATTCACGGGTGTCATGGGGACGGCTAGCCTCGTACGTATCGACGCCACGCATTCCGCACCAGTGACGTCCTTAGTTGGCGTCGTCTGGTTTCGCGGTTTCTCCATCTGGCTGATACATTGGCGGGATTAGGTCTGGCGTCATTGGCGGGCAGACGCTTCCCGCCCGTCATCACGCTTGCGTGACGTTGGTATTGTCTGCCCTATTTGACCGGCCCACCTGGGAGTCCCCATTTACAACTGACCAGATGACCGGCTTGCACTGCTTGATTTACTGCACATGGTACAACCTATACCTGGTACTACAGGGTAATTCTATATGTTACGGCTTGTCTATATTCTACTTTTTCACCTTTTTTTTCACTCTACACTTGTATCGTTGTCTCATGAACATCACCTACTAGGTTTCTTCTCTGTAAGCACGCTTCCAGTGTTTGCTTACTTACTCTTTCAGAATTCTCACTGGTCCCTTTTACATCCCACCTTTATCTCTGCTTTGCACACTATCCAGCAGGTATATCACTACCTACACCCCACCCTGCACTTTTTGTCACCCTATTTTCACCTTTTTTCCTCCATGTATCCCTATTTTCTCTGTACTTGAAAGTGCTGCCGGGTGTATCATATACAATACTTTTAATTATCTTACAGATTTACTGGCCACTATTGGCACAATACCCAATATACTACATTTGTTCCCTGGTTGGGGACGTTTTCGGTGTGGGCCTGTTACTTATGGGCGGACTTCTATACCTCAGCTCCCGGGGAGGCTTGATATGGTGACCCCTGCACACCGGGATTATTCGGAGTTCAGTGTTCCAATGGGATGTAAGTCTGCGGATTTGACCATCTCTATGCTCTATATATATCTTTTTACATATAATACTTTCCATATCATGGGCCCCATTTTTTGATTTAGAACATCTCCATTATTTACAGATATTCAATATCCGCTCCTGATGAGTCGGCTTACCGACAAAACGCGTCGAGCTTTTGAGGATGTAACCCCTCACATTTCCACCAAGATTTTTATGAATTTTACTGTATATTACAAGTTATACTCATGAAATATGTATTATTTCCCCTTGTTATGGCAATTATGTTCTACACTCTGTTTATATGTATGTAATTTACTTCCCAAGATGTCTGCATATGCACTGAGCAATTTTTTGTTATATATAACGTTACGCAACTTGATACTCATGTACATTAAAAATATTTATCTTTACTCTCAAATTTGTGTTTGAACCTGCCTCATTTAAAGTCCCATACTCTTTTATTATTTTTTGAATTTATAATTAGGGATGGAGGCGCACTACCCCCCTTACCTTGTGCGCTTCATTTAAAGTCCCAGTATATGGAGATATACATTCCCCCCTCTGTTGTATGTTGAAACCGGGATGGAGGCAGAGTTCCTACACAATGGGTAGTATGTAGCTACCCCTTTTATACTCGTATATCTACCCGAGGGTTTGATGGGACCTTATAATCCCCAACCTCTGGATGTTATGTACTATTTTTTATGCACTTGCGATACGTGGGGTTTTAGATATTTCCCCCCCCCCCCCCTTCTTTGTACCAACTTATGCTCCACAGTCTTTTCATCCCTAGTGGATATTGTTCATCGTGCCTGCTTTGCTTTGGTTGCCTTTGTCTTCCATTTCCCGGGAGCTGCGATTCGCATCAGGCGCCGCCCCTTGCCGCCCTTGCTATTCACGGGTGTCATGGGGACGGCTAGCCTCGTGCGTATCGACGCCACGCATTCCGCACCAGTGACGTCCTTAGTTGGCGCCGTCTGGTTTCGCGGTTTCTCCATCTGGCTGATACATTGGCGGGATTAGGTCTGGCGTCATTGGCGGGCAGACGCTTCCCGCCCGTCATCACGCTTGCGTGACGTTGGTATTGTCTGCCCTATTTGACCGGCCCACCTGGGAGTCCCCATTTACAACTGACCAGATGACCGGCTTGCACTGCTTGATTTACTGCACATGGTACAACCTATACCTGGTACTACAGGGTAATTCTATATGTTACGGCTTGTCTATATTCTACTTTTTCACCTTTTTTTTCACTCTACACTTGTATCGTTGTCTCATGAACATCACCTACTAGGTTTCTTCTCTGTAAGCACGCTTCCAGTGTTTGCTTACTTACTCTTTCAGAATTCTCACTGGTCCCTTTTACATCCCACCTTTATCTCTGCTTTGCACACTATCCAGCAGGTATATCACTACCTACACCCCACCCTGCACTTTTTGTCACCCTATTTTCACCTTTTTTCCTCCATGTATCCCTATTTTCTCTGTACTTGACAGTGCTGCCGGGTGTATCATATACAATACTTTTAATTATCTTACAGATTTACTGGCCACTATTGGCACAATACCCAATATACTACATTTGTTCCCTGGTTGGGGACGTTTTCGGTGTGGGCCTGTTACTTATGGGCGGACTTCTATACCTCAGCTCCCGGGGAGGCTTGATATGGTGACCCCTGCACACCGGGATTATTCGGAGTTCAGTGTTCCAATGGGATGTAAGTCTGCGGATTTGACCATCTCTATGCTCTATATATATCTTTTTACATATAATACTTTCCATATCATGGGCCCCATTTTTTGATTTAGAACATCTCCATTATTTACAGATATTCAATATCCGCTCCTGATGAGTCGGCTTACCGACGAAACGCGTCGAGCTTTTGAGGATGTAACCCCTCACATTTCCACCAAGATTTTTATGAATTTTACTGTATATTACAAGTTATACTCATGAAATATGTATTATTTCCCCTTGTTATGGCAATTATGTTCTACACTCTGTTTATATGTATGTAATTTACTTCCCAAGATGTCTGCATATGCACTGAGCAATTTTTTGTTATATATAACGTTACGCAACTTGATACTCATGTACATTAAAAATATTTATCTTTACACTCAAATTTGTGTTTGAACCTGCCTCATTTAAAGTCCCATACTCTTTTATTATTTTTTGAATTTATAATTAGGGATGGAGGCGCACTACCCCCCTTACCTTGTGCGCTTCATTTAAAGTCCCAGTATATGGAGATATACATTCCCCCCTCTGTTGTATGTTGAAACCGGGATGGAGGCAGAGTTCCTACACAATGGGTAGCATGTAGCTACCCCTTTTATACTCGTATATCTACCCGAGGGTTTGATGGGACCTTATAATCCCCAACCTCTGGATGTTATGTACTATTTTTTATGCACTTGCGATACGTGGGGTTTTAGATATTTCCCCCCCCCCCTTCTTTGTACCAACTTATGCTCCACAGTCTTTTCATCCCTAGTGGATATTGTTCATCGTGCCTGCTTTGCTTTGGTTGCCTTTGTCTTCCATTTCCCGGGAGCTGCGATTCGCATCAGGCGCCGCCCCTTGCCGCCCTTGCTATTCACGGGTGTCATGGGGACGGCTAGCCTCGTGCGTATCGACGCCACGCATTCCGCATAAGTGACGTCCTTAGTTGGCGCCGTCTGGTTTCGCGGTTTCTCCATCTGGCTGATACATTGGCGGGATTAGGTCTGGCGTCATTGGCGGGCAGACGCTTCCCGCCCGTCATCACGCTTGCGTGACGTTGGTATTGTCTGCCCTATTTGACCGGCCCACCTGGGAGTCCCCATTTACAACTGACCAGATGACCGGCTTGCACTGCTTGATTTACTGCACATGGTACAACCTATACCTGGTACTACAGGGTAATTCTATATGTTACGGCTTGTCTATATTCTACTTTTTCACCTTTTTTTTCACTCTACACTTGTATCGCTGTCTCATGAACATCACCTACTAGGTTTCTTCTCTGTAAGCACGCTTCCAGTGTTTGCTTACTTACTCTTTCAGAATTCTCACTGGTCCCTTTTACATCCCACCTTTATCTCTGCTTTGCACACTATCCAGCAGGTATATCACTACCTACACCCCACCCTGCACTTTTTGTCACCCTATTTTCACCTTTTTTCCTCCATGTATCCCTATTTTCTCTGTACTTGACAGTGCTGCTGGGTGTATCATATACAATACTTTTAATTATCTTACAGATTTACTGGCCACTATTGGCACAATACCCAATATACTACATTTGTTCCCTGGTTGGGGACGTTTTCGGTGTGGGCCTGTTACTTATGGGCGGACTTCTATACCTCAGCTCCCGGGGAGGCTTGATATGGTGACCCCTGCACACCGGGATTATTCGGAGTTCAGTGTTCCAATGGGATGTAAGTCTGCGGATTTGACCATCTCTATGCTCTATATATATCTTTTTACATATAATACTTTCCATATCATGGGCCCCATTTTTTGATTTAGAACATCTCCATTATTTACAGATATTCAATATCCGCTCCTGATGAGTCGGCTTACCGACAAAACGCGTCGAGCTTTTGAGGATGTAACCCCTCACATTTCCACCAAGATTTTTATGAATTTTACTGTATATTACAAGTTATACTCATGAAATATGTATTATTTCCCCTTGTTATGGCAATTATGTTCTACACTCTGTTTATATGTATGTAATTTACTTCCCAAGATGTCTGCATATGCACTGAGCAATTTTTTGTTATATATAACGTTACGCAACTTGATACTCATGTACATTAAAAATATTTATCTTTACTCTCAAATTTGTGTTTGAACCTGCCTCATTTAAAGTCCCATACTCTTTTATTATTTTTTGAATTTATAATTAGGGATGGAGGCGCACTACCCCCCTTACCTTGTGCGCTTCATTTAAAGTCCCAGTATATGGAGATATACATTCCCCCCTCTGTTGTATGTTCCCCCCAGATTTATTTCCACCCTGCTACCACGATCTGAAAAAAACACTAACAATCACTGATCGCTGCCATTACTAAAAAAAAAATAAAAAATAAAAATGCCATAAATCTATCTTCTATTTTGTAGATGCTATAACTTTTGCGCAAACCAATCAATATACTCTTATTGCGTTTTGAGTTTTTTTACATTTTTATTGGATATGTATTAAAAAGTAAAAAATATTGTTTTTTTTTTCAAAATTGTCACTCTTTTTTTGTTTATAGCGCAAAAAATAGAAACCAAAAAGGTGATCAAATACCACCAAAAGAAAGCTCTATTTGTGGGAAGAAAAGACATCAATTTTGTTTAAGTACAGTGTCACACGACCGCGCAATTGTCAGTTAAAGTTACGCAGTCATTAAGGGGGAAAATGTTCCGGTCCTTAAGTGGTTAAGTAAGTTTATGATTTTGTGTTGGGCCACATTCATAGCCAGGCCTAATTCTTAATTAGACACTCCCAGAAAAAGAGAAAGCTATGATGTGCTAGGAGAGAAGGGCTGTGCTAAGAAAATTGACACTTCTTGGAGTAGTCAAATTTTCTAGCAAGTTCAAAGGCACATTGAAACTAAATAAAAAACATAATTTAAAGAAAAGAAACAACACTGCAAGTAACATTTTAATTACTTGATTTTCTGTGCTTTTTAACCTGCATTTTTCAAAATGGTGACAGGGCCTCTTTCATTTTGATAACTGGGTCCCTTTCTGTACATCACTACTGAAACAAGCCTATAAAACAGTCAGGTTTTGCTGATTTCAGCAGGCAGGCCTGGTACAATGGGGGGATGTCATTGAGAACCAATTCTGCAGGCCAAGGAATGGTGGCCAAAGGCAGGAGTACACAGACAGGGAAGTTTGGGAGACACATACAGACACAGTACAGCATTTATAGTAGGTGGTTGTAAGCAAAAACTGAAACACAGGCAGACTAACCGAACAAGATTAGCTTTTATTATATACAGAACATATTTTCAGTCTATTGTATCTGTTGGCACCAAGAATACAATAAAGTTACTCTTGGAGAAAATGACAATCCCAAGGTGGTATAATAGTGTTAACTGATGGTCATATTTTCAGACTCCTCTGGGAGATCTCATAATTAGATGATTTCCTGGTACACAGACAAATATGCTTCAGGCCTTTTTCATATCCATCTTGCAGGAACTCTAAAACTTTTAATGCCAAAGTCTGACTGTCCTGTCACTGAAACTTTTCGGTTTGTGCCAATTAGTGAAGATATTCCAAATGTTCATGAATGCTGAAATAGTAGAAGAACTCCTTCATAATATCCTGGTTTAGCTTACTCATTGTGTAAAACCAAAGTTCTTTAATATGGACCATGTAAGGTAGCCATAGACATGAGATGGCAGTCTCCCTATTAGCCATTTTGGATGAATAAATTATAATCTTATGTTGATGGGAGACTTCTGGCCCACCAAAGTTTAGACTAAAATGTTATCTTGCACAGGGTTGATAAAACTACTTGAAATTTCCATCTGAAGGATATTTATCAATATTAATATTTTTAGTATTGGAACCTTGTAGGGTAGGCGGGTGGTACCTCCTTCATGTTCCCCTTTGTTGGGTGCCAAGTGTGGGTCACATGAGAGGCCTACCCTGGGGTGGGTTAATCTGGGCTATGCTAGGCCGTGAGAACAGGGTCACTCTCCTGCAGGTAGGGTACTTTTACTTGTGCCATGACCATCAATGCCCTAAGACAAGGCTAAGGTCACTTTCAGGAAGAGCTCAACATTAAGGCTGACCTTCGACTCAAATATAGATGTACACTGTGTACAATTGAACAGATGACTGAACTTTAGTTAACTCTATTGAGCCCCATATCAATATATACCACGACTGTCACTTGGTGCATTTTAGAGGGACATGCAGAGCCGATGCCCTCTCCACCTGTCCAGCGTATCTCTACTACCTAACTCCCAGTATTGGAATGGAGTCCCACTGTGCACCTAGCACAGACTCAATGTGTGAACTACATCATCTCTTTCTATTCACTATCTATGCCCAGGCTGGGGACCTCTGAGCTCTGATCTGCTATGCTGCTATGTGAGACAGACGACCAGGCGAGATAATGCCAACAACAACCTTGCTGCAAGAGGTACAGGCTTTTACAGGCACATGCTTTACGACAGGCTGCTTGCTAGACCTTCGTTACTCTTGGTAACCAGTTGCTGTCTTCATACCCCAGTGTGCCTACTGACTCAGACTGGAAAGCACATGTGTGCCAGTTACTTACATAACCCCTTTGGAAAAAGCTTCAGAACAGGCATGGTGAAGTTTCAACACTTTACTTGAATAAGTTGAGCATTGCAGACAGCAGTAATACAGATCTTTCCTAACCTAGTCCCTAACTATAGCAGCTGCCCCAACATGCACAGGCAAAAGTCCATCCATGGAAAGTTCTTATGAGAGATGCTCCAGCATACTCGTGACTTCAGAGTGGGCTTCTGGTCCCAGGAATCCCCCTACTTTGTGAAAGGTCTCCGAACTCGACGAGCAACTGGACCCTGATTTCTTCCCTCGCTTCTCCTCCTCCTCTGACTGTGTGTGTCTAAAGATTACCTGCTGTGTCTTGTCTGTGTCTCTTCCCATGCAGACTATGTGTGTTCTCTTGTCTTACATTGTGCGGGCTGCCTGTGTCTTCTTTCTCATGCAGCAGGCTGTTTGTCTGGGCAGAGCCCTCTCCCTGTTTAATAACAGAACAGGGAGAGACTGAGAGCTCAGCAAAAAGTGCAGGAAATTGGGTCTTACTGACCCAATGAAAATGGCATGTTCCACATACATTGTGATTGGTCCTTTTCAGATATTTTTAGATATAAATATATGGCAACCTGGAGTGGATGGTCTATGCCCCTGTTGAAGACCCCTAGGTCGAAACGCGTCGGGCCCATACACTATCCTCCATGTTGCCCACTTGTTTTTTATGCATTGTGATCACGTTTTTATTTGTTCATGGTTGTTTTACGAATAAAAACACAGTTTTTACCTGCACCATGTGGAGGCATATTTTTTCTTTCTCCACATCTCGTGTATGAGGTCAAGTGCCCCCAATAGCTTTTCAAGTGACGTCTTTGCCCACCCGATCCATCCCTCGGCGGTTTACTGTGAGGACCTGCCTGGTGGCCCCCGGAGATCCATGCAGACTACAGCCTAGAGGATCTGAGTGTCAAGACTTCCTTTTCCACGCCTTTGGTGGCACACTGCTCATGCGATTCCCTGTCGCTGACATGGGAATCTACGGGATCTGGTAAGAGTCTTTACACATTACTTCTGCCATGATTGGTCCATCCAGTTGAAATGTTGGTTTATGATGAAATTTGACTTCTGACAACCATTTGAATATCACCATCTCTTGGAATACACTCACCTTTTGGTGCAGTGGGACATTCACATTCACCTATTGACTTTATGTTTATTTTTCATTTTTTGTTTTAGCACTAATTCAGACCCTGGTGAGTTCTGTTTTCTCACATATTCATCATGCGCTGCATTTTTTCTATATGTAGGTTCATTGTTTTTGTCAGACTGTATGCAGCAGCTCCCTTATAGTCGCATTTGTTAGCGCGGTGTTTCATATCTATTTTGTAGTCTCCTAGAGTGGACTTTAAACTAGTTATAGTATTATTTTTCATATAGCATTTAATGCTTCTATGCACTGTTTATTGCTGACTTTGCTGATTTATATGCTGATTCAAGTCTAGTGGTACAGAACTCTATTCTAAGTTACTTTGGCATAGTGATTATACCATCTAAAAAGTGTACATGAACATGAACATGAAAGTGTACCTTCTGGCAACCCTAGGCACCCCCTGCAAGGGAAGACCCAACACGTATTTAGACTAATCCACTGTAATTTTAAGTTGCAGAAGAGTATAAACTAAGGCCCATTTCACACGAGCAGACTGATCAGGTCTTGTCAGTTTTTCAGGCAGACCCAATCAGACCATTCATTGCCCTCTTTCAGAAACCATGAACCAGACCGAGACAGAAGTACAGTAAAATCACACTTGTTTATTAATAAAAATAAAAAGGTAAATAGAGTAAGCGTAGTCAAAGCGTAGCCAGATTCCAGTAACCGGATCGGGTAGTCAGCCAAGCCAGAGTTCAGTAACCAGATCGGGTAATTAGCCAAGCCAGAGTTCAGTAACCAGATTGGGTAATCAGCCAGGCCAGAAGTCAGGGATCCAAGTAGAGGAACAGCAAGCAGGATAAGGAGCCAGAAGGGATGTCAGCAAAGCCAGTCTTTAAACAGGAACGCAGGAGATTGTTTCTTGCGATGTGACCAAGACGAAGGCAGGAATGAAGTGAGCTGGAGATCTTTAAGTAGGCAGGACTGACGAGCAGATCCACAACAGCTGGTTAACTGTTGAGGGAGATGAGAGCTGGCAATTAGCCGACAGCTGAGCAGCCAGCTCAGAGAAGGAAGGGCTGAGCCAGCCCTAACACCCTCTATGGAGCGACGGGTGTCAATGGACATGTGTCCATTGACATCCACTGACATCCTCTCCAATCCGCTAAAAGCAAACAGATGGAGATACATTCCCCATCCGCCTAGTGGATCCGATGGCAGGCGGGTGTAAAAGGACAGGCAGTTCATTTACATCCGACTGCCTATAGAGGAGAGCGGGCTGTACCTGTGTCCATTCTGCATAAGTAGAATGCACAGACAAGCCATCCGTCTGCTCAGCGGGGATCATCGGAAAGATTCCCCACTGAGCAGGCGGAGTCTGCCCTGTGTGAAGGGGGCCTAGGGCTTCTATTCCTGGTATCTTTGCACAAGTCCACCCAGGGCTATTTTTGATGTTTGTACTTTTTCTTCTTCATCGAGGTACAGTTTGGTTAGATGGATAGACTAACAACTGCTGATTTTTATGTATTTTACATTAAAGTATGCTACGAACGGGCCTATGAGATCACTAACTTCCAAACACAGCTTCTGTTTAGTAAAATATTTTTTCTTGGTCCTTTGTGGCATTCTAGTATTGACCAGAATTTTTTGGTGCTGACCTTAGCTTGTCTTCTGAATCAGGTTTTAGCATTCTGTATTGGTACTAGGATGCGTACAGAGTTTTAGTCAGTGTAGGTAAATTTCCAGGCTTGGCTGGCAGCCAAGCCTGTGTGTGTTTTTCTTCTGGGTCAGGGTTTGAGTGACTCAGAGAGGGCTGGGTGACTCACAGGCAGCATCACTGAGACCTCCAACTTCTTTCCAGAACATGCTGGAATCTTCTATAAAGGAAGGAGGAGAGGAGAGGTAGAGCTGCCTGGGGTATTCTGAGTGCCCTGACCAATCCCCAACTTGGATTGGCAGGCCCCCTCAAATACTTAGGGTCAGCGCAGCTGGGGAGGAGTTGTGATTGGGTGAAAGATGGACATGGAGTGTTAGGCTGTCGGGGCCTTTGGGGAAGATTCCCAGTCTAGGCGGGGGGTGACCTTGGGCCTGGGCTCTGGTGCAGACAGGACCCTCTTACAACCCACAGAGGTGATGTGGCCAGGAGGCACAGGAGGAGCAAGAGAGGACAGCAGGAGAACACTGCCGGGCAAGCATCCATGACTTCCACAGAGGTAACCAGGAGGGATGCTGAGTGTCACACAGTCATGAGAACTGTGGAGGCACGCCTCAGAGGACTGGAAGAGTGAAATCTGGGATGGGTGCAGAGCCAGTGGAGTGGACTGTGGTGGCACAAGCAGTGGAGAGAGACAGCTGCAGCCAGGAGGGCTGGCAGGGACTAAAGATGTGGTGCTGGGATCAGTAGCCACGTGGACAGCTAGCACTAGGACTACCAAAATTTTTGCTACACCAAAGCCGCTCGCGGTCCCTGCCTGCAAAGGGCATTTGCTAAGGCTTGGCGGAGCCAGTGTCAGGCCTAAACTACAGCACTAGCTGGTCCTGGGAGTGATAGTCTGCAAGCAAGTTTGTGCTGGCAGAAGAGATGAAGTTGTATATAGTTCCTAGTCCCTAGTCCCTACATTGTCTTCTTGAAATCCACTGGGCATTCCATAATTCCCAAATCCCCATCTAAGTTGAATTCCCTCAATAAAACAACAAAAACAAAGTGCATGGACTGTTTTCTGTCTCAGGAGCGACTGAAGATTGTGTGCCGGGCTGGGCAGGGTGACAGACAAACCACAACTATCAGCAGCCCGTACGGGGGTACCGCTTCACAGGTATGTTTGCCTGATCTAATCATTACCTGTTACTTGCCTGTTTACTTCCAGTCTCCATTACTGTTTCCCAGAAAGGGGGCCATACAGTACATTTTAATTTAAAAAATGGAAGATTCCAGGTGGAAAATTGCCAAACAGCATCTACATCCAACCATATGCAAGCACTGTTTGGGTATTCTTACAGCCGGTAACACCAGCTGTCGGACTACAATAGCTGCAGCGGGAGATTCATCTACCTGCACTGTTTAGCAAGGTTGGAAATCTAACAAAAGGAAATCTATTGGTGTATGGCCAATTTTACTCTCTCTACTTGTCCTAGTGACTGTTGTCACTGTTGCAGAAAGTGATGGAAAATCCAGGATTTTGTAGCAAAAAGTAAAATGACAGGGGTTTTAATCTTTCCTTACTCTATCCAAAACTAAAAAAAACTTAGACTATAAATGCACTATAAAATTGTCACTAGATTCCATCAAGTATGGCTAGATTCACTACTGTCCTCTTCTGGATAATCTAATACACTCCTTTGGTCATCTGCCTGCAATATCAGCTGTCACTAGTCTGAAGGGCAATAAACTTGCGCAGTTTAATTCATACCTCCTATACTGCAGTTTCTGGTGAAGACTAAACTTTTGTAAGACCCCAAAACTCTGAAATAAACATCCACACAACTTGAATAATGTATAACCTATTTGCTTTCTGCTATAAACCTATACTCCAACCTTACCCCTTATTTATTAATGAAAACCAAACAACTTCTGGAGTAAAATAGGCCGTAACAGCCTTAATTTATTAAACCAAAAATATATATATCAATATAAATATATTTTAAATAACGTAAACATTAACATTATCAACAACTGTTATGACAAAACCTTCAGCTCTTCCTAGTGTTGGTCTTTGCAGGTCCACCAATAACCACTCCTCTGTATCCAAAATCCAACACTGCGGTCCCTCTGCCGTGGGTTTTTTAGGTCTCAAGCTGACAGGCTGACTCAGAGACATCCACTTACCGCAGTGCACCATAACCAATCTCCAGATAACCTCCGTTATCTGGTTACCACCTTCAGGACCCATACCACCAGCAGATCCTGACTCTCTGTTCTGAAATCTCATACTCACCCACAAAGACCAAACACCAGCCACAGCAACGACATCCATACTGTACTTTTACTGTAAAAAAAAAACAAGGAAAAACAAACACAACACACAAACAACCTGCACCTAACATTAAAATTTATTTTAGGGTGGGTGAGCAGGAACTTTCCTTGGCTCTTCTGCTGCTGAATGGGGGAGGAGTCCACTCCTACATTTGTTACATGATCCCTCCTCACAGCCTAAGCTGCTAATCCTATCCTCTGACACACCCCACCAATCACTGCAAGGTTAACAATGTCATGTAAGCCCTCTGCTTACTTCGTTGTTAACTCATGCAGCGCCGGACTTGTCTTGACTAATGTATAACCTATTTGCTTTCTGCTATAAATATATACTCCAGCCTTACCCCTTATTTATTAATGAAAACCAAACAACTTCTGGAGTAAAATAGGCCATAACAGCCTTAATTTATTAAAACAAAAATATATATATCAATATAAATTTATTTTAAATAGCGTAAACATTAACATTATCAACAACAACTGTTACGACAAAACCTTCAGCTCCTCCTAGTGTTGGTCTTTGCAGGTCCACCAATAACCATCTCCAGATAACCTCAGTTATCTGGTTACCATCTTCAGGACCCATACCACCAGCAGATCCTGACTCTCCGTTCCAAAATCTCATCCTCACCCGCAAAGACCAAACACCAGCCACAGCAACCAAGGGGAATCCACTTACCCTTGGGAGACCCTCCACACCCTCCATGCTCGCTGTGCTCCATCCTGGATCCCCAGGGCCCACAGGTCAGTACCTATATCATTCAGGTGCACTCCATCTCCCCTTAAGTACCGCCATGTCTCCACCTCCAACTCCAAATGCCTGATTCCTAAACCCCCGTTCCTCACAACAAACCTGCTGATGTCCCTGTTTATCTTACATGGTGCCCTATTCACACGCTCCACTGATCTGGCCATTCTCCACGATGTGCGAGCCACCATATCCGACTAAACTATGATCATGTCCGGATAAGACATGCGCAGCCGCAACAAATCAAATTTAATATCTCTCGTAATATCCAGCATAGACCTGACCCCCAAATCATTGCCACCCACGTGTAAGATTAATACATTTGGCGGTTTATCCATCCGTGCAAAACAGTGTACCTCCGAGACCACTCTGCTCCATAACATGCCCGGAAATCCCAGCCACCGGACACACGCTTCCTGTCTAGAAAAGTCCAGCTGGTGCCCCTTTGGTCTGACAGCCACCCTTCTCGCCCCCCAGCACACAAATGAGTGGCCCAAAATCCATATCAAGCACGGCTCAGCAGCTGCAATAGAAGAAACAAATGCACTAATCACCCCAACTTACATCACAACCCCCAATACCCCTGACCAGGCAATACCCGTTTTTACAATAGCTGGGGATGGACATATAGCCTAAACCTCCCAGACTCCCAACGCCCAATGCGCTTCACGGCCTCATCATCCAACCCACACCTAGCTGCTTCCATCGCCGCCCCTATTCAGAACGAATAAGAAGAGAAGTCCCCGTCTGCTAAACCCAAAAACCTCAAACATTTTTTGAAAACAGCGATAAATTGAAACCGCGAAAGGGGGGAACCATCCGCATGTATTAAAAAGGATCCGAGCACTGCTGGCCTTCGTTCTAAAAACCCCCTAACCGCCTCCACCGGACACAATGATGAACCTTGCAAGGGATATACATGTACCATCCTGCCTCTACCTGATTGATCCGTTTTGGATCTGCGTAGCAGTATCGAAACCCCTTCCTCCTTGTAATGAACATCCCGACACCCAATGCCCCCTTGAACCTTCTTGGAGGGGCTAACCAATTCCCCAATTCTAAAAGCCCCAAAGAAGGCCAATAGAAACGCCACCTTGAACAACTCCGCCTCATAGTCCGAGGAACATACCCCAGCCAATTGCTCGAGCATGCCCCCCAGAATATCAAAGGACACCGGATGCCTGACATCTTTCTGCCCCACTGTCCTCCTATATCCTTTTAGAGCTTGGCGCACCCAGAAAACCTTAGTAAAATCCGGCAGCCCTTGCCATTTAAACAAAAATGCCAAGCCCGCCATTTTTTTACTTAGGACCGACCCCGAGGCCCCATCCTCCATGTGTCTAGCTAAATAATAAAGCACCATCCACTTCAATTCGGGGCCCAGTGGATCTTCCCCTACCCTTTGAACGAAGGCCCACCATTCCTGCCATACCTTACCATACGCAGCCCACGTGGACTCCCTGATCCATCCAGCGACTCGTCCAATGCAATCATCCACAACCAGTCGGGACAAGGAACTCCGTGTTGCTCCGCTGCCGGCGCCAACTCTTGGAACCTGTCCCACTGAAAGCGAGATAATGCATCAGCAATCACATTTTCAATACCTGGCAAGTGCACTGCATGAATAAACACATTCAGTTGCAGGAAGCGCAAAACGAGGTGCTGCAACAGCCTTATAACCGGTGGGGATGATGCAGATACTCTGTTGACCACCTGCACTACCCCCAGGTTATCACCGTGGAAACGCACCTTTCTATCTGAGAACGATGCACCCCACAGCTCCACTGCCAGTACCACTGGAAACAGTTCCAGGAGCACTAAATTCTTTGTGAAACCCACGGATATCAATGACTGCGGCCACGGACCCGCACTCCATTGACCCTGGAAGAAGGCCCCAAACCCCGATGCTCCAGCCGCATCGGTGAACAACTCCGGATCAAAATTGCTCACCGGGCCCGACATCCACAACGCTCTGCCGTTAAGGGATTCCAGGAAGCAATGCCATACACGTAAATCCTCCCTATGCACCTTCAGCAGGAGTACAAAGTGTTTAGGCGATTGCACTCCAGCCGTGCTTGCAGACAGCCATCTGCAAAGCACTCTGCCCATCGGCAGTATCAAGCAAAGTTGAGCTTCCCCAACAATGACTGCAGTACCCTAAGTTGAACCTTGCGCTTTCCTAGCATATCTTGTATCCCTTTTTGAGATCCTCCATCGTATCCTCTGGCAACCTGCATTCCATGGCCTCTGAGTCTAGCATTATACCCAGGAAGGTAATAACCTTCCTAGGCTCCTCAGTCTTTTCGGGTGCTAGTGGTATGCCAAAACGCTGCGCAATGTGTTCCAGCGTCGCTAGCAAAATCCCCCATATCCTGAATCTGGCAGTCCCACACAGAGAAAGTCATTGAGATAATGTATAATGGAGTTCACTCCCGCTACATCCCTCACCACCCATTCCACGAATGAGCTAAATGTCTCAAATAGGGCACACGATATGGAGCAACCCATAGGGAGGCATTGGTCCACGTAAAATTTGTTGTTCCAATGACACCCCAACAGCCGGAAACTTTCCGGATGAACTGGGAGCAGCCGAAAAGCCAACTCTATGTCGGTTTTTGCCATCAACGCCCCCCCTCCCATAATGGTGGACCCAGCCCACCGCTGCATCAAAGGACGTGTAACTCACCGTACACTCCTCCGGGTCAATAGCATCATTCACCGACCCCCCTTTTGGAAAAGACAGGTGATGAATTAGCCTAAACTTATTTGGTTCCTTCTTAGGAACCACTCCCAAAGGGGAAACCACCAAATCGGGAAATGGCGCTTCGGTGAAAGGTCCCCCCATGCACCCCAACTCTACCTCCTTACGTAGTAGCAAAGCCGATTTTTAGGTTCCTTGGTATTGGGGGAATCACCTCCAGTGTACCCAGTATCTTGAAGCCTTCCCTAAAACCCATCTCCAATAGTCTCGCCGCTTTTCCGTCTGGATACCTACCGAGAAATGGCCGCATCCTTTCCACCATCACCGGCGTCCTCCCTCTTGTGTGCAGAGTCTTCAGTCCTACCTTTTCCTTGTTTGAAACATCTAGACAGAGGGTGTGCTCCCCCACAGCCGGAACACTCGTGTTTGTACCGACAGGAGCCCCCGAACCTACAAGATCCCTCATTGAACTGCCAACACGTCCCCTTTTTCTTACTGGCCGATTGTCCTGGGGAAGAGGATCCACCGCCCCCCCTGAAAAAACCGACATCATAAGCCTCATCCACAGGCTGATGTCCTTGTGGTCCCATCTCAGCAACGGCCGAACTGCTCTCCGCTGGCGAAACTGCTCGTCATACCTCAGCCACGCGGTGCCCCCGTATACTCGGTATGCCTCCCCTACGGAATCCATGTAACAAAAGAGAGCTGAACAATGTTCAGTGTTCTTTTCTCCAATCACACTTGCCATGATGGCGAATGCTTGCAGTCAATTGGCAAATGTCCTCAGGATCAGTCTGTACCTTCTCTTTTCCTCGTCCTCCTTCTTGGAGTCATCAGGTTTCACTCTATCAAGGTTGAACTTCTCTAGCGGCAGTGAGGAAAAAATATTTCCACGTACTCACCCTTCCATATTTTCTCTCGCACTTCCGGTTTCAAGTGAGCCCCAAGCGGTCCCTCAAAACACACATATACCTCGCATTTTGAGGAATCCGCCAAACGGACAATATCTTGTCTGTGCGTGGACTCGCCCTCCCCTGCAGCCTTGGGTGGCGTCTGCGTCACTGGCACCGCGGACCCCGCCACTGTCGTAGCAACGGCAGCCGGTATGGTGCCCGCCTCTTCCCTGTGTCCCGGAGCCCCCCCAGTCCCCCCAACCATGGGGACCCATGCGGCCGCTGGGCCATTAGTGGACCTCTCTTGTTTTTCGAACCTGCCCACCAATTCCTTGATACCTGCCAGAAAACCCAGCAGGCCACTCTCGGCCCCTCCTGCTGAACTAGCCCCGGAGCCTCCCCCCGAAAATCTCTCTACCCCCCGTCAGCCTCCGCTCTGACCCAGGTTGCGCCTCTACCCCCTTAGCGCGGCCCAAATCTGCCCCCCCAACATCCTCCCCACCGTCAGGTAAATTCACAGTGTAGCCGCACGTTTCGCCGGGGGGCCCGATGGAGCCCGCCCCGGGCTTCTCTGGGGTGTTGTAACCCTGGGTGAGGGATCCGGTGAAAAAACGGGACGGCGGCCGGGATCTCCAGGCTCGCGCCCCCCCCCCCCCGTTCGCGGGTGGCTCTCAAGGCTCTCCCAGTACCTGTCCCAGCGTTGCAAGCCAGGTTGGTCCCCGGGTGACTGCTTCATTCCTAAAACAGGCCAGCATCCCCTCCATTGCTGTCATGCTGCTACCTACACTTGGAGCACACACAAACTTGCTGCCTGCTACAAACTTTCCTTGGCCCTTCTGCTGCCGAATGGGGGAGGAGTCCACCCCTACACTTGTTACATGATCCCTCCTCACAGCCTAACCTGCTAATCCTATCCTCTGCCACACCCCACCAATCACTGCAAGGTTAACAATGTCATGTGAGCCCTCTGCTTACTTCGTTGTTAACTCATGCAGCGCTGGGCTTGTCTGGAAATACAGAGAGTTTGACACCTAGGTGTGAAAGAACTACTAATACTGTTACTAAGGCCCCTTTCACACTGGGGCGGTAGGGGCCTCAGCGGTAAAACACCGCTATTTTTAGCGGCGCTGTACTGTCGTTTTAGCGCCGGTATTGGGCCGCTAGCGGGGGGTGGTTTTAACCCCCCCGCTAGCGGCCGAAAAAGGGTTAAAACCGCCCACAAAGAGCCATTACAGCGGTGCTATGCCGGCGGTATAGCCGTGCTGCCCCATTGATTTCAATGGGCAGGAACGGTGAAGGAGCGGTGTATACACCGCTCCTTTACCGCTCCAAAGATGCTGTTTGCAGGAGTTTTTTTTCCTCCTGCCAGCGCACCGCTCCAGTGTGAAAGCCCTCAAGCTTTCACACTGGAGACACAGCAGCGGCAGTTTTAGGTCGGTTTGCAGGCGCTATTTTTAGCGCAATAGTGCCTGCAAACCGCCCCAGTGTGAAAGGGGCCAGGTTCATACATGTACTAATTATGGAATATTTGTAATTTCACATATTTCCTAATGTACTACCATTATAGCCTAAAAGAGAATTATCTGAGGGCCTATTAATTAACAAAAACAGAACACTTCTGTTCTTTGAAGTTAGCCAATAGGTAATTTATCTTTCTGTCCCTGATATGCCCTGTACACACGATCGGACTTTCCGACAAAAAATGTGCGATTGGAGCTTGTTGCCAGAAATTCCGACTGTGTGTAGGCTCCATCGGACTTTTTCCATCGGAATTTCCAACACACAAGTTTGAGAGCTGGATCTAAAATTTTTCCACAACAAAATCTGTTTGCGTATATTCCGATCGTGTGTAGACAATTCCGACGCACAAAGTGCCACGCATGCTCAGAATCAAGCAGAAGAGCCACACTGGCTATTGAACTTTATTTTTCTCGGCTTGTTGTACGTGTTATACGTCACTGCGTTCTTGACGTTCGGAACTTCCAACCAACTTTGTGTGACCGTGTGTATACAAGACAAGTTTGAGCCAACATTCGTCGGAAAAAATCTAATGTGTACAGGGCATAAGAGATTTCATACCTAGGAACATATCGGTGTAGATTTACTAAAACTGGATCACTCAGAATTTGGTGCAGCTGTGCATGGTAGCGAATCAGCTTCTAACTTCAGCTTGTTTAATTAAGCTTTGGCAATAAAACCTGAAAGCTGATTGGTTTCTGTGCAGAGCTGCACCAGATTTTGCACTCTCCAGCGTTAGTAAATAACCCCCATACTGTCTTTCATCAACGTTCAGCAGAGTGAATGAAGAGGCACCACACTTCCTGCAAGAGAGGCAGCCTGTCATCCATGTAGACTACACAGATGGAAGAGGAGGGTGCAGGAAGCCCCCATCAGAGGGTTTGTTATTAGGGGCATGGGAAGATTACTCTACATGTAGATGACACTCCAGGAAACTAAATTATATAGGATTCCCACACTTCCTCAGTCTGTGGCCACTGTTGACTCTACATCCTGATCTTAACATATTCACAGATCTACAGTACAGAATAAAACTATTAGCACACTGTTTTTGGTAGTACAATCCAATGGCTTGATAAAGGATAATCCAATTGGGTAGTAAGCAGAAAAAAACATATATTACTAGTTGACAACAATAAAACACACACAAGGCATTCAACTTCACATATCATATATGATTACATATCTACAAAAACATAATCTCCCCAACAGCAGTATTAGAGGTTTATGAATCTCATATGTGGCTACAGGCTCATATCCAGTTTATTACAGCATTACAGCTACTTTCTCTTACTTATAGCCAAGTTATATCTTGAAACAGATACTACCCATCCCATGACAATGATTTCTATAGTGCAACATACTGTATATTTCTCCTGGCTGCTGTTTTGTGTCTGACTTGCCTGTCATCAGCCTCTGATCTACTGTATGTGAACTTACACATCCAACTAGAACTCTGTGTGTGTGTGTGTGTGTGTGTAGATATTGCCCAGAGCAGCTAATGCTTCATACTACTATTATCCCACAATACAGCTCATTCTGTGACTGGAGTTGTGGATGAATGACGGGATCTCCACTGCCCATTCACAGAGTGCTCACCCACCCCCTTCTGCTTTTTACACCATTCAGAGACCTTGTACTACTATTTTCCCCACAGTGGAATCACTACTTTCTTGCAATGCCTTTTTTCTCACCCCCACCCCCCTCACACTCCTTACACATAGAATTTGCGTATGTGCCCAAACTGCATTTTATCTTTGCCTTGGTATCTAGAACATGGTTTGTTTAGATTTCCCAATTCCTGTGAACTCTACGATTAGGTCAGACCTGCTGGATGGGGCTTATGTAATGGCAAGTTCCATGACAGCTTGGATACTTTTTGCACGTCTACTGCCTCCCAGATTAGGAGTAATAGACAGTGACACCTACTCACCTCTGCAAAATAAAGTAGATGCACACCCTCCAGCTTTGACTGAATATCCTAGTTTAGGGTTGGCTTACTGATGGTGACAACGGCAGAAACATACCTAAGCAATGTATGTTGACATTGTGACAATGCAGTAGCACAATTAGGAGACAAGATGTCTCCCCATTTCAGGAAGTACCTGAACAAAAACCTTAATGGAAGGACTACTAGATATTTTTAATGATATCTGCAGCTTTAAAAATGTTTTGGGTCATTTCCCAACAATTCTGGTAGCCTAGTCTACGTGCTGATGTAGGCGCCTTCATAGCTGCTTGTTCCATGTGTGCTCAGAGTAAGACACCAAGACACCTTCCAGTGGGCCTCCTACAACTCATACCCAATGGAGAGAGGCCTTGGACCCACCTGTCCATGGATTTCATTGTGGAGTTACCCAACTCTCAGGGCAATACAGTTATCCTTATGGTGGTTGATCGGTTCTTGAAGATGTCTCATTGTATTCCACTTAAAAAGTTGCCCACATCTAAGGAACTGGCTTCCTTTTTTGCTCAGGAGATCTTTCGCTTACATGGGCTACCCAAGGTGATTGTCTCGGACAGGGGTAGTCAGTTTGTGTCCCGGTTCTGGCAAGCCTTTTGTGCACAGTTGGGAATTCAGCTGTCTTTCTCCTCTGTGTATCACCCGCAGTCTAATGGGGCCGCAGAATGAGCCAACCAGTCCTTGGAGCAGTTTCTACATTGCTATATTTCTGACCATCATAACAGCGGAGTTTGCTCTCAATGGTGCCTTGAATTCTGCTTCCTGATCGTCCCCGTTTATGGCAAACTATGGTTTCCAACCTTCCATGTTGCCTGACTCATTTGTTCTGCAGAGCATCCCTGCATTAGAGGAGCATCTCCGTGGTCTTCGTTCCACTTGGGCACAAGTCCAGGAGGCTTTCTACCAGGTTGGGGACAGGTTCTGGCTGTCATCTCGTAACCTCCGACGCTGTGTTCCCTCACTGAAGTTGGCACCTTGGTTTATTGGGCCTCTCCGTATTCTCCGCAGGATTAACCCAGTGGCTTACTCTTTAGATCTGCCTTCTAATATGCGTATCTCAAATGTATTCCATGTCTCTTTATTAAAACCTTTGGTCTGCAACTGATTTACCACCACGGTGCCATGTCCTCACCCAGTACAGGTTGAGAACCATGAGGAGTATGAAGTACAGTCCATTGTTGACTCCCGTAGGTTCCGTGGGCGGATACAGTACCTGGCGCATTGGAAAGGGTACGGTCCGGAGGAACGGCCTTGGGTCTCATCCTCGGACATACATGCCCCTGTCCTCCTCCGTGCTTTCTTTAGACGTTTTTTCCCTCATACCCGGTGGTCCTCCAAGGGGGAGGGGTCATTGTGGAGGGGGTTCTGTCAGGGCTGGACTCAGCCCTTCCTTCTCAGAGCAGGCCGCTCAGCTGTCGGTTAATTGCCAGCTCCAATCTTTTCCACAGTGACTAACCTGATGAGGATATCCTGTTCGTCATTCCTGCTTTTTACTTAAACTGCTCAGTTCTGTCCCTCTCTGCCTTTGCTTTGGTAAACACATCCAGAGACTCTCTCCTGTGTACCTGTTGAAGACTTGCTTGGTTGACGTCCCTTCTGGTTCCTGATCCTGCTTGCTATTCCACTACGCTGATTCTCCGGTTTCCTAATTTCCTGGCCTGTCCTGAAGTACGCTGATCTCTGGCTCCCTGATGTCCTGGCTTGTCTGACTATCCGTTCCAGTTGCTGAACTCTGGCTATGATTTGACTACGTTGCTCTGTTTACCTTTTATTATTATTAATAAACAAGTGTGATTTTAACTGCCCTTCTGTCTCGGGCTGATTCAAGGTTTCTGACACAAGGCCACTATACATTTTTATTATTGTCTGTATTCCATCCCAGACTGAAGTCCAATTTGTGGGTGTTCTTATGAGGAAGGAGAATCCGACACTACTATAGCCACCTCCCCCTCGCTCTATTCTTGCTTCTGGCACAAACTTCACAGGCCTAGATAAATGCTAACAGATCCTGTTTGATTGATGGCCACCAGAGGTTGCAAGAGATCATATCAAATGCCTGTTTAAATCCTGAATGTGCTGCAAGTTTTGATATATGTATTTGTTGTAACACCTGTAAGAGAGCAAGAGGCTTGAATGGCATACCTGAGGGAGTGGAAGGGGGGCAGCTTGAGCAGGTAACAAGGCCTCAGGGATATCTGTTTGAATGATAGCCATAATTTTGTCTTCAGGGATAATGGGTTGCAGAGGAGGCAACTCTGATGAAAAGCTGTGAGACAAGACATCAGTCTTAATGTTCTTTGGCCCTGGCAGATAAGATATTGTGAAATCAAATCTGAAGAAGAATAATAACCAGTTAGGACTATGAATGGGTGACAAGTTCCCTCCAGCCAATTTCTCAATTTCTCCAAAGCTAGCGTTATTGCTAGGGGTTTTCTGTTGCCTATATTGTAATTCCTCTCTGTGAAAGTATTGATAGAACAGAAAGACACACAGGTGGATGGTAGCATTTTCAAGATCTTTTTGTGTGAGGCATCTACGCAGGAGAGTCTCTGAGATGTGACCATAGGCGAAGGCAGAGATGAAGTGAGCTGGACGTCTTTAAGTAGGTAGAACTGATGAGCAGATCATCAACAGCTGAGTCACTGTGGAGAGAAAGGAGTTGGCAATTAACCGACAGCTGAGCAGCCAGCTCAGAGAAGGAAGGGCTGAGCCCACCCCTGACAGTACCCCCTCCTCAATGACCCCTCCCCCTCAGAGGACCACCGGGCTTGAGGGGAAAACATCTATGCAAATCACAGAGGAGGACAGGGGCATCTGAGGTTGAGACCCAAGAGCGTTCCTCCGGACCGTACCCCTTCCAATGCACCAGGTACTGTATGCGCCCACGGAACCTACGGGAGTCAACAATGGATTGTACTTCATACTCCTCATGGTTCTCAACCTGTATAGGATGAGAACGTGGCACCAAGGTGGTAAAGCAGTTGCAGACCAAAGGTTTCAATAAGGAGACATGAAATACATTAGAAATGCGCATACTAGGAGGAAGGTCCAACGCGTAAGCCACTGGGTTAATCCTGCGAAGGATACGGAAAGGCCCAAAAAACCGGGGTGTGAACTTCAAAGAAGGAATACGAAGTCGGAGGTTGAGACAACAGCCAAACTCTGTCCCCAACCTGGTAGGAAGGCGCAGGCAGGCGTCTGCAGTCAGCATGGAGTCTGTAAGTATCGTTAGCATGTCGCAAAGCCTCCTGGACTTGTGCCCAAGTGGAACGAAGACCACGGAGATGCTCTTCTAATGCAGGAATACTCTGTGGAACAAATGAGGCAGGCAACACGGAAGGTTGGAAACCATAGTTCGCCATAAACGGGGACAAACGGGAAGTTGAATTCAAGGCACTATTCTGAGCAAACTCCACCCACGGTAAGAGGTCTGACCAGTTGTTATGATAGTCAGAAATATAGCAACGTAGGAATTGCTCCAAGGACTGATTGGCTCGTTCTGCGGCCCCATTAGACTGCGGGTAATACACAGAGGAGAAAGCAAGCTGAATACCCAACTGTGCAAAAGAGGCTCGCCAGAACCAGGACACAAACTGACTACCCCTGCCTGAGACAATCACCTTGGGTAGCCCATGTAAGCGGAAGATCTCCCGAGCAAAAATAGAAGCCAGGTCCTTAGAAGTAGGCAACTTCTTGAGTGTAATACATTGCGACATTTTCGAGAACCGGTCAAACACCATAAGGATAACTGTGTTGCCCTGGGAGTTGGGTAACTCCACAATGAAATCCATAGACAGGTGGGTCCAGGGCCTCTCTCCATTGGGTATGGTTGTAGGAGGCCCACTAGAAGGTGTCTTGGAGTCTTACTCTGAGCACACACGGAACAGGCAGCTACAAAGGCGGTTACATCAGCACGTAGACTAGGACACCAGAATTGTTGGGAAATGGCCCAAAATAGTTGATTCTTCCCAGAGTGGCCAGCAGCCTTGGGAGAATGGTAAGTCTGGAGCACGGCAGTACGGAGACTCTTGGGAACAAAGCAGCAGTCACAAGGTTTCTCAGAAGGAGCATTGACCTGAGCAGCAAGAATTTTGTCACCCAAAGGAGAAGTAAGACTGGTGCGAACCATAGCCAGGATTCACAGGAACCGGAATAGACTCCATCTTGGAAGCAGAGGAAAATTGTTGTGACAAGGCGTCAGCCCTTACATTCTTAGCACCAGGTAAGAATGAGAAAATGTAATTGAAGCTTGACAAGAAAAGAGCCCATCGCGCCCTTCTGGGAGAGAGGAGTTTAGCCTCAGACAAGAATGTGAGATTGTTATGGTCCGTAAGAATGAGAACCGGCACAGTGGTACCTTCAAGGAGATGTCTCCATTCTTTCAGAGCTAAAATGATCGCCAACAGCTCTCTGTCACCAATCTCGTAATTGCACTCTGCTGGTGACAATTTCTTGGAAAAGTAGCCACACGGATGCATAGCGCACTCTGAGTTAGGACGTTGAAACAGAAGGGCGCCAACTCCAGTCTCGGAAGCATCAACTTCTAGGATAAAAGGCAACAGAGGATCAGGGTGTGCCAACACAGGAGCAGAAACAAAGGCAACCTTGAGACTCTCAAAGGCCTTAATGAACTCCGGAGACCAACTCTGTGGGTTGCCGTCTTTCCTGGTCACATCAGTCAGGGGCTTGACCAGAGACGAGAAGTTACGAACAAACTTCCGATAATAGTTGGCAAAGCCAAGAAAACGCTGCAGAGGACGTAAACCCATGGGTCGAGGCCACTGTAGGACCGCTGAAAATTTCTCTGGGTCCATCTAAAAACCAGCAGTGGAAATGACATAGCCCAGGAATTTCATCTGTTCACAATGGAATTCACACTTTTCCAATTTACAATAGAGATTGTTCTCTCGTAATCTCTGAAGCACACGACAGACATTTGTGTGGTGGCTCTCCAGGGACTTGGAAAATATGAGGATATCGTCGAGATAAACCACCACACATAACTGCAACAAATCTTGGAGGACATCATTAATGAACTCCTGGAAAACTGCCGGAGCGTTACAAAGGCCAAAAGGCATTACGAGATACTCATAATTACCTGATCTGGTATTAAACGCAGTTTTCCACTCGTCGCCCTCCTTAATCCTGACAAGATTTTATGCCCCTCTCAAATCAAGCTTTGTGAAAATCGTTGCTCCCTTGAGGCGGTCAAATAACTCCGTAATCAAGGGAATGGGATAGGCATTCTTAATCGTAAAACGGTTGAGACCCCTATAACCGATACAAGGTCTCAGTTCACAACTCTTCTTCTTCACAAAAAAGAAACCAGCACCAGCAGGAGATGAGGATTTGCGGATGAAACCACGAGAGTGCGTCTGCAACATACTCCTCCATGGCCTTATCCTCCAAGACCGACAAAGGGTAAACTCGGCCACGAGGAGGTATGACACCAGGTTGAAGGTCAATTGCGGAATCATACGACCGGTGTGGAGGCAAAGTACCGGCTTGACCTAAACGGCCTGACGCTAAAATCTTGGTACTCCTCAGGCAGGGAGGAGAGTGAAGAGGTGCACAGGATCTTGGCTACCTTCTGGAAGCATCTCTCACTGCACTGTGGCGACCAGGACAGAAGCTCAGCACAGAGCCAATCAAAATAAGGGTTGTGCCTCTGTAACCAAGGATAACCAATAACCAGCGGAAACTTAGGTAAAATAACTTGGAATCGGATTATCTCATGGTGAAGGGCCCCTACGGCAATGGACAACGGAACAGTCTCATGAGTCACATGGGCAGGCTGTAGAGGTCTCCCGTCAAGAGCCTCAATGGCAAGTGGAGTGCCATGCAGCTGCAGCGGAATCGAGTGCTTCAATACAAAGGCAGCATCACTGAACAGGCCTGCAGCCCCAGAGTCCATTAGAGCCTGTATCTCGACGGATTACTCAGCCCAAGACAGGGTAACCGAAACCAGGGGCAGTCTCATAGTGGATAACAGCAGGGATGATTATTATCTGTTTGAGGAGATGAAAGCAGACCTAGGGTGACCTCCTCACAATGACTTAGGTCCTGGGGTTTCACAGCCATGTGGGTCAAGAGCGAAGCATATGATCCTCAAGGCCACAATATAAACAAAATCCAGTGTTATGGCGGAGTATGCATCACTGAGCAGATTCCTATCTGCATAAGTTCGTCCTTAGACATGGCATTGGAGGTGGAAGAATTGGGTGGTAAAAAAGGTACAGGTTTCACCTCAGTGGCGACAAGTAGACATGTGTAGAATGAAAAAATGTGTTTTGTTCCTTTCGTTTTGATGCGGTATTTAAATAAATTTGTTTAGTTTAATTCGTTTTCGGAATTCGTTTAGTATATTCAAATTCGATTTGATTCATATTTTCCAAATTTGGGTGAATTGACTTCAATTCACCCGAATTTGGAAAATTCAAATAGATTTGAATACCAATCTAATTAGAATTAGAATCAAATTCTATTCTAAATCAAATCTATTCTTTTCAAAATTTTAATTTTGGAAGATGGTTAATTCTTTCTATTCCATTCTATTCTATTGTTTTTTTCCCTATTCTATTCTTTTCTATACTTTCATTTTCTATTCTTTTCTATTCAAATTTATTCTATTCAAATTCTTTTTTTTTCTATTCGAATTTCAGAAGATGGTTAAATTCTTTCTATTCTATTTTATTCTGTTCTTTTTTCTATTCTATTTTGTTCTGTTTTACTCTTTTCTATTCTATTCAATTCTTTTATTTTCTATTCTGTTCTGTTTTACTCTATGATAGTCTATTATTTTATTTTCTATTCTATTCTATTCTACTCTAATTTATTCACTTCTGAAAGTCGAGTTTGATTTGAAAACATTTCAAATTTGATTCGGAAAACTATTCGGATTTTGGCCGTTTTTCGTTATTCCGGACTCTTTAAATTTATTACTATTGTCATTCGGATACATCTGACTTTCCGAATAAGGAAAAATTTGTCAGAATTTTGATTCGGAACGAAACAAAAAGCGTGAAGTTCCCACCTCCTCTCTTGTTGGCGGCAGTCAATTCTGATGTCTGAGTCCATTCAGATTCCAGGGCCCACCTGTGAAACTCTGAATAGTAAATCTCATCAGAGTTGGTCCCTTAAGCCACGTACACACGAGCGGAATGTCCGACAGAAAAAGTCAGACGGAAGCTTTTCATCGTCTATTCCGATCGTATGTATGCCTCATCTGACTTTTTTTTTTCGAAAATTCTGACGGACCTAGAAATAGAAAATGTTCTAAATATTTCCGACTGAACCAATTCCTATCAGGAAAACCGCTTGTCTGTATGCTGTTCCGACAGACCAAAAATGACGCTTGCTCTGAAGCAAGTACGGGATGGAAGCTATTGGCTACTGGCTATTGAACTTCCTTTTTTTAGTCCCGTCGTACGTGCTGTATGTCACCGTGTTCTGGACGGTCGGACTTTGGTTGGACTTTGGTTTGACCATGTGTAGGCAAGACCGCTTGAATGAAATTCCGTTGGAGTTCTGTCGGAGAAACCTTCTGAGTTTATTCAGACGGCAAAACCGGTCGTGTGTACGTGGCATTACTGTAATTTACCTAGGGCTGATTTGGCAGCAGCAGCATGATCTGGGTCATCATATAGAAACCACAGTGCTTTAAAGAATGCATCTACTGTCTGAGGGATGGTTTGCTCTGTTTGAGGCTAAAGGCCCAGGCCTAGGGGTTACCCTGCAATAAAGTGTGTTTCAGAGGCAGAACTGTGTTTCAGAGGCAGAAGAGGATGTTTTAACTTGAAATGATATTTGCAGCTGTTTTAAAGATTACATAACCCCTTTGCTTGGCAGAAAATCAATCAGGCAAAGGAATATTTGGTTCAGGTGGTAGAGTATTGGTAGTGGTGGTAGTAGGAGGTGACTGCACCTTCTGAACTTGATTGGATAAATGGCAAAGTTCTTGGGAAAACAAATGAGCTTGTGTGGAATCTGTTGCTTTCCCCCTTATTTGTAGCTTCATGATAATGTCAAGCTAGGAGCATAGGTAATAGTGCAGCAGTCCAGATGTGTGGAATAAACAGGTAGTTCAGTAATGAATAACACATACCACACGCAGACCTGTAGGCAGAGCAGGCTTGCTGGCATTTGTGATACACTGCAGATGTAGGTAGTGTAGCAATTAGACTGGTACACAGCAGGAGCAGGTCAGAATATGCCAGTTAGTAACAGTGGACTTGATTTACTAAAACTGTAGAGCGCAAAATCGGTGCAGCTGTGCATAGTAACCACTCATCTTCTAATTTCAGCTTGTTCAATTAGGCTTTAATAAAAAAATGAAATGGAAGCTGATTTCTATGCAGAGCTGCACCAGATTTTGCACTCTACAGCTTTAGTAAATCAACCCCAGTCTGATAACACAGGAGGGTCAGGCAGAAGTCAAGTCTGAACAAGAAGGGTCACACATGTATAAATCAAGTCCAAATGGTACATAATCAGCAGTGAAGAGAAAGCAGGGTCAGAACAGGCTGGGTCATACATGGTAACACACAAGCAGATATCAGCTGGATCGAGCAGGAGAACACAAGCTAGCATCTGCTATCAAAAGCACTGAAGGTTAGTTAAAACAAGTGTTTTAAACATGAGCAGCAATGAGCTGGCCAATCACTGCCGTTCCCAGGTAAGGGTTGTCTTAGGTGAGTTTGGCCCAAATCCTGGTGGTACTGACACAAGGAAGGGCCAACGCTGCTGAATTCTTAATAGTGACAGTGGCATCACACAATTGGCTTCCATAGTTCTAAGGTGACCCTGAAATAAATCACACCACCAAACATTGTTTCAATGTGAGTTATTAGATGATTCTCTGTTTGTGTTACTTTACCTTTTGAAATATGCAATAAAAAATTATTAAACCAATAAACTCACTAAGCCAGACTCCAAAAACATGCTGGTAGGTTAATTGGATCCTCTCTAAATTGTCCCTAGTATGTATGAATGTGAGTTAGGGACCTTAGATTGTAAGCTCCTTGAGAGTAGGGACCGATGTGAATGTACAATGTATATGTAAAGCGCTGCGTAAATTGACGGCGCTATACAAGTACCTGAAATAAATAAATAATAAAATAAATAAGCCTGGTACATGACCGCTTGGAAAAAGGTAAAAAAAAAAAAAAAGATGATTCTATTGAGATTTATTAGAAACTGTATGCATGAAATACAAAGTATATAAACAGTGGGGAAGCAACATTTAAAAAATGGGTAATCTTATACCTCTCATGTGAGACATATGAATTCCGACGGAAATAATTCACTAACTTATATAACTCTCATGCACTATGCGAATCCACATCCCCTCCCTTGCTTCCCACCCTCCCCCCCTCTTCCCTCTTCCCTCTTCCCTCTCTGCCCCCTACTTCTCCTCATTTTCTTACAATTTATTCTCCTTTCTTTTTTTGATCTCTTCTTCTTCTATTTTTCTCCGTATCTTTACAGTTCCAATCTATCTAAAGCTGGTCAGGGCAGGATTCATGTCCTTTTAAAAAGGCCTCCTCTCAGCATTGAATAGATATGTTATGTCTTGTAGGCAGTGCCATCTTAAGAGCATTATAGGCCCCCGGGCAATACAGTGCACTGGGGCCCTGTCTACACAATCTTGCACGATTGCTCATCAAATGCAGCTTTACTGTGTCTGTGAATGCAGCCTCACTGTGCCCACCATTGCAGGCTCACTGTACCCACCATTGCAGCCTCACTCACTCGCATTGCTGCCCGTGAATGCAGCCTCACATTACACAGCACCCTGCACCTATGGACCCCTTTACATTACACAGTACCCTGTACCTCTGGACCCCTTTACATTACACAGCCCCCTCCAGCTCTGGACCCCTGTGCCGTTGGTCTTACTCGGGTGCGGCGCGCACCCCCCCTGCAAAGGCCACTACAGCTAGCCTCAGGTTCTCCGTGTGCCTGTCACTGCGGTGCTGCTGCCTTAACCTGCCCTTGTCTCCGCTTCAGTTGTGGAGGTGGGGTGCCGACCTGACACCCCCCAGTGTGTGGCACCCAGGGCGGCCTGCCCCCATTTAGTACGCCACTGCTTTTTGGGAATGCTGGGCAGGTGGGGCCCCCCCAGGCAAGTGGGGCCCCCGGGCAACTGCCCAGTGTGCCCATGCAAAAAGACGGCCCTGCTTGTAGGGATACAGGTCAGGACTGCATACTGCAGTCTAGATCCTAGTAGTACACATGGTTTTTGATTTTGTTTTTTATATGATGTTGTATAATGAAATAGATTTGAAAAAAAAAAGCGGGTAATTGCATTACCTTTCTTTCTACTTTAAAACTCCTTGGTCTGACACATCTATGCATGATCAAGCATGTACTTCTGGCTCTGGAAAATATTGCACTATTAAAAGCTCAGCACAACCTAGGAAAGTTGCTGAGTAGTCATCAGCTCAGCAACTGTGACCCCTGACCTGCTAGCTTGTTCTTTGTATCCTGACTTAATTTTACCTGTATCTTCTGCTGCCGACCTTATCTTGTATCCTGACTTCACTTCTGCCTGCTGTCTTGGTACCACTGCTGTCCATCTAATCTGGACCTGGGTCTGGACTCTGATTTCACTTCTGCTTTCCAAATTGATGCCTCTGCTGCCCAGTAGTTGCTGACTCCTGCTTGCGCACATGCCTATAAACCTATTACAAGACAATTTTATGGTGCAGTTTATTGAGGCCCCGACTACGAATGATGCTCTGCTGGACCTGGTGATCTCAAACCATGCCGAGTTTATTAGCAATATTCATAAAAAAGCAGTGGCGGCTGGTGAATTTTTCAGGATGGGGGCACCAGACCCCGCCCTTCCTTTTTGACCCCTCCCACTTCTCATAAGCTCCACCCCTTATATAATCCACCCACTTGGTCTCCTGTATTCCACTAGTTTCCACCCATAGTGTCAGGAGTATACAGCTCAGCATCACAGGACAGAGTATACAGCCCCAGAATCACAGCACAGAGTTTACAGCCCCAGCATCACAGGACAGAGTTTACAGCCCCAGCATCACAGGACAGAGTTTACAGCCCCAGCATCACAGGACAGAGTATACAGCCCCAGCATCACAGGACAGAGTATACAGCCCGAGCATCACAGGACATGGTATACAGCTCAGCATGACAGGACAGAGTATACAGCTCAGCATCATCACTACAGGGTGTACAGCTCAGCATCACAGGACAGAGTGTAGAGCTCAGTCTCACAGATCAGGGTATATAGCTCAGCATCACAGGACAGAGTATACAGCTCAGCCTCAAAGATCAGGGTATATAGATCAGCATCACAGGACAGAGTATACAGCTCAGCCATCCACCTACACATTGCCTTCTTTCACTTGTCCACTGTCTCCAAAATATGGCTGAGATGTTGCAATAATTACTGCTCAGCCTGGCAGGAGTTAAAGCTGATGCTGTCTCGCTGACTCACATTCTCTCCTCACATTCTTGAGATCCAGGGACTAATCTGCCGACCTGTCAGTTCCCCAGAGTACACAGCAAGGACGACAGAGCTGAGAAAAGTCCCATAACAAGCCACTGAAGCAAGAGTACTAAGTGTCGATTGCAGGCTTCCCAGAGAGAGAGAAGTCTAATGCTTACCTGGGGGCAGTCACACCGCGAGAGACCTCCACCTGGAGCACGCCTATGTGTAAGAGCTGGAGGAAAGGGAGGAGGTAGGCCAGGAGGAGGAAGAGCTGCTCCATACCGCCATAGGGAGTGACGTCATTGCTCTCCACACAGCAGTAAGTCGGGAAACCAGAAGTGACGCAGCAGTGGCCACAAAAAGCACCACCCAGTTGTCCTCTGTCCCCGCCAATTAAAAAATCGGAAAGGAGGCCACATACGAATCAATGAAGAGTGGGAGTGTTTGCGGGCGCATCGCTTGCGCCCCAAACCTTCACTTAACATGGGAAAATCAGCTTCTCAGCTTGCAATCAGCTGATTGCATGCTGGGAAGCTTCCTATAGACCGCCGTGTGTTCGGCACCTGGAAACTCTTAAAGGGCTTTTTTTTTAGTTGAGGGGGGGCGGCGCCCATGCGCCCCCTATGAACTGTATAAAAGAATATTTATTTAATGTTAGCTGTAAGCAAAACACACATACAGGAAATTACCTTGAGAGCCCTTTCACACTGAACACGCGGGGTTGTCGGCGGTAAAGCGCCACTAGTTTTAGTGGCACCTTGGAGTCATTTTAGAGGCACTTTTTGGCCGCTAGCGGGGCGCTTTTAACCCCCGCTAGCGGCCGAATAACGAGTTAAAAGTGCCTTTCAATGGGCATGGGTGCTTTAGCAGCGGTGTATACACTGCTCCTAAAGCACCTCTAGGAAGCTGCTTACAGGACTTTTTTATGTCCTGCCAGCGCAGCGTCCCAGTGTTAAAGCACTCTGGCTTTCACACTGGGATTGCAAATGAGGCATTTTTCAGGCGATTTACAGGCGCTATTTTTAGCGCTAAAGCACCTGATAAACACCTCCAGTATGAAAGGGGTCTAAAGAGAGCAAATTTTACAAGGATGAGGGCTGTTCTCCAAGATTTAGACTGGTAGGGAATATTGGCATCGATGAACACAGAACAGAAATGGGAATTCTTCAAAAAGACTGTATGCAAACTCACTGCAAAGTATATTCCCATGGGCAATAAGTTCAAAAGGCTAAAAATAAAACCTCTGTGGCTCACGACCAAAGTTAGAAAAGCTATCAATAATAAGAGAAGAGCTTTAAAAAATATAAAAATTAAGGAACACTATCTACGCTACCTACTGTGATCTCTGTGTGAGGCCCTGCTCCGGAGGCGTGTAGCATCCATCCCTGGTGATTTACAGGTATCTTACCATCCTTGGCTAGCCTGGTTGGGGCTCCTATGGGCACCTTGCGGTGTGGGCAGGTTCTTGGGGCTATCTCGGGTGGTGGGGGGTAGTCTACTCCGACAGCTCGCAAACATGTGTTTATACATTTCTTCTGTACTTTAATGTATCAATTGCTTTAAAACATCCATTGATTGTCATATTTCTTTTCATAGAGAGTACTGTAGCGCTCTAGGTATCAAACAACTGTCCTTGAGGAAGCCAACACTGGCGAAACATGTCGGGCATCTAAATACCTACTCACAGAATTGGCTGCCACATTCGTTAGGCCATGTCATGTGAAATAAGTTTGCTACAGAATTGATTTTAGAAATTTCTGCACACCTTGTCTATGTGATTTTCATGTCCAGTTTTAATGATTTTTGTTAAATAAATACAATTTTACTTCCAATTTGTGTATATTGTTTCTCTTGGCACCGCCATAATCCCCATACTTCCCCCCTCTGGCTAGATAAGGAACACTATCATCGTTTAAATGTGACAAAAAACATAACAGAATATGTAAAAAGGAAATCAAGGATGCAAAAATTCAAAACGAACAAAAGATTTCAAAAGATAGTAGGAAGAACCCCAAAAAATTATTTTAATATATTAATAGTAAAAAGGTCAGGTCTGAGCATATAGGCCCTACAAAATAATCTGGTGTGGATGACTAGGGACAAAGAGAAGGCAAATTTATTAAATACTTTCTTAAGCTCTGTGTATACAAAGGAGCATGGGGGAGTTAATGTCCATAATGGGGATGGTATTGACACAGCCCCAAATTATCCACAATGGCTCAAAAGTGATATGGTCCAGAAATATTTAGACAGAATCTGTCAGGGCTGGGCTCAACCCTTCCTTCTCTGAGCTGGCCACTCAACTGTCGGCTAATTGCCAGCTCCTTTTTCTCCACAGTGACTCAGCTGTTGATGATCAGTCCTGCCTACTTAAAGCCGTCCAGCTCACTTCATCTCTGCCTTCGCCTTTGGTCACATCTCAGAGACTTTCTCCTGTGTTCCTGTTGAAGACTTGCTTGGCTGACGTCCCTTCTGGCTCCTGATCCTGCTTGCTGTATTTTTATTAAAAAATTTTATATATATATATATATATATATATATATATATATATATATATATATATATATATATATATATATAGTTTTTGCAGTAAAAAAGTAAAACATCTGCAATACTCCAAAAAATTGTTATCAAGAAAATTCAAAAAGTTCCAAACAGTCTGTTGACTCTTGTGCTCAAATTGACCGGTGACTTCTGTGCTCCCCCTATGGCTCCCCACTCACCAGCTCCTTATACCACTACAGGGGTGACAGGCAGTATAGAATATCATAGGCAGTCTTCATAGATGGTTTCCTGTAGTCCCTCTAGCAATGGCTCTTGCTTCCACTAAACCAGGACATCCGGATCGGTCAACCGTACATCACAGCCTCTGCCACCATATCCAGAAAAGGTATCTTCAGGGATGAGTCCTCATATGAAGAGATAACACTCCCATATACTACACTATGGGAGTGTTATCTCTTCATATGAGGACTCATCCTTGAAGATCCCTTTTCTGGATATGGTGGCAGAGGCTGTAGGGGTATAAGGAGCTGGTGAGTGGGGAGAACAGAAGTCACCAGTCAATTTGAGCACAAGAGTCACCAGACTGTGTGGAACTTTTTGAATTTTTTTGATAACAATTTTTTGGAGTATTGCAGATTTTTTACTTTTTTACTGCAAAAACAAAATATATATATATATATATGTATATATATATATATATATATATATATATATATATATATATATATATATATATATATATTAATTATATCGGATGTACATTTTGTAATGGACTGGCACGTATTGCACATATGCCTAGCACTGCATATTACTTTCGTTTACATGTTGATGTCATTTCTCATTTTATATATTTTATGGTATAATTGATCACTAATATTCACAAATGATTGATTTGTTTGGATATAGATACACGTTTATAGGGGGTTAATATATAATGTGTAAATCATTACAGTGGTTTTGGTAGCACTGGTGTTGCACATACAGTTCACATACCCCCCAATTACGGAGCGCCATTCACCCCATTCTTTATTTATTTCATAGCCATTGTTTCTAATTTTTAGGGACTCGTTAATGGCTAGAATAGTACCACTGGATTGGCGTAGGGCCAATATGATGCCTATATTTAAAAAGGGATCAAAGTCTTTACCAAGTAACTTTAGACCTGTTACTGTAGAGTTTAATAAAAGATCACATAGATGAGTTCTTGCTGGAAAAAAATATTTTAAGCAACAGACAGCATGGATTCATGAAAGACAGAAGTTGTCAAGCAAACCTGATTTATTTTTATGAGGATTTAATTAAAACCTTGGACTGAGGGGTGGCTGTGGACGTAGTATACTTGGATTCTGCAAAAGCGTTTGACACAGTTCCCCACACACGGCTAATGTTTAAGGTAAAGTCTACAGGCTTGGAAAGATCAGTTTGTAAATGGATAGAAAACTGGCTAAATGACTGGCTAAATAATTCAGAGAGTAGTGGTTAATGACTCTTACTCTCAATGGTCTAAGGTTATCAGTGGTGTACCCCAAGGTTCAGTGTTGGGGCCCTTACTTTTTAATATCTTTATAAATGATATAGGGTCTGGGATTAAAAGTAACATTTCTGTCTTTGCAAATGACACCAAGCTCTGCAGTGAAATAACATCCTTACATGATGTCTCCAACTAAGGCCCCTTTCACACTGTCGGACCGTTCAGGTCTGCCTGTCAGTTTTGTTGGCGGACCTGAACGGGCGCTCCATGTTAGTCTATGGAGCGACGGATGTCGGCGGTGACATGTCCGCCGACATCCGACCCTGTCCGATCCGCTAAAATCAGACGGATGGCCCTACATTCACATCTGTCCCTGGTGAGATCTGATGAAAACGGACATGCTGTCCGTTTTTGTCCGATCTCTCCATAGCAAGCAGTGGCGCTCGACAAGCCCCTCCCCGCTCAGTGAGCAGAGAGGGACCTGTCATCCGCCGGCTCAGCGGAGATCAACGGACAGATCTCCCGCTGAGCTGGTGGACTCTGGCGAACTCCGTGGCAGCGGATCCGCCTGAGGTCAATGAAGCCTCACAAGCCAACCTCAATGCACTGTTTCATTTGACAACTATGTGGCAAATGAGGTTTTATGTTGAGAAACGTAAAGTTATGCACTTGGGGGCTAAGAATATGCATGCATCATACATACTAGGGGGAGTACAACAGGGGGGGGGGGGGTCCATAGTGGAGAAGGATCTGGGGGCTTTGGTAGATCATAAGCTCAATAAAAGCATGCAATGCCAAGCTATAGTTTCCAAAGCGAGCAAAGTCCTTTCTTGTATTAAGAGAGGTATGGACTCCAGAGAGAGAGATATCATTTTCTCCTGTACAAATCATTATCTGGAATGTGCAGTTCCATTTTGGGCACCAGTTCCCAAAAAAGGATATTGGGGAACTAGAGAAAGTGCAGAGAAGGGCAACCAAACTGATAAGAGGCATAGAGGAGCTCAGCTATGAGGATAAATTAGAGGAACTGAATGTATTCTCTCTAAGGAAGATGGGATCAACATGTATAAATACATAAGGGGTCCATATAGTGAACTTGGTGTTGAGTTATTAATTTTAAGGTCATCACAGAGGACGAGGAGGCACTCTTTATGTTTAGGAAAAGAGATTTCATCTCCAAATACGGAAAGGTTTCTTCACAGTAAGAGCTGTTAAAATGTGGAATAGACTCCCTCCAGAGGGGGTTCTGGCCATCTCAGTAAAAAGGTCTGGATTCTTTCCTAGGTGTACATGATATAACTGGTTACTAACATTTATATGTAAAGTTGATCCAGGGAATATCCGATTGCCTCCCGGGGAATCAGGAAGGAATTTTTTCCCCTGCTGGAGCAAATTGGATCGTGCTTTATTGGGGTTTTTTCGCCTTCCTCTGGATAAACTGTGGGTATAGGATTCTGTATATGGGATTGTATTTTTTTTTTGGTTGAACTAGATGGACTTGTGTCTTTTTTTCCACCTGACTAACTATGTAACTGTGTGCTGGAGTGATTGATTCCTGTGCTTGCATCACTCAGCACTGGCCAATGAAGATAGGGGACTGGCCCCGGGGAGAAGATGCTGGTTCCGACGGGGGACTCGGACTGTTGGAATGGAGGTAAGTAAACCTGCCTTCAGTTCATATGATACACTGCTCTATCTCCCAGACGTATCTACATCTCTAGAAGCAGCCCTAGGGCTTAGTAACCCCAAGGATCCTTTTCAGGTATCCAGATTAATTAGACCAAATCATTACTTTTCCCATTATCTCAATCAATAAGCCCCCCCCCCCAGCAGCCCATACACCATTAACATGTGTCCCTAAGTTTCGATACCTGGGAATTGAAGTCCAGAAGGACCCTGCCCTGTACCTGACAGACAAGGTGTACCCAGTACTTCAACAACTCACATCCAAATGCCAGACCTGGAAGTCTCTGCCCCTCTCACCAGTTGGGAGGATTAACCCACTTAAAATGACGCTCCCCAAATTCCTTTATGTATTTTGCAATACCCCAGTTCCCATTCCTAACTCCTTCTTCCAGAAATTAGACCAAATTCTGAACACTTTTATATGGGCTGGGTCCGCCCCTAGAGTTGCCAAGGCTACCATGCAACTTCCCCTTTCCCTCGTGGGACTGGCACTTCCTTGTTTCAAACAGTATTACAGGGCAGCAGTTATGGTGACGGTGCGATGGTGGTTCACCCAATCTCACACTAACCCCTCAGTTAACTTAGAGGCGGCCATCCTGGGGTCTTATTCTGCATTGAGTAACATGGTGTTTAGAGGTCTTAGAGCGCACCCAGAAATGACTACCCCAATGCGAACGATGGCTCAAGTATGGGAACAAATGTCAGCTAAACTTAACAAGGCCAATACAATCTCTCCAAACACACCACTATGGGGTAACCCTAGGCTGTGACACCTACAGTCCGTCCCTGACCCTGCTCTCTGGGCTCGATTTGAAACCAAAGTAATACAACATTATGCCTGAGGGCCCACTGGTTTTCTTTTGACTCTTTACATGACACCTTTCAGCTCCCATCAAGGATGCTTTTCCGCTACCTGCAGCTGCTTCACGCTGTGCAAGCACAATTTCCTTTAGGGGTCACCATTAAGTCACACATGGTGGAGCGCTTCCTGATCTCCAGCAACACAGATCAAATCCTGCAAAAAAGTGAAACTCAAACAACTGCGCCCTCCTTGAGTCCCCACCACTGCGCTTAAAGCCAAAAAAAAGGGTGTTATCCCATGTGAAAAAATTGGTATGATAATAAATGTGACCTAGTAAAGTTTATCCAAAGCAGCCACTTTAAATGTAAAAACTGAAAACCTCTATTGATTCCAAGAGCCCATAAGAGATCCCTGCAAATCAATATAAGTGGCGCTAATATCAGTGATGACACCACCTGGTGTTCACAATGTTGAACCCTTTGTGCTAGAATGTTCTAGTGAAAATTGCGTGATAATCAAAATGTACCATACACAGAACAATCTGTACCAAAAATTAAATCAAAAGTGAAAACATATAACGTGATATTGCATGATAATAAGATATACCATACACAGAACAATCTAAACTAAAAATTGTATCAATAGTGAAAACATAAAAAAGTATAAGTATTTTATCCATGAAAAGTCCATAGTGAGAACACCGTGAAGAAAGTGTGCGATTTCTGAAAAATGTCCACCAATTCACTCAGTGCCAGTGATTCCTCTCCCCTTGAACTCAACACTCACCGACTCAATATGCCTCACACTCTCGTGTTTTGGCAATCAAGCATAATCATCTAGGTGGTCAGATGAAGGTGGCAACTCCAAATTCCATCTATTCCAGTGTCATCTCATTCCATATAAAAAATAAAGATGCACAAATAGTGTGATACCGTAAAACATAAAATGTATTCAACTTGTGAAGAACTTCAATCATTGCACTCACATAAAAACCTCTTGAATCAAGCCAAAACCACACTGCAATACAGATATCAATCCTCCTCTGTGAAATGCCCAGCACCACTATGAATGAAGGTTGCGGCGGACCCAAGGTAAGCGTTAGACAGGTTCTCACCCCCGCTCACTAAAGCTCTTCAAATATAGCACGGAACTCCCGCTGACACACGGAGATGGGAAGCAGCTCCTTTGATCGAATCTCCCGCTGATACACGGAGATGAGCAGCAGCGTCCCGTCCGTCACTCTCTGCTATTGATTGATGCCGTACAGCCACGCCCCGACATGTTTCGTTATACTTGACTTAATCATGGGATTGGCTGTACGGTACGGCACCTCCTACTCTTAGCACTGGGCCGATCACATCCTCCAGGAGGCGCTTACATTACAAAGCATACTGGAGTGTATCAGAATACAATGCGTGAATGGAATACAATCAAATAAATAAATAAAATCATATAATACATGAACCAAACTTATATTATTGATCACAAGTTATCGATTACATATTTGCCCTAATTAATCAATAAGAACCATAAAATGTTTGTAAACATCTGTATAGAGATATTGCACTCTTATATTTAAAAATTACACTTCTATATTCAAAAATTGCCCTCAACCTGGGCAATAACCAATCTGTCCAATTGATCTAAACACTCCCATAGTTCATCCGCAGTACCAATGAGAGTTAATTATATTTAATTTCTACAAATATACAACTCAAATGCCTAGTACATGTACGTCTAGCAGATCTTATATAACCTCAAGGTGCCCATTCATTACTGATCCATGTATAGGCCCTCTAGTTGTGAAGATTAGAATTACATCCTATTAGACCTAATGTTAATTCAGTCCAGAATTAATCCGCACAATTACCACCCCCTTGTCACAAGCAACCTTGCAACCTTAAACTTAGGTCATATTAATACAAAAACTGTAGCACAACTTTCCCCATTGAGTAATGCAGACACAGCAGCCTCTTTTGACCAGCGACTGAAAATTATTATCTAGACTTATCCAAAAAAATAAAATTGTTATGATGATCAAAAGTCATTAATGAAGCAGTTAAAGTCTACTTCAATATTAAGGCCCCTGGGGGCAAGACACTTCAGACAAAATATCCATAGGGTCTCCCTTTGTGAGAGATCCCTTACCCTGTTTGACCCTCTCCATGATGGGTACACACAATCTATCCCACAAAACTGTACTAAGGAGGGATCTTGATTATGTTTCTCTCTAATCCGCATGGGCACCATAATAGGTAAACGACATGCGAAGAGTTGCATGAGATATACTCCTTTATCTCAAAAGTTTCCTGGTCTAAACTGGTGACATTAGTCTTCCCCCTACTTGAAACCCTTACCGTCTTGCAGCACACACATTTTCTGCATGGATAAAACCCTTTTAGGTCAATCCTCAAAGTTTGTTGGCCTGGTGGGTCTAAGATTTTTTTCACCACCCGGTCCCCAAAGTTCGGGGCCCGCCTATAGACAAATTTGGGCAATGAAGGTAAAATTTGGCCCAAATGTCTATCTCGGCCCAAAATGTGCCAGTGTTTTCTAAATATAGCCTCCACATCCCTATATTGGAAATGGAAGCCTGTGATGTTGGTCACTACCTCCTGGTGATTGTCTACTCCCAAAACATTGATCCCTAGATGTATGTGCTACCTCCTGTATTGTATTATCTAACATCTGTTCTTGGTAGCCCTTCTGCATAAATTTGTCCTTCAATACTTTATATTTAGAAAACACTGGCACATTTTGGGCCGAGATAGACATTAGGGCCAAATTTTACCTTCATTGCCCAAATTTGTCTAATTTTGTCCAAATTTGTGCTGCAAGACGGTAAGGGTTTCAAGTAGGGGGAAGACTAATGTCACCAGTTCAGACCAGGAAACTTTTGAGATAAAGGAGTATATCTCATGCAACTCTTCGCATGTCGTTTACCTATTATGGTGCCCATGCGGATTATTGTATGTAGGACAGACAAAAAGACTATTTAGAGTTCGAATATCTGAACACCTTACGAACATTAAAAATGGCTTCAAATACCACAGCGTATCGTTACACTTCAGAGAGAAACATAATCAAGATCCCTCCTTAGTACAGTTTTGTGGGATAGATTGTGTGTACCCATCATGGAGAGGGTCAAACAGGGTAAAGGATCTCTCACAAAGGGAGAACCTATGGATATTTCGTCTGAAGTGTCTTGCCCCCAGGGGCCTTAATATTGAAGTAGACTTGAACTGCTTCATTAATGACTTTTGATCATCATAACAATTTTATTTTTTTGGATAAGTCTAGATAATAATTTTCAGTCGCTGGTCAAAAGAGGCTGCTGTGTTTGCATTACTCAATGGAGAAAGTTGTGCTACAGTTTTTGTATTGATACGACCTAAGTTTAAGGTTGCAAGGTTGCTTGTGACAAGGGGGTGGTAATTGTGCGGATTAATTCCGGACTGAATTAACATTAGGTCTAATAGGATGTAATTCTAATCTTCACCACTAGAGGGCCTATACATGGATCAGTAATGAATGGGCACCTTGAGGTTATATAAGATCTGCTAGACGTATATGTACTGGGCATTTGAGTTGTATATTTGTTGAAATTAAATATAATTAACTCTCATTGGTACTGCGGATGAACTATGGGAGTGTTTAGATCAATTGGACAGATCGGTTATTGCCCAGGTTGAGGGCAATTTTTGAATATAGAAGTGTAATTTTTAAATATAAGAGTGCAATATCTCTATACAGATGTTTACAAACATTTTATGGTTCTTATTGATTAATTAGGGCATATATGTAACACATATCGATAACTTGTGATCAATAATATAAGTTTGGTTCATGTATTATATGATTTTATTTATTTATTTGATTGTATTCCATTCACGCATTGTATTCTGATACACTCCAGTATGCTTTGTAATGTAAGCGCCTCCTGGAGGATGTGATCGGCCCAGTGCTAAGAGTAGGAGGTGCCGTACCGTACAGCCAATCCCATGATTAAGTCAGGTATGACGAAACATGTCGGGGCGTGGCTGTACGGCATCAATCAATAGCAGAGAGTGACGGACGGGACGCTGCTGCTCATCTCCGTGTATCAGCGGGAGATTCGATCAAAGGAGCTGCTTCCCATCTCCGTGTGTCAGCGGGAGTTCCGTGCTATATTTGAAGAGCTTTAGTGAGCGGGGGTGAGAACCTGTCTAACGCTTACCTTGGTTCCGCCGCAACCTTCATTCATACTGGTGCTGGGCGTTTCACAGAGGAGGATTGATATCTGTATTGCAGTGTGGTTTTGGCTTGATTCAAGAGGTTTTTATGTGAGTGCAATGATTGAAGTTCTTCACAAGTTGAATACATTTTATGTTTTACGGTATCACACTATTTGTGCATCTTTATTTTTTATATGGAATGAGATGACACTGGAATAGATGGAATTTGGAGTTGCCACCTTCATCTGACCACCTAGATGATTATGCTTGATTGCCAAAACACGAGAGTGTGAGGCATATTGAGTCGGTGAGTGTTGAGTTCAAGGGGAGAGGAATCACTGGCACTGAGTGAATTGGTGGACATTTTTCAGAAATCGCACACTTTCTTCACGGTGTTCTCTCTATGGACTTTTCATGGATAAAATACTTATACTTTTTTATGTTTTCACTATTGATACAATTTTTGGTTTAGATTGTTCTGTGTATGGTATATCATATTATCATGCAATATCACGTTATATGTTTTCACTTTTGATTTAATTTTTGGTACAGATTGTTCTGTGTATGGTACATTTTGATTATCACGCAATTTTCACTAGAACACTCTAGCACAAAGGGTTCAACATTGTGAACACCAGGTGGTGTCATCACTGATATTAGCGCCACTTATATTGATTTGCAGGGATCTCTTATGGGCTCTTGGAATCAATAGAGGTTTACAGATCAAATCCTCTCTTCACTATACCTGCGGATATCCTGTGAGAATTCCAGCAGGGGGAACAGAATCGTTCCAGAAGTGGAAAGAGGACATACCTGCCTTGACGGATGATGACTGGGGGGAAGGGATCCAACAATATATTCCATTAATGATTTCTGCTAGAGACAGATTTATCCAGCTCAAATTTCTACACAGAGACTCTCAAGGATATACTGTACCCTACCAGTGTTGCCAACCGTCACTATTTTTACTGGCAGCAAGGTAAAAAAGAGGAAAAATTCTCCTGCCAGTAAATGCCAGTAAAAGAAAAAGGTTGCCAGTAAAAAATATAACTGTGACACTCGGCTCAGTCTGGAGCCGGCCGAGGCCATCCGAGTGCCTGCTACAGTGTGTTCAGGTGACTCTGGCAGAGGCGGTGCCTGAGCATGTGTGATGTCATAGTGCAAGGGAGCCAAGCAGAGCAGCCAGAGCCTCGTGTGCAGGACGGGAGCAAGGCAGGCCGGCAGCAGGACCGTCAGTGCTGTTTAGACTGGATTGGACTGAAGGGACCACCTGGCTTGGAGAGAGACTGTCACTATAACTCAAGAGGGGACGTGTTGTGTCAGTGAGGTGTCATCATCATCTGTGCTGCTGCACACTGCTGTCAGTGTCACTTTGAGAAAAATTTCATGTGTGCGCATGACCCATTCTAATTTCTTGCCCTCCTGCCCTTGTGCTACTTACAATATCGAAAATAAAATAAATATATATTTTTTGCCTTATTATCTACCTTAAATTACATTGCTAATTGCATATTGTACTTGTTTGTAGCCTAAATACTTAAATTTGAATTTGAAACAGTAATTTTTTAACTTTTGTAAATGCCAGTAAAAACGTGGCTGTGCCAGTAAATTTTGGGTGGTGTGTCAGTAAATTTCAATCTGATAGGTTGGCAACACTGTACCCTACACAATCTAATAGGTGCTGGAAGTACACCACTGAACTGGGTACATTCTTTCACATGGTTTGGTCCTGCCCTCTCATACAACAATTCTGGTCGGAAGTAGTTTCTACGATCAACTCAGTTGGAGGCTTGTTGATAGGTTCAGATCCGCTTATTCTCCTCTTGGGTATCTGGTATCACACCAAATACACACAAACAGTTTATATTTTATGCAACATTTTACGCTTGGAAAGCTATCCTAACTAAATGGAAAAAGCCAGATCCTCTCACGGTTTTACAATGGAGAGCCATAGTTGACTCCACCTCATCATTCTAGAAACTCACGTATATGAGTCGCCTGTGCCCTAAGAAATTCGGAAAGATATGGGGAAGGTGGACTAAAATCTGAGAACCGAAAATTTGCTGATTGATCTATATATCGGTTGGGAGCAATGGAAGGAGACAGAACCATAGAAGTTCAGTTCACTCCTCTCCAATGTTGCGTTGTCCCTGTTGCTCCCCCCCCCCCGCTGTTTCCCTGCCCCCCCCTAGACACGCATGCGTGTTAACGGCACCCCAAATGCATCTAGCAAACACAGCACGATTGTGGCCACCAATCTGCCTGGTACTGCAGTACCATGTGGTTTGGTGTGGCGTGATTTTTATAAGTCACATCTGAACTACTTTTTGCATGGTCCCTTTCATTTGGCAGCCCAAATGAATGTCAAAAATGGAACAAGCAAAAACACACATGTACGTGCGCCTCCTGGTGTGAACCAGCCATAATAGGAAAGGTATTCCAATCCTCCCAGATCAGCTGGGACAGGGGGAAATAATTTTACTAGTGCAACAATACTGGCATATATCCAGGGGGAAGGGCGGGCTGAAGGAGCTCTGATTGTCCTGTTCATATATCATATAATCACATAAATTTAAACTTTTAGGGCCTAGTTGGATGAAAGTAATTTAAATTAAAGCCATGTTTTGGGACTGTGAGAAGGAATCAAATCAGAACCCTTTAAGGAGACCCACACAAAGACAATGAGATAGTGTAAACATTATGCTTCTTGAAAATTGAGCTCAGGACCTCAGCGCTGCAAGACACTATTGCTAAACACATAGAGGGGAATTCAATAAAGCAATAAGGACACTTTTCTGGCAACAGAAAGCTGTGCGCCAGTTTCAAGACCAGTACCAACGCATATGCTAGATTCAGGTAGTTCTTGCTATTGCCACTTTTAGAATCCTTCGCTATGGCTGCAGCATATTCTGAAAGAATTACCTCCAGTTCATAGATAAGCAAACTGGCATTAATTAAGAACAATTCTGAGTTGGCACTCAGAGAGACACCAGTGCTCAGAGTTGGGTGTATATTATTATTATTATTATACAGGATTTATATAGCGCCAACAGTTTGCGCAGCACTTTACAACATGAAGGCAGGGAGTACAGTTACAATGCAATTCAATACGGGAGGAATCAGAGGGCCCTGCTCATTAGAGCTTACAATCTAATATGCTGGGAAGCTGTCATTTATGTGACAGCTTCATGCACAGGGCTAGTGGCTTGCTAGGATGTCAGTGGCTATCGGTCAGTGGCTATCGGCATCCTAGCAACCAGTGAAGCATACCCGGCTCTATTTATCTGCCAGCTTGGAGATTCCCAGACTGACAGATGAAAGTAAACAAAGCAGAGGGGATGTTGGCTGACATCATTGGTCAAATATGTGATGCATCTTAGCCCCATTCAGGTACCAGCTAGGAGATTTCCTGGCTGAACGCTGAAAGTAAGGCTGGGTTCACACTATTGCCACATGCGGGTCACAGCAGGGGTCCGGTGCGTCCCTGTTCACCGTTTCAGGGCAGATTTCAGCCCCAATTTTTGGGCTGAATTCAGACCTGAAACAGACCAAAAAACGCACAGGACCCCTGTGCAAATTCGCACCAAGGCCGCAGCAGAAGTATGTGAACCAACTCCATAGAGAACCGGTCACAATCTCCTAACATGCGAAATGGATGCGGGGAAACCCGCATTCAATTAGCATAAGTGTGAACCCAGCCTAAACAGAGGGGTGAGGATGCTGGCTGACACCATTGTCTAAATATGGCTATGTGACACATCCCAACCCCTTTCAGCTCCCAGCTGGGAGATCCCCTGACTGACTGCTGAAAGTAAACAAAGGGGTGGGGTGTTGGTTGCCATCATTGTATAGCTATGGCTATATTTGGTTAATGACCACAGCAATGATCCCTGTCTCTTTATTTACTTTCAGCTCTCATAGGGGAAATGTGCTGGCTGGGAACATAATGGACCTGAGATGCCTCATCCTTTGTTATAACACTGTTGGTTGCACAGCCAATGATGTCCTATCTATCAAGGGGAAAAACATTCACTAAGGAAGGAAGTGTCACTCAGTGCTGCCTCCACTCCATGTGAGAGATTCATGTACATGAATCTCTGATCCAGCAGAAATTTGTCAGCAGGAGTGAAGAAATTCTAAAGGTGGTCTAAAACACTCTTTATGAATTTCCCAGACTGACACCTCTTATTTTCTTGAGGAAGGGGCCCAACTTGTGATCTTGCACAATGCAATGAGAAATGCACGTTTGTGCGACATATCTGAGCATATTGCAGTCAGTCAGACCAGACCCAATTGGATCTGTGTATAGGCGCGTGTGTGTTGTGTTTGGGGACGCCCCACACATGACAATGTTGTCATTGGTGGTTTTATTCAAGGGGGGAGGGTGATGGTTTTATTTATATTTTGAACTTTTGTTATATTTTAAAAATGTTTATATTTCTTGAATAAAGTATTGTACTTATTTATAATAAGCTCTGTGATCCTTTATAGTGGTCTTTCCCGCAAGCGGTTTTTGTAATTAAAAAAATGCCCCCCGCTTAAACTATCTAGACATGCAGCTTATAGAAAGCTCTTTGAAGTGGATGTAAACCCTCACATATTCCCAGTGAAGTAAACAGCCTCAGATGATACACAGATATGAAACAAATCTCCCTACATAAGTTTTACATGCATATCTCCTGTCTTCAGCTTGCTCTATTCTTTAGAAAGTGCACATCTTGTTAGGAATTTTCTCTTCCTGTTCTGCACTGGGAGTGGATTCTTGGCATACACTGTGTGACAGCTGATTGGAGGAAAGGCACACCCCCCCCCCCCCCCCCTCCACATAGGCAGAAGAAGGAAGGAATGTGCTGTGAATAGACCAGCTCTCTGCTAAGCTATTTATAGCACCCAACCTTTTATCTCGTTTGTCAGAGAACTTGTCAGAAGTTATCATGCTGATAACAGAAGAATAGAGCAGCAGAAAGACACAGGACTTAGTGCTTTGGAGAGAGATAAGAAAAACTGCAGATATATGTGCCCAGGTCAAATTTCATGAATCCGATTTACATCCACTTTAAAGGCTCATTTACACTGGCTGTGGATCGCTTATTAGAGGGTGGTTGATAGTTGGCTGGGATGTGATGAGTTATCTCCTCGCTGCCTGTTTTAGTTCAATCTGATTTTATTGAAAAAAAACAAACAAAAAGAAGTCATCATAAAATAAAAATAGAAGCAAAAGTCCCCTTTGATAATAAAAGTAAACAAAATTACAATCTCTTAAACACAAATTCAAGAATTAGTAATAAAAAAAAAACGAAGAAGTACAAATGATCATACTAAAATCAAGGGATACAGATTAGCAGTACAAGTGAGAGGCACTAAAAATAACATTGCAAGACATTCCATTGTGGAGAAAAGGACGTTGGAAAAGTTAATGAGGAACACTATGGTTTTTTAAAAGAGGAATATGATGAGGGGATCACAAGCTGTCATATATAACCACTGTCAATGGACCCATAGGATAAACATTCGGCCCCTAAACAATATAAGACTGGGAGGGAAATACAAGGCCAGATGGAAAAGAGAAAGGACATAAAGAAGCAAGGAAAGAATAGAATACACTCCAACAAGGCTATCAGGGGATGACGGCCGAACCACCTGCCACCCAGTCAAGGAACTCCGAAGAGTAGTGGAACTGGGACCACGTAGTCCATGTGAGAGAAAACTGGTCTTCCCGTACAGTTCCCTGAGCCAGCAGACGTTCCAGATCTCGCATACGGTCTACCTCAATCGCCCAGTCCCCCAGAGAAGGCATAGTCATCAGTCTCCAGTGGCGAGGAATAACTACCCTAGCCGCAGCCAGGAAGTGTCGCAGGATGTCTTCCTTTACAGATTTGAAGGATGCAGGAATCATAGACAAGAGGACCACCTCAAGCGAGGGTTGAATAGAAGTCACCATCAGCTTACAGTACAGGTCAAAGATTTGTTGCCAAAATCTCCTTACCATGGGGGGGGGGGGGGGGTAGCCCACCAAATGTGGAGAATGGTGCCGTTAGATACAAGACAACGCCAAGTGTCCGGTGAAGAAGGGTTGAAGCGATGGATTGTCGAAGGGCATCGGTAACATCTAGTCACCAGTTTAATCCCCTTTTCTTGAGTTGTAGTGGCAAGGGAAAGTTTATGAGTTAAAATAAAACACTTTTATCAATCTGCGAGGGAAATAGAGTGCCATAACTTTGATTCCCATACCTGCGTATAGAGAGGAAGGTCAGGGGACAAAGCATTAAGTAATAATGTATAAAGTTGGAAGACATCAAGTCAGAGGATCTTCCTGAAGGAACATATCTTCAAGACCAGTCGGGTCGGCAAGAACGTTTGATAAGGTAGTAACAGTATGGATGTAGGACATTACATGTCTCTGAAACCACTGGTTGGATGGCTTTGGATGAAGTGGAAGGAGTATCTGTTGTTAGTGACGGATCTGCTCGAAGAACTTGAGCAAGTCTCCTGTGACCGTCCTTATTCCAAGGGCCCATACTCCATCACGTGCATTGCCGATGGAAAGGCCGGGGTCCCAAAGAAAGGTGTCATGGGTCCAAAAGGTTTAGGTTACAAGTAGTAGTCAAGTGATCCCACATGTGGATCGTCTGGCGAGTGAGGTCTCGTAAGAGAGAAGGGCCCTTACGAAGGGTGAATGGGATCCAGGGGAGGGCACAAAGATCAATAGAGTTTATGTGGTTTTCCAGTTAGACCCAAAGCTTAGAGAAGGAGAGATGGAACCAGTCTGACACTTGAGTAAGTATCGCTGCTTTATGGTATATGGAAGCATCTGGTGCTCCGGCTCCACCTCGGGATTTTGGGAGAGATAGTGTTTCGTAACGTGTTCTAGGATGTGCCACATTCCATATAAACTTGGAGAACATCTGATGGAGTTTCCAGAAATACGAGGTAGGTATACAGGTAGGGATTGTCTGAAATAGGTATAAAATTGAGGAAGAACATCCATTTTCAGGGCATTCACCCTGCCTAGCCATGAGAGCCGTCTGGAGGCGCTCGCTGCCTGTTTTAACTCTGAAAGCCGGCATCACCATGTCACAACCGCATAAATTACACACAGTTGCACATTGGTTGTGACGTAGCCCTTTTCATTAGAATGGGGAAGTTGTATTGTATTTACTGCACTCCTTATAGGCTTTCCCATAGTTCACCTAGGGTGGTGTGGTGAATTGCTGGATAGGGCCACCATACAATCATATGAAAATAAGGGTCTTCAACAGCACACCTTGGTATAGCGATAGTCTTGTTCTTTATTCACATAAAGCAACAAAGGTTGGCCTGTAATACCTGTTTCCTTATGTGAATAAAGGACAAGATAATCATCATACCAAGGTGTGCTGGTGAAGATCCTTATCTTCCTATTCACTTGGTCACGTTCTATGGTGGTACTGCCTACCTAATGTGACAGGAAGTATAATTTTCGCTTCAGCATGTGTAAAACCCTTTCTGCACAGATAGCAAGGATAACTTGCCACAAATACCAGCTCAAACTTTACAATTTTTATTACAAACGATGCATAAAATCCTAATTGGTGTCCATATTACATGTAGCGCCTACCCCGATTTTCCGGGAGCCTGATAGTGACTACCGGGGGTAGGGATGGATGACATACATTCTCAGGGTGCAGGTTTGTGGGCATGGTGGGTGACGAACAAAGAATAAATTGGGTGGCAGTCACTTTTATGCTTTAAACAATAGAGAAGTGTATTTCTCAAACAGGAAAAATGTGAGAGAGAGGGGAATAGGGCACAGGACACCCTTACTAGCGATCAGCTACAGGTAGATTGGCAGACTCCATAGACAAAAGTAGGTGAGACGAGGCAGACAGCAGTACAGGAAAAAGAGCCTTTAAGCTGAACCAGCACTTCTGTACTTTGTAGGACAGGCTGTTTCCTTTAGTAACTGAACTTTACTTACAGCTTCATACACTGATTCCCTTGGATGAGTTCTCTCTTGAAGTCCTCCCAGCCACTTCATAGCCTCCAGCTACATGAAGAGTCACCTCTGGTGCTTCCTTTAACCTTCATCCCTCTAGAATTGTTTCCTCAGGCCTAGCAGCCGGCAGCCACCTGGATAGGCCTCAGACTTCACACCTAGCAGCCAGGAACTGTACATACATCCACCCAGGCCGACTGATCCTTATCACCTGACTTATTTCCAGTAAATAGCTTTTTCCAGCATGCATCACAGAAAATATGATTTGCTGAGAAAAGTAAGTTTAACCATAACTTGCAGATACTGTAGCTCATCATACTAATGTCAAAGGCAACAGTGCCACCTACTGACAAAAGGGAGAAGCTACAATTGAATAGAGCTAAAACAAAAATCAGTTAACCTCTAAACACTACACATTAGCCAGGCTGGCTACAACCCAGCATAACTAAATTTACCTGTAACCCTATTCTAGGGACAAGGGTGCTACATACACATGGTGGTGAAGTTGGCAAGATCTTTTACACAACATCTTCTACATGTTTCGCCAACATGGCTTCTTCAGGAAGTACATGTGTGTAGGATACAAGTAAAGATACAAGAACATTCATGTAAGATAACTTTAAATAACATATAGGAATGCATGTGTGAACAAGCCAAGTAGCACCTCCCCTCCCCCAAAATGCCCTTCCAAACCCACACACCTCGGATTCAAACTGTAAGTAGCACCACCAGATGGAGCAATAACCCACGCCCCCTGGGGCGGATCTGGGGCCACGTCTGGGCAACTGCAGAGGAGGTCTACAAACGGATATATGCAGCTAAATGACTGTGTGAAGGAAGCCTATGGCATCATTTAGATGTGCAGTTGAGGGGGTGGTAAAAATGAGAGGTCGAGCCATGTTTTTAGCTGCAATGCAGCGGATGGGGCCTATTCAGGCCTCGTTTGCACAGACAATTGATCCATGCCACAAGCAGTGACTGCATGTATACGGATGTTGCTCCCTATCTGACATCTGTGTGGGTTCGTGTCCCTAAAACTCACCCTGGGAGCCGCGTCTGAGTCCGCACAGCCTCTCTGTCCCAATAGACATGAATAGGACTGCCTGCATGGGGATGTACACAACACCTGTACACCCCTATGGCTGTGTAAATATGACCGTGTATGTGGCATGGATCAATTTGCCCCATATGAATGAGGCCATACATCCCGTGTTTGTGATGATTCAGGCCTACAGTAGAAACCATCTGTGACAGACTCACCCGGGACAGAGGCTTTTGGAGTGGACTGAATGCCAGCCTCTTGCCTACCGATTATGGGCCCTGGCATTTGGGGGAACGGTGCGCTTTGTGAGCTGTATGCCTTGAGGTATACACACATTTTTTCACATGTGCTCATTCATTACATGTATATTCTATACATTTATGGATGTCACATTATTTCAACACTTATTTTTATCTCACTCATTTTTTCACTTTATCTTATTACATTTCCAAATTGTTGTTTCTATGCCTACTTGCTATGGGGATTTCAGATTTTCAGATTTTAGATTTACTAACCAGCAGCAGGTGCGGAGATCTCATACAGCTGCTTCTCAGCTGTTTAGTATTTTCTTACTATTGCATGGTCACATGTTTTAATATTCTTAGTATATATATGGCTTCTCATTCCCATTTTAGCTAGCTATGAGTAAGCACTTGATGTAAGTGCGAAACGCGTCAGTTAGTTTTGAACCACCCCTTAGTCGTGTTGTGTACCCCATGATCGTGTATTTTGAATAAAAAGACAAATGTATCCATTCCGGTGTGCGGCTGTCCAGGTCTTCTTGTTCTCTTCTACTTGCATCAGCATTTAGCCAGCACCTGGGGCTTTTCTCTTCCCGGAGGTAATGAGACACAAGCACTCTGGTTTAAGGCCCTCTTTGAGCGGAGGATCCCACATTGACCCTTGAGGTGGTGTTATTTTGGATTCGGGTCCTTGTCCCCCAGGACACACAGACTCTGGGAACCCGGGGAGGAAGCGGTATATGACGAAAGCACTCAAGCGGAGTGTGAGACGTTCCGTTACACCATCCAATGTGTTTTTTAGACAACGGGGACGTGTAACAAACGCCCCGTGAACATGAGCAATGCACGCGGTTGCAGTGTGCTTGTTCAGCAAAACTGGGGTTAACAAAGGCGGTGAGATGGCGCCACATCACCTCCTGTCAATCACCTCTGAAGAGCGATCTGAACGTGAATCGCTCGTCAGAGGAGCAGTGGGTTTAGACGCAGGTAGCACACATGGTCACATTTTGATCTGTCCAATCTAAAGAATGCCCCAACATTACAGTATGAGGTCCTGCCTATCCATCCAATTACAATGACAGACAATGTGTACAATGGATGTGACATGGTACATGGTCAGCAGAGATAAGACTGATCGGCCCGATGTGGTGCTGACAGATGGGAGAGGTCGGTGATCACACACACACTATGTAGGTCATGTTCAGGGCTCAGGTGATCGCACACAGTCAGCGCTCCAGAATGACAGGCAGATGGCTCATCCAGGAGCCGGGCCCGCTGGGGATTGTAGTCCTCGCCCTCGCACGGCTCATAGATCGGCGCTAAGTGCAGACTACATCCCCCAGCATGCAGTGCGGCCCGGCCAGCCCGGGATGAATGGCAGTAGTGTGATCAGTGCGCCCTCCTCCCGGCCGTGCACAGCGATCAGTCCTGGCGGTGACAACGCCGGAGCTCCGCGCAGGACCGCACATAGCCGGGGCCCTCCCCCACCCGGGTGACACATTGTCATATCGGCCGATCTGCAGCTGGAGGCACCGGGAGGAGGAGGAGGCCGGATTGGTGGAAATCGAAGTCATTTCCTGTGAAGGTTCATTTCCTGGTTAGGACCCAGAGATCATCAGCTGCTGTGCTGTCCCCGGGATCGGCATCCTCTATGGGGCTCTCCGCCGCCCGGTAATGTCACCCTTCCTCCCAGGATCTGTGCCCGGACCCGATCACACCCTAATGGTGACCGGCCGATCCCGGGCTCTGTAAGGCTGTCACCCCCCCCCGACATCACCGACCCTCCTTTACATCGCCTGCGGCACCCATCCCGGGATCCCGGATTGTTTATTAATAGAGGCCGGGGGCAGGAGGAGGAGGAGGCGGAGGGGGCCTGCATGATATAACGCATCGGACGTGTAGGAGCCCCAGAAATGAAGAAGTTCTTCGACTCCCGCCGGGAGCTCGGCGGATCGGGCTCCGGGGTCGGCGGAGGATCGGTCAGTGGGCTGGGCACCGGATACATCGGACGGGTCTTCACCATCGGGAGGCACCAGGTCACCGTGGACGAGGTCCTGGCCGAAGGTAGTCATCCCTCATCTGTATATACACCTATATACTGCTCCTGTATATACTGTACACCCCCATATATACCACTCATATATATATACTGTACACCCCCTTATATACCGCTCCTGTGTATGTATATATATATGCTGTACACCCCCATATATACCGCTCATGTATATACTGTACACCCCCATATATACCGCTCGTGTATATATACTGTACACCCCCTATATATACCTATATACTGCATATATATACATACACCGTACATCCCCATATATACCACACATGTACCAATCCCATATGTGCCATTATATATATATATATATATATATATATATATATATATAATTGTACACTCCATATATAGCACCTATAGGACAAGTGTATACAGATCTATATTTACTATATACCAGGCCTTTAGATCTGTACATCCCATATATACCTACATATTTGTATATACCAACCCTTTGTATACTCCCTGATACACTAGACCTATAGATCTGTGTATACTGGCCCCATATATACCTATAGATCTCTATATACCAATCCTATAGGGCTTTACACTTGATATGTACTGTACTTGTAGACCTGTACACCACATACTGTATACCATTATATCTGTACACCTGACATATACTGGTCCTATAGAAATATACAACCAACACATCTGTACACCCCATATATACCTATAACCAATATATAACAGACCTCCTGCACACCTGGTGTATAGATATATATATATATATATATATATATATATATATATATAATCTATACACCAGGTGTGCAGGAGGTCTGTTATATATTGGTTATAGGTATATATGGGGTGTACAGATGTGTTGGTTGTATATTTCTATAGGACCAGTATATGTCAGGTGTACAGATATAATGGTATACAGTATGTGGTGTACAGGTCTACAAGTACAGTACATATCAAGTGTAAAGCCCTATAGGATTGGTATATAGAGATCTATAGGTATATATGGGGCCAGTATACACAGATCTATAGGTCTAGTGTATCAGGGAGTATATATATATATATATATATATATATATATATATATATATATATATATATATATATATATATATATATATATATATATATATACTGGTTCTATAGATCTGTACACTGTTATACACCGATCAACTATACTTTATGACAATTGACAAAGTAAAGTTATTATCTCATTACAGTGACATCTGATAGTCAGTGAGATAGATTAGACGGCATGTAAACATAATGGCCCTGAAATTGATGTGTTGAAAGCATACAAAATGGCCATTGCAGTTTGTTGTGTCTGGGGCTTCGCACCCACAGACTGGTCAGGGTGTCCATGCTGACCCGTGTCCACAGCCAAAAGTGCTTACAATGGGCACCTGAGCATCAGAACTGGACCATGGAGCAATGGAGGAAGGTGGCCTGGTCTGATGAGTCATGTTTTATCCTATATTATGTGGATGGCCGGGAGTGTCACTTACCTGGGGAGGAGATGGCACCAGGATGCAGTATGGGAAGAAGGCAACACAACAGAGGCAGTGCGATGCTTTTGGTAACGTTCTGCTGGAAAACTTTGGTTCCTGCCATTCATGTGGTTGTTGCCTTGACATGTACCACCTGCCTACACATTGTTACTGACCAAGTACACCCCTTTATGGAAATGGGATTCCCTGATGGTGGTGGCCTCTTTCAGCAGGATAATATGCCCTGCCACACTGCAAAAATGGTTCAAGAATGGTTTGAGGAACACAACAAGAGTTCAAGGTGTTGATTTGCCCTCCAAAATCTCCAGATCTTAATCCAATCGATCATCTGTGGGATGTGCTGGAAAAACAAGTCCGATCCATGGAGGCCACACCTGCCAGCTTACAGGACTTAAAGTGGAAGTCCTGTCAAAACCTAACTAAGCCTAAACCTGCTTTAACCCCCATTCTAAGCCCTATACTAATTACCGTTTTATAGGACCTCTCTGGTCAGGTCACATGATCAGCTTCAGTGTAGAGAAGGGACAACCAACAATGCGTGCCCCATGGTAAGTCTGTGGGTGACATCACCACCCAGGAGGCAGCCATTGTTGGCCATCTCCCCAGCGACCAGCTTCAGGCGAGAGGAGAGATCATGTGACTGGTCTGGAGCACCCTTAGATTAGGTAAGAAGAAGCAGGTTTCCTTTACAGGGTAGTTTGCATAGGGTTCAGAATGGGGGTGGGAGCATAATTTAGGCTTAGTTAGTGTTTGACTGCACTTTTACTTTAAAGAATCTGCTACTGACGGCTTGGTGCCAGCTATCACAGCATACCTTCAGAGGTCTATTCCAGTCCATGCTTCAATGGGTCAGGGCTGTTTTGGGACCTACTCATACCTGTTAAAAAAAGGGGGGGCCCGGTTACCTACTCAATAATAGGTGGGAGGTCATAAAGTTATGGCTGATCAGTGTGTAACGGTTCCATAGATCTGTACACCCAATATATGCTGGTCCTATAGACCTGTATACTTGATACATGCCGGTCCTATAGACCTCAACACTGGATAAATATGTCGATATACAGCATTCCATTCCTATGGATCTGTACACTCTATATATGCTGGTCCTATGGAGGGCCGCTTCGAGGGCGAGACAGAGACATCTTATGTCACATCATAAAACATGGATAGAATAAGAAAAACATACATGCATTCTTCATGTCACCACTAATCTGTCTTGCTCTACTTTCTCTCTTGTGTGCTCTCACTCTCTCACGTGCTTTTCTGTATTCTTCTTTTGTGCTCTCTCTACTCCTTTTTTTTTTTCTTTTGCATTTTCACACTCTCTAGTCTGCTCTTCTTCTTCTCTCTGGGCCCTTCCCTCCTGCTCCTTCTCCTTCTTCTTCTTTCTGGGCCCTTCCCTCCTGGTATCTTCTGAAAATAGCCTGAAGAACTACCACTCAGGTCTCCTGCATTAGCTTATGTGTCTGGCCTGGTTACCTATCCTAGTCCTTCCTACAAGTTGTTATGCTGTTGTCCCTTGAGAAGTAGTATTTCCTTTTACTTTCTCTAAATTTAAATCTGTGATAAATAATTAAAATGTGCCTACTCTATGGTTTTCTAAATAATGTATAATTTATGCTTGGCAATATCAATATATCAGTGAACTAGTCAACAAGGCATGTACTGTAGGACAGACTGATGGGTTCCTAAGCTGTGAATTATGTGATGTCTTGCTGTTAGAGATGGGCCGCTAGCGCTCAACATTTTGGTAGGTTGAGCGGTGTGACATTGCTCAGCAATACGTTAATGAGAAGAGGTGCAAAGTATAGCATATTCATCAATCAGATTTCATTTGGTAATATCGGAAATGAAATCTAAATGATATTTTTACTGTGGTCAGAATAGCAAAAGGTGTGTTCCAACTGGATGACCCAAATTTCCAAGTTTGTAAGATCGTCACTGAATTTTGCTTTTAGAAATAGAGGACTTGGATTACAGCAATTTTTTGTTATAGTGCAGGTCAGAGTATAAGAGAGATGCACCCTCCATGTGTTCTGGTGTGACTTTTGTCTCTTAGTCTAAAAGCGTTGGACCCAAACGTTTAAGTTGTCACTGTAACAGGAATAAAGGGACAATATTCCAATGGGGACACCCCCCATTGTGTCTGTAAGAAAGGAAGAAAAATCTCCACAATGGGACAGAGACAGCAAAATAAAAACGCATGGGTTTTTACTCCTCCCTGTACATCCAGACATAATAAGAAAAATGTTTTCACTTTATACTTGTTAATTGTATTTTTGTCTGACACCTAATGTAGCTATTTTATTGGGCCAAGTATTTCATAAGATATAAGTTTGAAGCCAGTGAAGTGTTCATAGTAAGTATTTACTGGACTCTTAAGACAATACCCATCACTCCTCTTAGTCAGAAGTTTCATTACTTCTACGTGGATTATGCCAGCAAAACTCTACCACAAAGTGGTCAGAACAGAGTATTTATATCCTGCCGCATAGTATCAAACAGTTTCTAAAATATCTTCAATGTTAAAGTCTATGAGCATTTCATGCTTCCGTACAAAAAGAATGGAGTTCTTTGAGGAAGAATTTTTATGGTCCAGCTTTAGGATTAGGGCTAGTTCACACTTTTCATGTTTCAGAATGCACGCTTTTTCTCTGGCGCCTCTTGCATACATTTTTTGCATGCATCTTCTAAGGAGATAGGGCACCTCTTGAATTAAAATGCATATAAAGCCTGTTTTATCTAACTATTTTTCATATAACTCCATTCCTCTCTGTGGCGTATGGTTTTTGTCAAAATCTAGAAGTTATGTTGCTTGCATGACTGGGTGAAATTCTTATGTGAAAGGGGCCATTGAATATAATGGGAAAGGTCTCATGATGCTTTTCAGTTTTATTAAACGTCATCAAAAATGGGTGTATGAGCTACATAGTTGCACAGTTATTCTGGTTGAAAAAAGTCCATCTGGTTCATCCAATAAAAGGTTAAAAAAAAAATTATACAATCCTGTACCCACAGTTGATCCAGAGAAGGGCAAAATAACCCCAATAAAGCATGATCCACTTTGCTCCAAAAAATTCCCTCCTGATCCCCCAAAAGGCAATTGGATATTCCCTGAATCAACGTTGCCTATAAATATTGTTATCCATTTTTATAGCAGGGGTCTCAAACTCAAATTGCCTGAGGGCCACATGACAATTTTCATATCCCATGGGGGGCCGCATGCAAACTTTTAAAACTTCAAAAGCAATGAACTATACCAGCAATACTATACTATACTATACCCAGCACTGGTGTCAGCAAACGCATTATTAACCCCCAGCACTGGTGTCAGCAAACGCATTATACCCAGTACTGGTGTCCGTAAGCGCATTATTAACCCAGCATTGGTGTCAACAAAGGCATTATTAACCCCCAGCATTACCCCTCCCACACTGCACAAATAGCCACACACTGCACAAATACCCCCCACACTCCATAAAATACCCCCCACACTCCATAATTACCCCCACACTGCACAATTACCCCCCACACTGCACAATCACCCTCCACACTGCATAAAATACCCCCCACACTGCACAAATTTCTACCCCAGTCACCCCACTAAGGACTTTGCCTCAGTGTGATGCTCACTCACCTCTCCTGGCAGTCAGGATCATCTGCCTCCCAGAGTCCTCTCCTCCTGGCTTCCATACAGGCCTAGTGACAGAGGACCCAGAGAACACAATCTCCCGCCCTGAGGTGGCAGCAGGACCCTGGTTTGGGGCTCTGGTCGATTGTCAATGCCTAGGTGGGCGGATCGATGAGCGGATCCTTCCTCTGCTCCATTCTCAGCTCTGTTCTCTCTCTGGGCTGCAGCAGCGTGCAGCGGAGAGGACAGAAGAGATGGAGAGGTAAAGCTCTTTGGCGCCTCCCCCTCTGCGGTGCCTGGGTGCAGTTCAAAAAGACATCCTGGATAGAGGTCGACCGATATGGATTTTTCTCTGGCCGATGCCAATATTTAGAAATCGGGGCGGCCGATGGCCGATATATGATGACGATTTTTGTGGCCGATATTTTAGGCCGATTTGAAAAAAAAAAAACCTCACCCACTCCACTCCTCCCTGCTTGCTCCTGTCACTCTACCACACACTTGATGTCCTCAGTACAGATGGCACGAGTTGGCTGTGGCAGGTGGCACTGGTTGGCTTAGGCAGGTGGCACTGGCAGGTAGCACTGTCTGTCACTGGCAGGTGGCACGTTGCACTGTTTGGAGGGTGCACTGATTGGCACTGACAGATGGCACTGGCAGGTGGCACTGATTGGCAATGGCACTGGCAGGTGGCACTGATTGGCAATGGCACTGGCAGGTGGCACTGATTGGCAATGGCACTGGCAGGTGGCACTGATTGGCAATGGCACTGGCAGGTGGCACTGATTGGCAATGGCACTGGCAGGTGGCACTGATTGGCAATGGCACTGGCAGGTGGCACTGATTGGCAATGGCACTGGCAGGTGGCACTGATTGGCAATGGCACTGGCAGGTGGCACTGATTGGCAATGGCACTGGCAGGTGGCACTGATTGGCAATGGCACTGGCAGGTGGCACTGATTGGCAATGGCACTGGCAGGTGGCACTGATTGGCAATGGCACTGGCAGGTGGCACTGATTGGCAATGGCACTGGCAGGTGGCACTGATTGGCAATGGCACTGGCAGGTGGCACTGATTGGCAATGGCACTGGCAGGTGGCACTGATTGGCAATGGCACTGGCAGGTGGCACTGATTGGCAATGGCACTGGCAGGTGGCACTGATTGGCAATGGCACTGGCAGGTGGCACTGATTGGCAATGGCACTGGCAGGTGGCACTGATTGGCAATGGCACTGGCAGGTGGCACTGATTGGCAATGGCACTGGCAGGTGGCACTGATTGGCAATGGCACTGGCAGGTGGCACTGATTGGCAATGGCACTGGCAGGTGGCACTGATTGGCAATGGCACTGGCAGGTGGCACTGATTGGCAATGGCACTGGCAGGTGGCACTGATTGGCAATGGCACTGGCAGGTGGCACTGATTGGCAATGGCACTGGCAGGTGGCACTGATTGGCAATGGCACTGGCAGGTGGCACTGATTGGCAATGGCACTGGCAGGTGGCACTGATTGGCAATGGCACTGGCAGGTGGCATTGGCAAGTGGCACTGGTTTGAAACTGGCAGGTGGCACTGGTTTGAAACTGGCAGGTGGCACTGGTTTGAAACTGGCAGGTGGCACTGGTTTGAAACTGGCAGGTGGCACTGGTTTGAAACTGGCAGGTGGCACTGGTTTGAAACTGGCAGGTGGCACTGGTTTGAAACTGGCAGGTGGCACTGGTTTGAAACTGGCAGGTGGCACTGGTTTGAAACTGGCAGGTGGCACTGGTTTGAAACTGGCAGGTGGCACTGGTTTGAAACTGGCAGGTGGCACTGGTTTGAAACTGGCAGGTGGCACTGGTTTGAAACTGGCAGGTGGCACTGGTTTGAAACTGGCAGGTGGCACTGGTTTGAAACTGGCAGGTGGCACTGGTTTGAAACTGGCAGGTGGCACTGGTTTGAAACTGGCAGGTGGCACTGGTTTGAAACTGGCAGGTGGCACTGGTTTGAAACTGGCAGGTGGCACTGGTTTGAAACTGGCAGGTGGCACTGGTTTGAAACTGGCAGGTGGCACTGGTTTGAAACTGGCAGGTGGCACTGAGTGGCATGGCACTGGCAGGTGGTGGCAGGTGGCACTGGCAAGCACTGGTTGGCACTGGCAGGTGGCACTGATTGGCGTGGCACTGGCAGGTGGCGGAAGGTGGCACTGGCAGGTGGCTTTGATTGGCAGGGGCACTGGTTGGCGGTGGCACTGGCAGGCACTGGTTGGCGGTGGCACTGATTGGCCGTGGCAGGTGGCACTGGCAGGTGTTACTGGTTGGAGGTGGCAGGTGGAAATGGCAGACTGGTTGGCACTGGCAGGTGGCACTGGCAGGTTTCACACTGAGCGGAGTGTAACTGTGTGTGAAACTGACAAGGAGCTGTCCACACTCAGCGCTTGATGCTTGTGTGAAGCTGACACGTAGCACAGAGGAGAGAGACCGAGGGATCTGTCAGAATTGAGGTTGATGTCGGGGTGGGCGGGACCTGGCCGATGTGGGCGGGGCCAGCAGCTGTCAAACACCAGCCAATGATTGGGCTGCTTAAGAAAAGGGGCGGGCCACATACACGTAGTTGCCCGCCCAGATCCCATTGGCTGGTGTTTGATATTAGCCGGGTCCCGCCCACCCCGGCCGGGTCCCGCCCACCCCCGATATCAACCTCAAATCTGACAGATCCCTCTGTCTCTCTCCTCCTGTTACATGTCAGTTTCACACAAGCATCAAGCGCTGAGTGTGGAGAAGGGAGGAAGAGCAGCAGCCAGTGCTATATATCGACCTAATGGCCAAATATCGGTTGACCTCTAGTCCTGGATCGGCCCTGCCTGCGGGCCATTTTTAACCGGTCCGCGGGCCGCAAATGGCCCGCGGGCCGGTACTTTGAGACCCCTGATTTATAGTATGTGTATCTAGGAAAGAGAGAATTTTTCGTAAAACAATCTAATGACCTGGCCTAATCACCTTTTGAGGGCATCTATTCCACATTTTCACAGCTCTTGCTGTGAAGAAACCTTTTCCGTATTTGTAGATGGAATCTCTTTTCCTCCAGACGTAAAGTGTGCACCCTTATCCTCTAATGACTTAAAGGTGAATAACTCCTCGCTAATTTCACTATATGGACTTCTTATGTATTTATACATGTTGATAATTCTTTTTTGGTTTGTTTCATAATGTAACCCTTAAAAGAGGAACCACAACATCCTTTGGAGGAACCCTAGTTGAGAATGACTGAATGGACTAGTCACTGCTTTGTCTTCTGGTTCCCTACATTTGCTTTTTTTCCCCAGGACCCCATGTTTTGATCTGGGTCTCTGTACGGAGAAAGCCATCATGGTAGGAACAAGGCTTTGCTTCCTCAGATCAGAGCTGTCTCCCTAATGACTAGTTGGAAAGCAGTGGAAGAACTGGAGAAAGCTCAGATGAATGAAAATGCAGGGAAATTCTTCCAGTGCAGATTCTGCACTGGATGCCATTCTCAAAAAAGGCAAGCCGGGGACAAAGGACTAGTCCAACCTTTTTACCACAGAGGAACTCTTAGGTCAGCCATACACGATTCGAACTGTTAATGGGCAGGCTGATTGTACCAAGTTGATCGATTTTTAACTTGGGTACAACCAGCCTGCCAGATTCTCTTGCGGTTATCGCCAGTAGCTGCTATAGCTGATATCGATAATCACGGTCTTCTTCCAGTGTGGACAGCTTTCCCCGTCGGGAGAAGACAATGGTCCAACAGGAGGGATTCCTGCATCAACGCTGTCTGTTGATGGGGGAAATCGAGCAAATTTTCTTTTCTTGCAACCTGTGGTCGCAGGAAAGAAATTTGCTCTGTGTATGGAGGTCTTAGAGTGGAATTGCAGTCATACCCTTAGTAAGCCTACATCTACTCTCACCCCCATTCTAAGACTATTCTATCTACCCTTTAAAAGAAAAGATGTCTATACATACCTATTCTGAAGCCACACTGGTCCGGTCATATGACCGGCTTCGGTATGGAGAAGGGATAGGCAACAACCTTGGTGTGGAACATGTAAGCTGATACCTGTAGTTTACCTTTTTGTATCCGGTACTTGAATAAAGAAATTGCATAGGAGTACGGCCGTCCAGCCTTCTTTTCTTCTAAGTATCTGTTTGCATACAGGGCTCGCACCCTCAACGTGGGATAGAGGCTTTTTGGAGCAGCAGGGTAAGAGAAACTGCCTTAGAGCGATCCACATGTACATTCTCCATAGTAAACCTATGGGTGATGTCATTGCCCAGGCTCTGCAGGCATTGTCACTGCCTCTCCTCTACACTGAAGCTGGTGCTTGGAAGCCAGTCATGTGATCGGACCGGAGAGGCTTCAGAATAGGCGAGTATAGACATAATTTCTTTTACAGGGTAGGTAGAATAGTCTTCGAATGGGGGTGGGAGTAGATTTAGGATTAGTTGGGGTTTGACTGGAATACCACTTCTCTTTTTATTTTATTTTTTTTTTTAGCAGGGGTTCCCCTAGCCCTGAAAATAAATTATTCATACCTATAGTGAGAAAAAAAAATACACCTTACTTAGGTAGTCGGTGTGAAGAATTCCCTCTTACAGTAATGATTAGAATATAACTCTTATAGACAGCTAGAACCGGTGTCCTGACGCTGGCAGAGGGCATTGGTCTCTGAACTTTGCCAGTACCATCAAATGGGAGGTCATTCAGCCACAAGTCAAGGAAAGCACAACATCCTTTGGAGGAACCCTAGTTGAGAATGACTGACTGGACTAGTCAATGCTTTGTCTTCTGGTTCCCTACATTTGCTTTTTTTCCCCAGGACCCCATGTTTTGATCTGGGTCTCTGTGCGGAGAAAGCCATCATGGTAGGAACAAGGCTTTGCTTCCTCAGATCAGAGCTGTCTCCCTAATGACTAGTTGGAAAGCAGTGGAAGAACTGGAGAAAGCTCAGATGAATGAAAATGCAGGGAAATTCTTCCAGTGCAGATTCTGCTTCAGCAAGTAGCACAGTAGTGATATCAACAAATTTCATTTCAAACCTCATAAGACCAGAAGTAGGTGCTTTAGATCTGACATTGCAGAAATACAGTTATTAGGAGTGCCTAGTCACCCTAACATACGCTGCTATTTTTTTTGGAAGAATGTCCAGAGAAAATAGAAATCATTATGCTTAAAGTGATTGTAAAGGCTCGTTTTTTTTTTTTAAATAACAAACCTCATACTTACCTCCACTGTGCAGCTCAGTGTAGCCCCGAACATCCTCTTCTGGGGTCCCTTGGTGGCTCCTCCCCGCATCAGATAACCCCCTAGGAGAAGCGCTGTCCCGGGGGGGGGGGGGGTTACCTTGTGGGTGCGCTCCCGAGTCCAGCATTTGCGTCCATAGACACGAATGCCGGACTCGGCCCCGCCCTGGCACCTGCGTCATTGTATTTGATTGACAGCAGCGGGAGCCAATGGCTGCACTGCTATCAATCTATCCAATCAAGAGCCAAGAACCCTGGGCAAAGGAAGAGTGCTACTCGGGCGTGTGAAATTCCAGGGCACAGGTAAGTAAAATTGGGGGGGGGGGGGGGGGGGGGGCTGTGGGGCCGGTCACTGCCAGGTGTTTTTTCTCCGATGCATTAAGGTGAAAAAACACAAGGGTTTACAACCCCTTTTAAGTACCATTTACTTTTTTTCAGATGTACTTTTTTTCAGATGTTCTTCTTTTCTTTTTGAGTTGAGGTCCTTGAATTATCTCTGTAAAGGACAACAGGAGATAAGTATAACATGTTGATTATGTATACCTGTGAGCTCGCATTTTCAAAATATATGTCTCCGAAAACAGTAATGCAGTAACTTATCGGTACCGATGGCTCGACAAGATAATACCATGCGCTCTTTATTTCCTGGCCGTTTTTTTTTTTTTTTTGGAATTAGTCTTAGCCCTAGAAGTCTATAAGCCTGAAGCAAAGTATTCTATTCAGAAAATTGCAGGGCCAGGAATTACAAAGTGAATTAAGCTGCACTATATATAAAATTATAACGTATTGTACAGTGACATATATATCTTGGAGCATACACCGACATCTATGAGGGCTACCAACCCTTCAAATAGCGATTGATAAAACAGTATTAAATAAGTGAAGCTCATAAGTGTGCAAATGAGCCAAAAGTGTAGAGCCTAGAGTGCTCTGTAAGTGTCCTTTTTCCTCAGTGAAATTAATAAGGAAGAAGATATTCCACAACATAATACAGGCTGAAAACCATAGTTCATATAATATTCATCAACCGACTGTTCCACAGTGACTTGTGGTAAAAAAAACATCCAGGAAGATGTGACAGTGTATAATAGACAGGGTCCTCCACCCTTTAAAATTACTGGCGCTTACCAGATAAATGGATCTCTTTTTAAGGAGATCCAATTCGCATATGGCTTGTACCCCAGCCCCGGATCTCTGTAATTAGCAGCCAGGTGTCCCAGGTCATCCACTCCTCAGTATAGTCACCAGTCAGTAATTCCCCGTTGTAAGGATAAAAAGGGATTCCATAGTGTAATTCCATAAAAGTTTATTAAGTTAAAAACAGCAATACACTTAGCCGAATATACAATAGTTTGTCTGTTAAATTCGAGCCGGCCGGCTCTCGAAAGTTGCCCGTTTGCGGTGATGTCAGCACGCCGCTCCTCCCTACGCCGTTTCATCACAGATGACATCGTCCTGGAGCACAGGCGGCGTGCTGACTCACCGCCATATATAGTCTACTACAAGTGAAGGAACGCCCAGCCCTGAGCTCCAATTGTCCCCTGTGCTGAAACCGCCATCTTAGAAAAAGGCAGCTGCCCACAAGAAGTGGAAGACTTACCGTATATACTCGAGTATAAGTCGAATTTTTCAGCACATTTTTTTTGTGCTGAAAGTGCCCCCCCTCGACTTATACTCGAGTCAAGCACTTTTCTGCAGCAAAAAATTTCATTTTCCGAACCGACTTTGGGGCCCCGTATCTCAGGGCCACTTGGGGTTAGAAACCCCAAATTTGGTATGCAAACCCAGTGGACCTAGTACCACAACGTTCCTAGCACTAAGTGGCCCCGAAATACGGGGCCCCAAAATCGGTTCGGAAAATGTCATTCTCTGCTGCAGAAAAGTGCTTGACATTTTCTGAACCGACTTTGGGGCCCTATATCTCAGGGCCACTTGGTGCTAGGAACCCCAAATTTGGTGTGCAAACCCAGTGGAACTGGTACCATGACATATCCAAAGCTTGGGGTCCTAGCTCCAAGTGGCCCTGAGATACGGGGCCCCAAAACTGGTTCGGAAAATGTCATTCTCTGCTGCAGAAAAGTGCTTGACATTTTCTAAACTGATTTTTGGGGCCCTGTATCTCGTGGCCACTTGGTGCTAGTTCCACTGGGTTTGCACACCAAATTTGGGGTTCTTAGCACTAAGTGGCCCCGAGATACGGGGCCCCAAATTCGGTCAACTGTGTCTATCTGCAGCAATGTCATTTCGGGACCCTTTGGGTTCAGAGACCCCAAATTTTGGCTGCAGCTAGGGGGCATCTAGGAACCCTTAACTACCAAGTTTGAAGTTCACGGGACCTATGGCTGCAAATGGGCCCAGTGAGGCATGCAAATGGGCACAGTGATGCTGCAAATGGGCATTGTTGACCCTCTTTTCCACTTACAGTAGCTGTGCATTTCCCACCCTCGTCTTATACTCGGGTCAATAAGTTTTTCCCTTTTTTTTGTGGTAAATTAGGGCCTCGACTTATACTCGGAACGACTTATACTCGAGTATATACGGTAAGTATGTCCGGAGTGTGCATTTAAGCACTCCCGAACCGAAAGGCATGTCCGCATCTTTATGTATAAAAATAAGTGCTCACATAGGCGACTAGCCCAAATGAAAGCAATATTGTCTAGAAAACATATTAGATTCTATTTATGGGTTCAATGTCAGCTGGTGTCACCCCCTAGGCATATGATCCTCCAGCGACTCCTGACGGTCCCTAGATACATGACTGTGCAGCAGATATGCCACAGTATCCATGTACCCGCCTTTAAAATTTGAATATAATATACTTAAAAAAAGAGAGAAATTTACATAGAATATAAAAGACAATACTTTATATAAAAAAAGAGAAAAAATATATATATTTTTATTAATAAAAAACTCCCTATGTTTCATGCCCATCTACCCTCCACTAAATATATGGATACACTAGAAATGAATAAAACAAAAAATGGGGGTAAACAGAATCAACCATTTGGATGGGTACTGATAGGTACGCCACCAAATTTAGAGGAAGATTCCAATAATTACTGTAACACCAACATAGTGTTACCTAGTAACACTGAGAATAATCCCACTCATAAAAATTCACTTAAATGGAAAATTCACACTACCGACCGATCCAAGGTTAAAAATAAAATAACAGATCATTATCAAAGGGGTCAGCCGGGAACTCAAGGCCAGTTCACATCAATAGTTACTAGCTATTATCTATAAAAGCATTGACATCTGTGTCTATATTGAGACCATGCGGAGTGTAACAACGTACTCTATGCATCCATGCCATCTCAAGCCTTGATAATTCTTTAACTAGAGAACTACCCCGCCAATGGGCATTATATCTGTCAATCCCTAAGAACAGTGTATTAGCCGGATTACGATTATAATGGATGGCATAATGTTTGGAGAAGGAATGATGTTTAAGAACGTTTTTGATATTGGTGATGTGTCAACCCCGGCCCCCCCACCCCCCCATGGCCCGTTTTAGTCCTGCCGATATATTAAAGCCCACACGGGCATTGCAGTGAATAAACAATGCCCGTTGAGCTACAGGTAATGAACGGTTCGATTTGATGTTCTTTAGATGTACTGGTTGAGACAAAGGACTCTGTTTTCCTAATTTTACTCTTATTTAGTGTACAGACCTGACATCTGCGGCACTTATGGTAACCTGAGAGGTTCTGAAAAAAGATATCTTTTTAGTGGGAGGATCCACAACATTGGGTGCAACCCTATCCCTAGGGAGGGAACCCCTCCTAAGGGCCTTTTCACACTGGGGCGGTTTGCAGGCGCTATTGCACTAATAGCGCCTGCAAATCGACCCGAAACAGCCGCTGCTGTCTCTCCAGTGTGAAAGCCCTCAGGGCTTTCACACTGGAGCGGTGCGCTAGCAGGACGGGAAAAAAAGTCCTGCTAGCGGCATCTTCGGGCGGTGTATACACCGCTCCTTCACCGCTCCTGCCCATTGAAATCAATGGGACAGCATGGCTATACCGCCGGCAAAGCGCCTCTGCAGAAGGGCTTTGCGGTGGTATTTAACCTTTTCTTGGCCGCTAACGTGGGGTAAAACCGCCCTGCTAGCAGGCGAATACTGATTGTAAAGCGCCGCTTACAATAGCAGCGCTTTACCGCCGACGCCGCCCCAGTGTGAAAGGGGCCTTAAAATCGCCTGTGGATTCACTGGCAAAAATGTTTTGATAATTTTATGTCGGTGTATGCTCTAAGATATATATGTCACTGTACAATATGTTTTTCATTTTATATATAGCGCAGCTTAATTTATTCTGATTGTTTTATAGTGTGTATCTCACTTGAAGTTGCAGCTGATTCACTGTTTGTTTAACTATTTTTATAATTTGGTTAATAGTTTAGATCATAGACAGCGGACTAATCTACTTTTTGACAGGAAGTACAAAGTGCCTGGACCAGAACATTGAGCAAATATAGGCACTGCTGCTTCCTCAGCTGGGTTTTGGCAAGAATTGCACAAAAGTAAATGTAGTATATATTATATTAAACTTCACTTCTGCTGTCCTTCCAAATTCCAATAGATAATTCCTGGAGTTTTTCATTTGGGGCCTGTTCACACCAACCCAACCAGAGCAAGTTAAGATCCATATAGCATGCACTGTGGTGTGCTTTTAGAGTACAATGCTTTTTACAATGCATCACGCTGTTCACTTTTTTTTTTTTTTTTACTTATCTTTATTTAAAATTGCCAAATACACTTCACTAAACATTAGCGGTGCATTTGTAAAAATGCAAAATGTCTAACCTACTGTAAACTTTGGTCCTAAACATTATTTACAACACCAAAATGTTTACCGTATTCTGTGGTAAGCACACCAAAACGTGTGTTCTTCTTGAGGTTTGGTTCCTATCAACTACCTAAGTGGCTGAACCTTTTTTAGCTAGGTCTTTGTGGATCAGTCAGGTGACCTTTCTTAGTGAATTGATAGGCTATTCTCAGTATCTATTCAGCTTACAAAATGGGTGGAAAGTATTGGATTAGAATAGCCAGTCTCCAAACAGAGTTCCTCCAGAGGTTGCTAGGCACGGCTAATTGACTTCCCATCTGATGGTACCTTCACAGTTCACCCATCGACAGCAGAATGACACCAGTGATCTTTTTAGCTGTCTATAATGGCCCGTACACACGATCCGAAAATAGGACGACAGATCATCCATGTCTTCTTCTTTTTTTTTTTTTTTTTTTTTTTTTGCATACTAGTCGCATATTGAAAGTGGAGAGGTTACAAAAATTCTCATACGATAAAATAAAAGATTGGAAGTGACGTCATGTGTTGTAGGGTATTTGTTTTGTATTTTCGGACGACAACTGTACTGATTTAAACGAAAATCGTATGATCTGGTATAGGGTTGTCCCGATACCACTTTTTTAGGACCGAGTACAAGTACCGATACTTTTTTTCAAGTACTCGCCGATACCGATTACCGATACTTTTTTTTTTTGTCACGTGACAGTTAGTTTTTTTTTTTTTTTGTTTTTTTTAACAATGCTTTTTTTTTTTTTTTTTGGGGGGGGGGGTGAACGGTGTCTGTGTGTTTTTTTTTTTTTTTTTTTTTTTTTTTTTTTTTTTTTTACAATAATATATTTTTTTTATTCATTTTTGCAATATGTTGTGTTTTTTTTTTTTTTTTTTTTAATCATCCCTTTTGGGGGGCTTTGGTGAGATATCAGGGGTCTTAACAGACCTCTGATATCTCCCCCTTGAGACAGAAAAAGAGACAGAGGATAGAGATTCCCCAGTCCCTTTCTCTGCAGCCTCAGCTGCACTGACAATGAATGGAGAGAAGACAGCGGCTCCTCTCCATTCATAAACTGACACATCGTAATCACAGGAGATTACAATGTTTCAGTTATGTGAATGGAGAGAGTCAGCTGACTCTCTCCATTCACACAGCGGAGAGACACAGCAGAACGGAGGGGGACAGAGAAGGAGAGGGGGACAGAGGAACGGAACGGAGGGGGACAGAGGAACGGAACGGAGGGGGACAGAGAAGGAGAGGGAGACAGAGGAACGGAACGGAGGGGGACAGAGGAACGGAGGAACGGAATGGAGGGGGACAGAGAAGGAGAGGGGGACAGAGGAACGGAGTTGGCATGGAGGAGGATGAGGTGACAGTCAGCGGTGATCGCGTGGGGAAGTTACAAACACCGATCACCGCTGTATGTCACTGAAAGCCGCGGGGGGGAAGCTTGTAACTCCCCCCGCACGCCGATCACAGCTGTCTTCCAGGTATCGGAGGAAGCATCGGGAGCATTTGCCCAAGTACAAGTACTTGGGCAAATGCTCGGTATCGGTACCGATACTAGTATCGGTGCCGATACCGATACTAGTATCGGGACAACCCTAATCTGGTATCAAAAGAGAGAACATTTTTGTGCTTGTCTGATCGGATAATAATGGATGAACTGTTATGATCTGCTTTCGAAAGCTCTATACCAACGATCCGATTATCGTATGATCATTTCGAAAGCAATATTTTTTTGTCCAATTTTTGGTTTGCCTGTATGAGCCATAAGGGTTGGCATTCTGACCACCACTGTTCTTTCCACTGATCACCAATGTAAGGGTCATTCTTTCCATTGGTCCTCAAAGAATTCATTTTAGCAGGGGTTTCCTGGGACCTGAAAATTATTTTTAAAGGTTCTTCTGGTGTAAAAAAAATTGAGATGGACTGGGCAGCAATTATTTTAATGTGTGGATTTCTTAGTGATAGATTTACTACAATGTTGCACCATTTTAGGCACTGGTTGAAACAGAAAAACAAACTATTAAAGGACATCTTTTATTAGTCAAGCAGATTACAATTGCCATATATCGAGACAGCTTCGGCCTATTCATGAGGCATATTGTCATCATGCCTTTTGCACAGACCTAAACTGTCTGCCTGCTTTGGTGTTCTGCTCAGTTAGGAAATAAAAAGTGTCATCTTGGTAGACAAGTTAAAATTATGAGGAGATGTACCTATCCTGCGCTATAAGACTGGAGAAACCAGCACTGTAATGCCCCGTACACACGGTCGGACTTTGTTCGGACATTCCGACAACAAAATCCTAGGATTTTTTCTGACGGATGTTGGCTCAAACTTGTCTTGCATACACACGGTCACACAAAGTTGTCAGAAAATCCGATCATTCTTAACGCGGTGACGTAAAACACGTACGTCGGGACTATAAACGGGGCAGTGGCCAATAGCTTTCATCTCTTTATTTATTTATTCTGAGCATGCGTGGCACTTTGTCCATCGGATTTGTGTACACACGATCGGAATTTCCGACAACGGATTTTGTTGTCGGAAAATTTTATCTCCTGCTCTCCAACTTTGTGTGTCGGAAAATCCGATGGAAAATGTCCGATGGCGCCCACACACGGTCGGAATTTCCGACAACACGCTCCGATCGGACATTGTCCATCGGAAAATCCGACCGTATGTACGGGGCATAAGACTGGATATATCCTTATCCATTATCCTGGCTATGCCTCCCTCATGCCCAAAAAAAGCATCCAGCATGCAGGGGTCATCTACTTCCAAAATCCATTGTAAAAAAAACTGGGATTGTTGGTTATCCTGAGGAAAAGGCTCATGTACATGGGCCTTTGTTTATCTAGAGTTGCTTGGCTTCCCCATACATGTCACTGGGAATACGGAAGCAGCTCAGAGCATCCCAATGGTAAATCAAACAACTCAGAAGCGGCTTGAAACAAATCAAAAGGACCTGAATTGATTCTGCGTTTAATTCTCTTGTAAGGTGACTGAATTGGGGCCAATGACTGACTGGACAGCTCACAGAACTGCTCTTTGTGGCTTCACTTATGTGCCACTGAACCCCCCCCCCCCCCCCCACTGCAGGCTTTCCTCCTGGTCAGCTGGATGGTGTGGAACATACATGATGAGGGGCTTGTTCACTTTTTACAGAACTTCTGAAGAACATTGCTTGTAATAATGATTTTTCCATTGTTGGAAAATACATTTATCTATGTAATTCAGATGCAGGCAGATATAACTGAAACATGGTAATTGGATTAAATAGTATGTCTAGGGTAGAAAATCATAAGTTTTTCTAAAGCGAACGCTTGATTTTTCTTATTTTGAATAGAGTAGAAAATGATTAAAAAAAACAGTGAGTATTCTGATGATTTGCTGTCAGTGTCCAGTTGGGGAGACTTCTTCAGAGGTAATCCTCTTGGGTAGTTTTAGGTAGTTGTTTATACCTCTTGCCTCAGTGAGAAATTTAAAGATATTTGATTTTCTCTCACTTTACTTCTCCAGTAACAATGGTCACCAGGACAGATGGAGAGAGTGAATCGTCTCACCAGGAATACAGACAGCAATGTAAACCTGACAGGGCTTTTGCCCTTCCTTGCTCTAACAAAAAATAAATAAAAAAATAACTACTGTCTTGACAGTTTTCTGTAGCATTACAGATGCTGAATATTATGTGTGCCCCCTTGGTTATGTCTGGGGCCCTAGTTGAAGCCCCGTAAAGCTCCTGAGTTAACGACAGTAGCACTTTTAGGGGGGTGGCACAGCACTAAGTGGCAGTTAAGAATCTTCTGCTTTGTACCATACAGTGAACTGGCTTAAAGTTTAATTCCAGCCTACACCTAACTAGTCTAAAAATGTTCCCACTTCCACCTAATACCTATGCTGACTAACCTGTGTGAAAAATATGTATATACCTACTGATTTTCAGTCTGGTCACGTGATTCCCCTGTGTCAGTCGGCTGCAGGGGAGAGGATACCGCACTCAACAACGGCTGGGTATTCTGGTAACGTTGACATCACCCATAAGATCCCAGCGGTTAGCGCTCTCTCCTTTCCCCTTCAGCAGCCGATGGCTATCGAGCAGGCTGGTGCAGGCTTAAAATGTAATTAAAAAATAAATATTATAGATAGATAGATAATTGTATTTATCGTTGTATGACACGCACATTCATTTTAAGAGGGAAGTTTCGGGGACAAAAACTTACATTTTAAATAAGGAACTTTGAAGCAAAATAAGGGTCAGTGCCCATCTGCAGCTCCTATTACTGAGGCCGCCAAGTAAACAGGAGACTCTCACTGTATGTAATCTGACAGCGCTTGTCCCGCCCCCCTCCTTGCCCCCTCTGAGGCAGCTAAAATTGAAGTATTGGTGTGTGTATGTATGTATGTATGTATGTATAGCTGTAGCCAAAATTTTTGAGAGCACTCGCCCTTTCTTCTCCAGACAAGGTTTGTTTTTTTTTTTTTGCAGATGCCCCAAACAATTGGAAAGGGGATTAATCGGAGAACATGACTTTACCCCAGTCCTCAGCAGTCCAATCCCTGTACCTTTTGCAGAATATTAGTCTGTCCCTGATGTTTTTCCTTAAGAGAAGTGCCTTCTTTGCTGCCCTTCTTGACACCAGGCCATCCTCCAAAAGGCTTCGCCTCACTGTGCGTGCAGACGCACTCACACCTGCCTGCTGCCATTCCTGAGCAAGCTCTGCACTGGTGGTGCCCCAACCCCACAGCTGAATCAACTGTAGGAGAAGGTCCTGGCACTTGCTGGACTTTCTTGGGTGCCCTGAAGCCTTCTTCACAACAATTGAACCTCTTTCTTTGAAGTTCTTGATGATCCGATAATTTGGTTGATTTAGGTGCAATCTTGGTAGCAGCAATATCCTTGCCTGTGAATCCCTTTTTGTGCAATGCAATGATGACTGCACACATTTCCTTGCAGGTAATTATGGTCAACAGAGGAAAAACAATGATTTCAAGCACCCCCCTCCTTTTTAGAGCTTCCATATTATTATTCTAACTCTGGGGTCTCCAAACGTTCCAAGCAAAGGGCCAGTTTATTGTCTTTCAGAATTTAGGGGGGCCAGACTGAATCTAATGGGAGTAGTTGCAGCATGAGTGCCCTTTCCTTGGCTCTAATGGGAGGAATAGTGCCCCATTGATGGTGTCAGTCGGGGGGGGGATGGTGCCCCATCATTGGTGTCAGTTGCTGATATAGTGCCCCAAGGGCCACATAAGGGCAAGCAAAGGGCCACATCTGGAGACCACTGTTCTAACTCAATGAGCATTAAATGATGATTCCCAAACTTGTCCTCGTCAACACTGACACCTGTGTTAATGAGAAAATCACTGACATGTCAGCTGATCCTTTTTGTGGCAGGCCTGAAATGCAGTGGAAATGTTTTTTTGTGGGGATTAAGTTAATTTTCATGGCAAAGAGTTTGCCATGAAACTTTGCAATTCATGCAAGTCATCTGATCACTCTTCATAACATTCTGGCATATATGTAAATTGCCATTATAAAAACTGAGGCAGCAGACTTTGTGAAAATTTTAATATTTGTGTCATTCTCAAAACTTTTGGCCATGGCTGTAGTCCAGAATATATTGCCCAGCTGCAGTATAGTCTGCCGAGATGTCCAGTGTCTGGATCACACAACTGAGTGTAGACAATTCCAAATCTATTGGCTGATAAAACGGGCCATGTATGTTTATTTCAGTAGTCTATTTAGCTGTTTGAAGTTGGAATTGGCATAATAAATAAGGCTTTACTTATGCATTTGTCAGGCTTCATATGTTCTTCAAAAGGCACACAAGGGGTACTTGGTTGACAGAAGTAGCTAATTCTTAGCCACTTTAAGGGGCAGATGGCTGCCAGTGGGAAAGCTTGGCTTTCCTCAATGCCATCACTCGATGTAAAGACTTATGCCGTGTACACACGAGCATTTTTTCCGTCGGAATAAACTCTGAAGGTTTCTCCGACGGAATTCCGCTCAAGCTGTCTTGCATACACACGGTCACACCAAAGTCCGACTGTCAAGAACGCGGTGACGTACAACGGGACTAGAAAAAGGAAGTTCAATAGCCAGTAGCTTCCGTCTCGTACTTGCTTCAGGGCATTCAGTGTTTTTAGTACGTCGGAACAGCATACAGACGAGAGGTTTGCCCGATAGGAATTGGTTCCGTCGGAAAAATTTAGAACCTGTTCTCTTTCTAGGTCCGTCAGAATATTTGACGTAAAAAAGTCCAATGGGGAATACACACGATCGGAATATATGATGAAAAGCTCCCGTCGGACTTTTTCTGTCGGAAATTCCGCTTGTGAGTACACGGCATTAGACTCCAGTTGTAGCGGTCTCCCTGACTTCCAAGGGCCTAATTGTGACCCCCAGAGCCAGGGAGAACTGATATTCCTCCTCAGGGTGCAGGTTACTAGGCATAGTGGGTGTAGTGCAAGATGGAAACATTGGGCGCCAGTCACTTTTTGTAAAAATGAACAGGAACAGTGGGGGGAGAGAGTGTTTAGGGCACAGGACACCCTTAGGCAAATGCAATATTAAGGCAAAGTCTGCAGAGAAAAGGAGAACTAGGCAGACGGCAACACAGAACGAGGGCCTTTAAGCTGCATGCAGCAATCTGTATCTGGTAGCAACCCCTGTCTCCTATGACAAAAAATTCTCTCACAGTATCCTACTGTAGATGCTTAAGCTCAGCTCGCTGTCTTTCACTAGACTTGGACTCTCAACTACCTGCTGGATTCCCGAGCTTCACCCACAGCTGACCGCTATACTTTATTTTCAAGCTTTACTTACAGCTACCCGCTGTACTCCTTCAAGCTTTACTCACAGCTACCTGCCTTCCTAGATGAGTCTCCACTGAAGCTTTCCCACTATTTCAATGTCCCTGACTAGTCTGCCCTGGTACTCCTTCAGAACTTCATCCCTTCCAAACTTGCAACTGCTTTTCCTTTACCTCCGACACGATCAGGCTCCCCTCAGGCCGAGCCTCAAATGCATGCAGTTCCGCCCCAGGCTTCGGGCTTAACCTTGGCTGCTCCTCCTTTATGAAACCCTGAACTGCTGGATAGGCCTTAAGTGGACCTAGCAGCCAGCTTGCCTCCTGGATAGCCCTCAGGCTTCAGGCCTAGCAACCAGGAGCTTCTTGACACACACCCACCCAGGCCGCAGCCTCAGGCGGGAAAAACCAAAATCACCTGACTCCTCCCAAATGCAAAGCCTATCCCAGCATACACAGCGGTCAAAGAAACTCCTGCTGATTGGCTGAGACAACCTGGTTACCCATTACTTGAATTTATGATGATCTATCATTCTAATGCCAAAAGCAACAGTGCCACCTATTGACAGAAGAGAGAGACTACCCCAAGCTCAGACTTGGGACAGGAATCAGTGGATCAACCTACCAATTAGCCAGGCTAATTACCACCTAGCACAACTAGATTTATTAGCAGCCCTGTTTAGGACCAGGGTGCTACACAGTATTTAGTCTATTACCCAGTATGGCCACTATTGCCTCGTTTCCACCGAGCGGATCGGTTCGGGTCGGATCGGTTTGGAAAGCCTAGAATGGTCCGGCCTATTCAGGCGAGCGTTTCCACTGCAAGTTGGACCGAAAGGGGCCATATGTGGGTTTAGAAAAAATGCCGCCATGGCGTCACACGTCCACCAATCAGTGTAATGTATCGTAGCTCCGCCCTAACCAAACCGTTCCATTTTCTATGGCCCCACATCTGAAGCAGGACTCTGAATGGAACGGTTCGGTTCGGTTGTATGGGCCGCTTTCATAATGGAAACACCCAAAATAGCGTACCGTACCGAACTGATCCGCTCAGTGGAAACGAGGCATATAATACCCATTAATACTTATGAATGTTGTTAATTAGAAACCTAATCTGTTAGTTTAGAATTTTTTATTTATTTTTTATTTTTTTTCATTCTGCCTTCTTGCCAAAGAGCTAAGCACAAGAGCATTTTTGTAACTGAATGTATTACCTATCTTGTTCCTTATTCTTCCATATGTTCTGGAGGTATACTCTTTGCCAAAGCTTTTTCTCGTTGCCATGGAAATTCCAAGTAGTTAAGCTTCCAATCCACACAGAACACAACAGTTGTGTAAAAAAAAAAAAAAAAAAAAAAAAAAAAAAAAAAAAATTAATTTGTTGCTTAGTTTTCCTACTTCTATGAAGTCTGAACTTCCCATTTGCAGAATACGAGAAAAAACACTTGATGCGTGTAAAGCACGCATCAAGCGCGTCAAATACTTAGGTGTTCGTTTCATGGGCTACAATAATTTATTCTGGCCCATGAAACAATTTAACAGTCAAGTGCTTGACACACCTAGCGTTAACGCTTGTTTTAGATGCGTTTACACACATCAAGCTTTTTTTTTTTTTTGCCAAAACGCCTGCTGTTTCTGGATGCGCTGGCATTGGGTTTTTTTCCTACTCATAAATGCCCCTATCTCTGAATGCCTATGTGTGCTTGAACATATAGGCTAACATGGAGGGGCGTTTAGAGGCAGAAAAAAAACAAAAACGTTAAACTGTCTGTTTATACCATTAAAAGTGTTTTAGTAAATCTGTTCAGTAAGTGCAAAAATACCTGTTGATGTTACTAGAATTTCAGGCTTGGTTCACACATGCAGGTTGCAGTTCATGCATATTCCAGGTGCGATTTTCAATACACTTTTTTGATCCATTGAAGCCTATGGAACCAAAAACACAATCTGCTGGTCTCTGCCCCTTTCCATAAAATGCACAGATGTGAACGTGACCCATAGGAAACCATGTTAAATGGACTGTAGTGTGTTTCTGAAAAACTTAAAAACGCATTAAAAAAAAAAAGCATGGGTGTGAATCAAGCCTTAGCCTCGTCATTTTCTGGGTTATTTCAAGGAGTACTCCCAGTTCTTATGTACTACAGACCGATTTTCTCCTATGTTGTGGAAATGTAGAGAGGGGAAGTAGATTAACACAAGACCAATGGCAGGGCTGACACCATTTTTTGTGATTTTTAAGTCTAGACGTCCACAGTCTGTGTTGTCAGTCTTAAATTGAAAATTAGAGCTGAGTGCATTTCTGTCAGATAAATGGGCAATTTGCTGTACTTGTAAGTTCTTTAAGGGGATAAAATATTGGTAAACTGCATGTATTGCAAAGATAAACTGCATGCTTTATTGAACCTATCTATATCTCCTTCCAGTGGAGTGATTACAGGGATGCGTTAGTACCCCCTTACCTATTCCCAGAAAGCTAAAAGCAAAAAAAAAAAAAAAACCACACACCCCAAATTAAAAAAACAAAACAAAAAAACACTCCTACTTACCAGCTTTTAAAATTAAACTTTTATAAGTGTTCGCAGCAGTAAATCATGGTGTATACATGTACGTCGTTTCGCCCACCAATCTGTATACACTGCACTTCTTTAAAAGATAGACCTGGCTCTGTTGAGTTAAAGAGGAAGTAAACCCTGATGGGTTTTACTTCCTCTTTTTTTTCCCTGCAAAGGTAATGCATCGCATAGTAGCCCATTATGTGACACTTACCTGCAGGAGAAGCCCGCAATGTCCCCATCTTCCTCGCTAGCAGCGAGCATCCATTCTTCACCCCTCTTCCTTTCGGGGCCACGAACTCCGGCTCTGTGACTGGCCGGAGTCTCGTGACGTCACTCCCGCGCATGCGCGCGGGAGCCGCCAGTCACGGCATGACCCGGGCTAGAAACGGCACAGCGTGCCCTTTCTAACTCCGGCCCATGCAGAGAAGAAGTCGCCGTACGCTGATTTGCAAATATCACCTAGACCGTATAGGTCTAGGAGATGTTTCGAGCACCTACGGGTAAGCCTTAATCTAGGCTTACCTGTAGGTTAAAGTGGTCCCAGAGGGTTTACAACCACTTTAAGCCTCGTACACAAGTTCAGACGGCTGTTCGTCCGTTTTTTGTGGCATGTTAGTCTCATGTCGAAAGTGAAGAGGTTACTCGCCATACGAATATTATCGTACGACAGAATACATCGTCAGAAGTGACGTAATTTGCTTAATAGCTTTGTCTGTATTCTTTCGTCTGTGAGCATGCGTAGTCTTGAGATAGATTATAATCTAATTTTTTTTTTTTTTTTTTTTTTTTGACGAAAACCGTACTAATTAAACAAAAAAACTGGATGTTGAGTTCACGTACAACAAACATTTTATAGTCTGCACATCCAGCTTTTGTCAGACAAAGCATCGGCTGTCGAAAGCACCATACTAACGATCCAAAAATCGTCGGGTCGGATGAAATTTTACTTGTGATTTTCGTATCGTGTGTATGGGCCTTTAGTTACTGCTGGGAATCCTGGACGATGCCAGTTTGTCCAGTGACGTTGCCCTGTATTACTGCATCCTGGAATCTAACATTTAGCGGCAGAAGTGCAACGTGCGCAGCCCACTCAAATTTCATCATTGACTTCATTGATGTTCAGATTTGGGGTCTTTTGGCATGTTCAGGCGACAATGTGGACAATTTAAACACAGACCTTTTTTGAGTTCTGTTTACAGGCCATGATTCAAAAATAACCTTGTGCAGCAGGCCTTTGAATGACAAGTGACATCATCTAGGATGTAGAGCTATGCTGGCAAAAGAAGAGTATGAAAAGCTGTCAGCAGTAAACATATCAGAGGTGAGGATGGAATATTTAAGAACTGTCGTGTCCTGTAGAAATGTAAAAAAAAAAAGTCAGGAAAAACACACACAGAATGACGTTTATTCGGTAACCATGACTAGTCTGTCTGACCAAACTAAAACGGCTATGTGTGTCGTTTCTTTCAAGAGTTTTAGTCTTTGAAATGCCAGTAATGGGTAGATGGGCCCATTCACAGCTGTAAATTGCAGTTACGTGTGGTAAAATGTGTGTTGCTGCAAAGCACATACCAATGTGTGGTATGTTGCAGTGCTTATTTTTAATTTCGACTGAACGCTTTAGTGTAGTAGTTCACAACTTGCATCGCAACACGCGTGTTCTGTGTGTGGATCATGGAAAAAATGACGTCCATTTTTGTCTGTATTGTGGTGTGTAGTTGGCCCTTTCAAAGTGAAATGTCTGCCTTAATGCAGAGTGACACATGGCTAAGATGTGAATAGGCCCAAATCAGTATCCTGAATAATTTACTTTTTGTCTTGAATTCCTTCTGAAAAAGGTAGTGGCGTCGTTCTGGCATGTTGGTACCTAGGCACTCCTGTTCTGTCATCAAACAGCTGTATAACTGCGGTGTGGCATTATATAAGGCGCTGCAGCCTCTGAATATTAGTTGCATGAGAATTGGAGTGAGACTTGGACATGTTGCTGAGGGCTTGCTTTAGAGAAACCTGTAGAACCTGTGGTGCAAGGATCTCCTGCTTCATTCATTTCTTTTGTGCATCTGTACTTTTTCGACCTCTCTAATATTGTTTATTACCCGACCAGTCATCAGATCATCAATCATCAGAGGCACCATGCAGAGCATGACCTAGTGAGTCAGTAATCCAGAAAAGGTCATCAACAGAGAGCATATAGACAATACTGGTTGTGATGTATAACACCCTTAGCCTCACTCATCCTGTGCAAAGATTTTCCAGCTCACAGGGCATCAATCTAAGCACTAGCAGACTGAGAGTGAATGGCCCCTGGGACAGATTACCTCTGCAGTTAACCCTTTACACACACACACAAACTGTAGCCACAGTTTTGTATTTTAACTGAAACACATATCATTCACAGCATTTGCTGCTGCAATTCTGACTTTGATGAAATGCTTGTGACACTTGCTGCCATAGCCAGACAGGAATGTAACAACATAGTTTTTAAAATATGATCGTTCACACAGAGGCAAGAATTCTGTGGACTCCGTTTTTGCTCAGCGAGGGGATCACTCTACTAATCCCCTGTTGAGTAGGCGGATGACAGGACGGTCTCCACTCACTGCACTGCAGAGACGGACCTGTCAGAGCCCCACTCTCCTCTATGGAGAGATCAGATAAAAACGGACCGTCTGTCCATTTTTCATCCGTTCTGCCAGACGGATGGAAAATAGGGTCACCATCCGTCTGGATTTCACGGAGAGGATCGGATAGCAGGGGCATGTCAGCGGGCATGTCACCGCTGACATCCGCTGCTCCATAGAGGTGAATGGAGCGTTCAATCAGGTCCGCCTGAAAAACTAACAGGTGAAGCCCGTGTGAAAGGGGCCTTAGAGGACTCGAAGGGGTTGATTTACTAAAACTAGAGAGTGCAAAATCTGGTGCAGCTGTGCATGGTAGCCAATCGGCTTACAACTCCAGCTTGTTCAATTAAAACCTTGAAGCTGATTGGTTTCTATGCAAAGCTGCACCAGATTTTGCACTCTCCGGTTTTAGTAAGGCTCCATGCACACACTATAGGCTAAAAAAAACGCTGGATGAAAAATGCTGATAATAGCATTTTTGTGCCAGCTTCTAATTGCATTTTAGTAGCTGTTGGGAGCATTAGCATTGTATTTGTGTTTTTTGCAGTACATGAAGAAGAAAAAAAAATAAAATAAAAGCTCAAAAAAAACTGTTAGGAGCATTCAGCATATTTTTCTGCTGGAAAAACGCTCCAAGAAACGATACAAAAACAATTTTTTTTTTTTTTCTGCTCCTAGAAGCTGGAGCTCAAAAAATGCTAATAGCCTAAAGTAGTGTGCATGGAGCCTAAATCAACCTCAGAGATTCTGCTTAACGAGTAAAAGTAAAATGAAAAGTAAAATTGTGCAAATTTTTTTTTTTTTTGAAAGAAAAGATATTTCCAAACAAAAATTTGGCAATTGTAAAATAAATGGGATTAAACATAAAGAGTACTTAGCAAAGTTCATCTGGTCTTTGGTTCTGCGCAGAGAAAGTCTATTCTGATAGATCTGAGTCAGTGGCCCTCATAAATGACTTGGCGTCTCTTCTTCATAGATTTCATAGAGATGAGAGCTGCAGCTGCAAATTGTAGCAATCTTTGGAGAATTAACATAAGCAATCATAGTGCCCGAGGGGTGTGCTGAAGGAGTGTTTAATAGGCTTCAGCGGACACTTCCTCAACCCCAATAATTATATCTGTATTTCCATCTGACCATGTTTGACACAATATTAAACAGAATGAGGTCATGATTTGTTGGAGACCGAATATGATCTATTCAGATGTCTCTATTGATTTAGCAACTTGAAAGTGGGGGAGGGGGGTTGCACCCACTGCAAGGGTGTATTTAAAAAGAAAAAAAAAATCCTGGAGTTACGCTTTTAGGAAACTTTCAAGACTTTAAATAGTCTTCATGATCTGACTGGATATTTTACGATACCACTGCCTAGTATCTAACTTTCTCTGCTTTGTATCAGTGAGTTTGAAGCTGGCCATACACTGTAAAGTTTTCTTGCTCTGCCCCATGAGCTAAACAAGATAAATCTATCGATCCCTTCATCCATGCTAAATAGCATGGATGAAGGAGTCTCCCTTGCCGGCTATTGTATTCTGACAGTTGGCAGCTGTCACTAGCCGTGCTTCTACATCTGATTGGATGTAGTCGCTGTTTTGCCAACTATTTTCTGTGTTGCTCCTTCAATTTTCATATGCAAGGATAACGGGTGAAAGGGTGCCAACAGGGCCACCCACAGCTCTAATTTTTGTCCAGTTCCTTACGAACTGGAGAAACTTGTTCTGTGTATGGCCTTCTACAATGTAAGCTGTGTTCTGGTGGGTGGTTAAATAACATGTGTCACTTCACCTCCACAGACAGAAGATTCCGACCATTTTATTATTGACTTGTGAATTCTGGAGAAATGAGTGGCAGAGTGTTCAGTATGACTTCCCCAGGCTCTCTTCACAGTTTGGGGTTGTCAGATCTCACTATTGTCACATTCGTGACTTATTACTTTGCCCTTCGCTTCCTTTTTTCTTAGCACAAGTCCTTTGTAGGCACTTTAAAAATTTTGACGGTTGAAATTTAAGAATTGTGCTTTACTTTGTATTGGCAAATTTGTGAGCCAGATCGTTCCTTACTAAGCCCCGGTTCACACAGCGGCGGCACGACTTGCAGGTTGCCTGCAAACGACTTCCGCGGCGACTTGCAAAACGACTTCTGTATAGAAGTCTATGCAAGTCGCCCCCAAAGTAGTACAGGAACCTTTTTCTAAGTCGGAGCGACTTGCGTCGCTCCTATTAGAACGGTTCCATTGTACAGAACGGGAGGCGACTTGTCAGGCGGCTAGGTCCCCTGACAAGTCGCCCCTGTGTGAACCGGCTCTAACTGTAGCTAATCAGATCCATAGATTGTGCATATCCGTACAAAGTAGTGTAGGACATAACTCTACAGGACACAGTGACCTGTCCACTTGTGATTGTGGAAGGTTGCATGTGACGTGGTGAGACATCACTTGGGTTTTGAGGAACTGGTGTTGCTTCTAGTTCATAGGAAACGAAGTCTGCATTCTCATCCGAATTTATTTTAGAAGGGGAAAAAGAAAAATTGGCTGCAGTCATATTAGATGAAGAAAAATAATCTTTGCCGCAAAATCATGCATACCATCCATGGTTTATGATGACCTGTTTTCAAAACTTTTTGATAAATTCTTACCAAAATAAATTGATTTTCTTATAGGTATGTTTCAGAATCTCGGACTAATGATAATCTGTGGCTAAAAAGCTGTCCTGGCACATGTTACACCCAACAGAAGTATTTGGCCCCTTTCACACATGCAGATCCATAAATGTTTCCTTATAATTTATTTCTAGACACATGTTTAACAACAATTTTTTTTCCCCCAATATTTTTAATAAGAATATTTATCAGATAAGTTCTCCCATATTTAGGATGAAACATGTTCCAGCAGCTGCAGCCTCTCGCGCCCCTTCTTTCGTGGCAGCTAGCAGGCATGTTCCCCGGGCGCCCACAGTCACTGTTTGAAAATAATGCACCCGTTTGGGGCTCTGGCCGCACCATTCATTCATGAAGTTCTGTGTATGGGAAAATGGCAAGTGCTGACAACCTTTGCGACTGTCGGCTTGTAGTTCTCCATGAACTACAGTGGCACTGTTAAGCTTCAGCCGAGGTTCACACTGCTGTGGTGCGAGACACCGCATGTAATTTGCACAGGAATTGCAGCACATTCCTGTGCAAGTTATATGCGGTGTGTCTAGGGTGCGATTTGAGCCATGGATTTGTATGGCTCACATCGCACTGCATTTGCACCAAACTGGTGCAGAACCCTTTTTTTTTTTTTTTTTTGTCCACACTAGAATTGGATTACATCTGCAAATTGCAATGCGTTTTACAAACCGATTGCAGGGTGCGATTAACATACACTCTGCAATCAGTTTGCATGGACAGGAGCCCTGCACTGCAAGGATTAAATGCTTGTTTAGGTCTAGAGAAGCGGGAAAAGTACTTTTCTAATTCTCTGCTTCTGTGGGCACCTCCTTCCTGCTAGACTGGTCCCCTCAGCCTCTTCTCCCCTATGCCCTGGTCCATAGCCCAGCATTGAGGGTGCCGAAGACCACTCCATTTCTGGAGGGTAGGGGAGAAGAGGAGAGCGTCATCTGCCAGGGTAGCAGAGGATCTGGTACATAGAACTGCTTTTTCAAGTCCCCTACACCTAAACAAGCATTTATCTCATGCAGTGTGAAGCCAGCCCCACTGCAAGGGATGGTTTTTTTTTTTTTTTTTTTTTTTTTTTTTTTTCTTTTCCCCAGAATTTAAAGGATATCTAAAGCCAAAAACAAACATTTCATATAGTACAGCTTACCAGTCCTTTTTTTATTTTTCTGTCGTAAGAACATTTTCAGGAAATACAGACTATACTTGTTGATCTTGCCAGAAATTCAGTGTTCTTGTAACTTCTGAGCTAAAAGAGAGAACAAACCATGTTATCTTCCCTTCAAGTTGTCTTCAATAAACTAATAATTTTCCATTGACCCTAACTTCTTATATAATGACGATGCATTTTGAAGTCCAAAATCCGGCGAGCAGCCTAATGTGACAACTGTGGCTCCCCCTGCATTGGAGTGTATGAGCGTAGCCCCCCTAGGACAGGAAATGTGTTTTTGTAGGATTAGCAGGCAAATAGAAAAGAGGGGGACTAATGCATTCCACCAATCTAAAAACTGATTAGCTGCAATACATTACATTTTTCTTTTGAGGTTTAGATATGTCTTAAAATCCCCAAATAGTCACCGCACAGCCACGACATCAATACGGTGTCCACTCGGTATTGAATCCATTTTATCCGTATTAAAGTTACATGACCATTTTCAGAACGAACAGCCCATTTTTTTTTTTTCTCCCAGCAGAAGTTTCCTTAAAGTGGAAGTCCATGCTGACGCTAAAATTCCTACATCTATAGACACCCACGATCTAACGCTAACCCATCTAGCATTGTAAAGAAAAAATCGGTATACATACCTTTTTTTTTCTGAAGCTGATCTGAACCCGATCCCACGCTGAGTTGTCAGCCGCGGCTTCACTGTTGAGGAGACGGAGGAAAGTGGAAGCCCCATATTAACTCTATGGGTGACGTCACTTACCATTCAATTCAAAGCTGTTGTCGGTCGTGTCCTTTGCAGAGCTTCTGCCACTGGCGATCGGGTCAGATCGGCTTCAGAAAAGGTATGTATACTCAGTTTTTTCTTTACAGGGATAGATAGGTTAAGGTTAAATCGTGGGTATCTATATAGATGCAGGATTTTTAGTTTTAGCATGGCCTTCCACTTTAAGTATTGTCTTACTGTAGAATATATGCTCTCAGCACGGATTAATTTGAAGACGGGTTCCATGTTTGATATTTGCCGACATCTTAAAACAAGCAGCTAAATGATTCTGCACGAGCTCTTGTTTTTCCAGTACTGTATAGTAGTTAAGAAGGGCAGGACTGTCATTGTTTAAAGGAAATTCTATATTGAGAGGCTTCCATGCTGACCACTTGCTAGATATACTAGTTGCCTCTTTCATTTGTACCCATGAGTCACTACGGCCACTCGGCCAGCCATAGACAGTTCGAAAACTGAACGTTCTGTCGATCGAAAATGAAAATGGTGTATACAATTGTGCCATATTTTTATTTTTTTTTTCTAAACAAAATTCAGCATATCAGATCATGTACTTTCGATTTGCGGCATGAAAATCGCATGTCGCAGCTTATACACGAATGATGCGAAAAACTAACGAAAAAATAATTTTTATCCGGTTTTCGACTCGTCTATGGCCTGATTAACTTGGAAATAGCTTGTAGCTAAGAATATCAGAACACCTGATTTGTGTATTTGTTTAGGGTCTGTTAGAAAATATTGAAGCCTTTGGATCAGCCAGGCACCCTAGCATTTTCAAAAGGAGCATTCAGGAGGCATCCTATGTATATTTTTCATTTACAGACTTTAACTTAAATTCTCTGAGCTACAAGCATAGCAGTTTGCATTCAACACTGTTTTTTAGCAGTGATCACCAATAAAGTCTGAAAATAATGTTTATGGTGAATAGCACATGTATTATGGCCTAGTAAATTGAGCCTGTGTGCCTTTTTTTTTATTTAATAAGATAAAGAGCAAAGTGCATCATGCCCCATCGACCAGTCAAATGTTTTCTGTTTGCCAATGCTAAACTGCAGAAAGATGAACCCTGATTCATTTCTATTGATTGTTGCTCACCAATTCTTTTTTTCACTGTCTCTTTAGGGAGAACTCTGGTCTTGTTGAATTCAACCAATTATTGCATCTGTTTTCTTTATGGTGATAGAATATACTACATACAAATTTTGTCCCCAAAATCTTGGCACACTACGTGCGTGCTTTTCCCTTCTGATACTGCATACTGGGAGCATCACCGGTGTTGTTTTTTTAGGCTTCCTCTATGTGATCTTTTCCCCGTTGCCTACTTGTTATGCCTCTTTCCACAATACATTAGTTTGTTGAGGTGGCCATCTTGAACAAAAAGCAGTGCTTGGCTTTCTCGTGTCAGAGCTGCCTCCTGGATGACTGCTGGAGGAAATATTAAGCAGCAGCTGAAGAGGTTCAGAAAGCACAGACTCCCAGAGTAAATGAAACCAAAGCATGGAGATGCTTGCACTGCAGGTCCACGTGTCCATCTTTTTTTCGAGCAAGAACAGTAATCATTACTAGTGATCTCTTCAAATGTCTTAGACTATCAGTCAGAGCCTTATGCCGCGTACACACGATCGGAATTTCCGTCAGAAAAAACTTGGATGGTTTTTCTGATGGAATTCCGCTCAAGCTTGCCTTGCATACACACGGTCACACAAAAGTTCTCAGAACTTTCGACCGTCAAGAATGCGGTGACGTACAACACTACGACGAGCTGAGAAAATGAAGTTCAATGCTTCCGAGCATGCATGAAATTGTTTCCAAGCATGCGTGATTTTTTTTTTTGCACGTCCGAATTGCATACAGATTGCATTTTCGAATAGGAACTTTTCCTGACCGAAAAAGAGAACATGCTCTCAATCTTTTGCTGGCTGGAATTCCGCCAGCGATGGACCGATGGAGCATACACACGGTCACATTTTCCGACAAAAAAGCTCTCATCTGAGTTCTGCTGGCGTCTGAGCTCTGAGTCTGAGCTCTAATGAAGAAGGGACGTGCCCTTCGAAACGCGTTAGCTGGTAGTGATGCCTGTATGTTCCTCTAAGACCTTTGGAAGGCTTCGCTCATCACTATAACTACTTGCTGCTTGTTGTTGTTCGAGTTTTATGGCACCTGATTTTACAACTGCTTGTGAGTAATTTCTTTTATTATTTTATTCAATAAATGTTTTACAAAAGATAATGCACATGGCCGGTGCGCCCCTCTCTCTTTTTATTTCTTTACCATGTCTCCAGTCTCTGACCATCTCCTGTACCATGTCTCCAGTCTCTGACCATCTCCTGTACCATGTCTCCAGTCTCTGACCATCTCCTGTACCATGTCTCCAGTCTCTGACCATCTCCTGTACCATGTCTCCAGTCTCTGACCATCTCCTGTACCATGTCTCCAGTCTCTGACCATCTCCTCAGTCGCTGACCATCTCCTGTATAAAAATATTTTAAAAACAGTCACTTTCCGTATCGGTGTTGCTTCGGCATCGATTTTCGGGATCAAGGAAGATTTATTTTCGGTATCGGTTTCGGCACCAAAAAACCCATTCGGTGCATCCCTAGTAGATTTTTCAGGGCACTGCTTGTCATTTTTAAATGTCCCTTTTAAAATGTTTACTATTTGGGTTCATATCCTCTCTAATAAACAGAATATTTTTATTGCCTTGCAATGCAGTTATATGCGACCATTTTGGAAACCATGTGTAATATTCCTTTCAAACCCGTTTCTGGAAAAGGCAAGACGTAAGCGGGTGTTTCAGCAACTGTCAGCTGGAGACTGGAACCATAAGCCAAAGTATATGTGCCAGCGCACTGAGGATCCTCGAAATAAAGTCCAAGTGTTTATGCAATGATCAGAGTAGTGTAAAGTGCAATGTTTCAGGGTTACACAGGACCCCTTCTTTAAGCATGTGATACATATTTGGCCTGTGATGTGTGGTGGTTCCAGTCTCCAGCATGTATCACATGCTTGACAAAGGGGTCCTGTGTGGTCCTGAAATGTTGCACTTTACTTTGTGATCACTGAATAAACCACTTTCTAATAAATGGCCTTTATTTCACACATCGTTGGTGTGCTGGTGACATACTTTATACTTTGTAGTTTAGAGACAAGGAACGTTTGCTGCAATGCTAGTAATTTATGCGCAGTGGAGATTAAATTGACTGCATCTTCTTCATTTAATTTGGTAGACACCGACTTTTCTTATTTTTAGCTCGACAGGCCCAGTTTTCTCTTGTCTTTCTCCCTCGCATGTACGGTTTACCTTACTCATGCTTCTCCATTTCTCCTCTCACTCCCTCTCGTCTCAACATGCTGGCTCAGCATGTTTGTACGGCTGACGCTGGTCTACAAAGCTTCATTATAAAATGCCCATGGGATATCCAGGCCTTTTCCACTTCTCTTTCAGCTATTGCTGTATTCTAGAATACAGCAGTCATAGTCCTGATGCCGCCCTTTACAGACATGATTAACCTCTCCCTAACCACAGGGGCCAAAGAAGCCAACTAATAAATTGGACTAGAAATTTAACGGTAATGGACATCGGTGCTCAGATAATTGTGAAAGTAATGACGTAACACGCATCGATTATTCGAATGCTATCATATTTCATGGTACGGCTTAGGACTGAACAGGATCTGGTGGTGGTTATGGGGTTACACTGTATGCAGCGTTCATGTAGGTGAGAGACTGGAAAATTCTGCCAACTTTATGTGCAAAGGAGCTTCATTATTATGCATTAAAAACGGATACATGAAAAGGTGTCTTGCTGTACGAGCTGTGCTTAACCCTATCAGTACAATTTATTGGTTCTAACAGCTCATCTGCCTCTCATTGGACCAGGTGGGGCAGGAACCCCCAATAAAAGCTTCAATAAAAAATCTATAATTTTATTTTATTAGAAAATAATAAGTTTTTGCTGTAGTTTGAGTTTGACTTTCTTTTCATGGCATATAGTTGTGTTGGGGGTCACAGGAGAAGTGGCATGTGCAGGTTGACCCTGATTTCCCTTCACGCAGTAAACCCTTCTTTTTTAATGTGGGATTCCAAAGTGTTTCCGTGTCAGTAATGTTATTTGAGCATGCCAGCATTTGTTGGGGCTTCTTCTCATATGGGTGTACTATACACCTCTTGGTGTACAATCTGGCCTCCAAAGCAGTCTTCTTAATGAAAGATTATTATGCAAACCTCTTCCCTTGGGTGAAAATGCATATGTACCTATGGAGAGAGAATTGTAAAGCCATCAACAGCCATCCCTGGTTTCCAATCCAATTCAAAGCTTCTGGATAGGCTCTGCAGGAGATGTCTGCTGCCCCAATCTGACTATAAGCAATGAGACTGGATTAAAGTCCTGTGTTTTGAAGGCACCTTTGGAAGGTTGACCAATCTTGAATGTGCACTGAGGATTCACTGTAGACTTTCCCATTATTTCGGCCTGTGTATGTATATAACACAAGCAGGGCACAAACACCTAGCACTTTATCTTTGGCACTTTATTAAAGGATATAAGAAAACATAGTATACTTGCAAGCCAAGTAAGCTAAAGGCATGCAGAAACACAAAGCACAAATTCAGGAAGGCCTCTTTCCAACTCCAAGAGGAGAAAGAATGACGGTGGCACTTTTGGCGAACCAGTCCCCTTCCTCGGGGCCATTCACCCTTTAATACCAAAGATAATGCGCTAGGTGTTTGCACTCCTTTCTGTTTGTGTTTCGTGCAGTGTTGGATTTACCCGATCTGAGGGGGGCTGAACCGCCATCTCCTTCCAGTCCGGGTTGCTGAAAACGTTTGAGATCTATGGTTCACATGATTGGTGCCTCTACCATTTTCTTCAACTTGCGCTGAAGTGTCAAGTTTGCATGTTCTGTCTTTCTGTCTGTGTATGTATATGCGCACACACCACAACACCAAAGCTGCTATGCAGGGAGGGTCCATGTTGTGGTTGTCACACAGATAGTTGTCTGAGGAAACATGCTGTTTTGATGCTTGAACTAAATTAGGGCCGAAACAACTAATCAATTATGAAATTAATTTATTACTTTTTTCATAATCCATTAATCTCCCAGTAACATAATGGGGTAAAAAAAAAATAAAATTGGCCCTTTTATAGTACAAAAAGAGCAAATAATCGCTACTGTAAATATTACGCTCACTGTTTCAAAGTAAAAAAAAAAAAAAAAAAACCCTTAAGCCCCATACACACTATCAGACTTTCTGCTGATTTTTGTCTTCAGATTTATTAAAACCATGTAGTGCAAGGGCCTGCCTCATTGCATTGAAACTCCTAAGGTTTGACCTCATATTATATGGTTTTGGTAAATCTGAAGACAAAAATCGTCAGAAAATCTGATAGTGTGTATGGGGCTTTACAGTAGTGATTATTTGCTCTTTTTGTGCTATAAAGGGTTATTTTAGTTTTTTAAACCCCATTATGTTACTAAACGTCTTGGGCCTGGTTCACACCCATGTGCTTTTTGCAGAAACACACTACAGTTCATTTAACATGGTTTCCTATGGGACATGTTCACATCTATTCTTTTTTTAGCCTCTGCGTATTTGGAAAGGGTCAAGGACTTTTTTTCAACTCAAAATGGTGCTTTTTGGTTCAATATACTTCAATGGAGAAGCTGCAGAAAAGCATGTAATGCGTTTTTTGCAGCAATTTGTGTGTTTTTTTTTTTATTTTTTTATTTTTTTATTTTTTTAAATGCCCAACAACAAATTGGCCAAAAAAAAGCATAAAAAAAAACAAAAACGCAAATCGCAGCAAAATCATGTTCGCAAAAATCAAAATGCACTGCAGAGACAGATCAAAAGCAAACTGCATAGGTGTGTACCGAGCCTTATGCTGGCCACACGGATCAATTTTCAGACGAGAATATTGATACGAAAAATCTTTGTATATTCGCTCAAAGAAAAAATGTTGTTTGAAAATTTCACTTGCTTTTAACATGGGAATGTAGGCTGTACAAAAGAATCTTAAATAAAGAATAATCCACACTCAGACTTATTTAATGGTGATAAATGGCCGCGGCACCTTTATTGGTATAAATAAACTTTATAATTAAAACATAAATAAATTCTTTTAAATTTTCTTTTTCTTTTGTTTTATTTATTTATTTGTTCATTTAATTAATATTTTCAATAAAACATATATCAACATCTCACTCAGTTATAGAACTCGAGCGAGTACCATAAATAAAAACCTTCTTCAAAGTCCCCACCAGCCGTTTATGTTTAGCAAAAACAAAAACGGCCTACCCCATCACCGCGGCCATCTCAATCATGTTTTGTAAATCTAAATTAAATATATCCAAGCCTACATCCGACAAGTGAACTCCGTCTTGTCGGTAAAGGCCTGAAAAACCTCCTTCCAAATCGACATGTCTGAAAGAAAAACTATCTAAAAAAGGCATAAATTTTGCAATAGAATGGTTCACACGTCTTCTAATCTTCTCCAAAGGCTTTCTCTCTGAGGAAGACAACCATACAAGACGTGGCACCATTTCTGAAAATAGTACCCGAGTACCCGGAAAAGAAAGATGTATGCGATGTAAATCTTGTTTCATCATAAAAAGTAAATCTAAAGTTGGTTGTTTACCTACATCGTTACCCCCTAAATTAATTATCAATATATCAGGAGAGGGCCATCGCTGAGATAATGCGGAGAGATGACAGAAAAGATTATTCCATTGAAGCCCACGAATGCCCTTCCAAAGAACTTTAAAAGAAGCATGGGGTAAAGATAAATTGGAAGTATAACAACGTTGACCCGCTCTTTTGTGAGCCCAATAAATAAACGAGTGTCCAATGATCCAAATGTAAGACTTGCGACCTATGAAATCAAAGACATAAATTAGGGCGAACATAAAGATTAAACCTCTTGGACTCCCACCTCCCTAATCTCATAATGACTGTATCCTCAAGACCCAATCTAGCTGCTTCTGTGGCGGCTCCAATGCGAAAAGAGTGTGACGAAAATTTAAGATGAGAGAGGCCTAAATGAGATAAACAACATCGTAATAAAACGGAAAATTGAAATTTAGTAAGAGGGGAATGATCCAAGTGAACCAAAAAATTACCCGAACACGAAGGTCGAATAGAGAGATATGTAGAAAGAATTACATAAGGACAAATAATAGAGTCGCCACAGGCATATAAACTGAGCCAATTACCTCTACCATGCACGTCCGTCTTAGATCGACTTATAAAAACTTGTACTTTACCTGGTGAAATTAATACTTCATTAAATAACAACCCAGAATTACCTTTTTTGTTAGCCGGGACCATCTCTGAAATTCGAAGCGCAGCAAAGAAAATTAAAACAAAACAAAGGCTGAATGAAGTAATATCGCTTCGTATTCTGAATTGCATACTTTAGGCGTCACTAAACAAATATCCCGCAATATATCCAATGAAATGGGCCTACGCATATCTGGTGTGAACGTTTTTTTCTTATAACCTTTAAGAGCTTGGCGAACCGTAAAGAAACTCGTGCAAACTGGCAAGTTATGAAGTTTTAAGAAAAAAGAAATTCCAGCCAAGCTTTTGTTAATATGATTATAAGAAAAATTCTTTTGCATAAGAAAACAAAAATATGCTAAAACTGTTTGTTCCGTAGGTGAACAACCGGAGAAGCCCATTGCATCATTAAACAATAGCCATTTTTTCCATGCAACCAAATATTCGGTCCATGTTCTAGGAGCTAAAGAATGTTGAATAGCTGAACAGACAGGGGTTAAATCAAATCCCATAGATGATTTGGGCATGTGTAACCAACTAGGTCCGCTTCGGGAAAAAGCTGCCTGAAACGAGCCATCTGAAAACGAGATAATGCATCTGCTATCTCATTCTGCTTACCAGGAACATATTTCGCCTTAACCCAAATATTCCATTTTAAACATAAAAATACAAAGTAACGCAAAAGTTTTATGACAGAAATGGATTTAGAGGAGAGGCAGTTTATTGCAAAAAGTACTCCTTTGTTCTCAGAATGGATCAGAATTCGCTTGTTTGTGAAGAATTCACCCCATAGTTCAAAAGCCGCAACGATCGGAAAAAGCTCCAGTAACACAATATTCTTCGTGGCTTTTATAGAAACCCAAAAAGGAGGCCAAGAACCAGAGCACCAATGAGTGCGCCATATTGCTGCAAAACCCAATGATCCTGCAGAATCAGTAAACAACTCCATATCAGCTGAAAAAAACAGTTCTTCCTGAAAAAACGTACGACCATTGTAATCTAAAAGAAATTGAGACCATACCAATAGATCATCTTTAAGATCATTGGTAAGCCGGATATGTGAGAAAGGAGATTTAAACCCCGACATAGCCACAGACAGTCTTCTTGAAAAAATTCTGCCAACTGGCATAACTCGAGACGCAAAAGCCAACAATCCTAAAAAGGATTGAAGTTCTTTTAGCAAAACCTTTTTTCTGCGCAAAAAGAGACAAATCAACTCCTGAATCCGATTAATCTTTAACACAGGAAGTTGAAACTGAAATAAAACAGTATCGATCGTAATACCTAAAAATTCGATAACCGGAGAAGGAAGAACCGTTTTTTCATTAGCAATAGGAATTCCAAAATTGTTAGAGATAGCTAAAGATAATTGCAACAGCAGAGCGCAAATTGGAGAATCAGGCGGTCCTATAAAAAGGAAATCATCCAAGTAATGGATTATTCCTTCCAAACCTGAAACATGCAAAATAACCCATTGCAAAAAAGTAGCAAACGTCTCAAAATACTGACATGATAAAGAGCAACCCATTGGTAAACACATGTCATAGAAAAAATAACCTTCGAAACAAAAACCTAAGGAATTAAAAGACTCCGGTGCAATAGGTAATAATCTAAAAGCAGCCTTGATATCTGATTTAGCTAACAAAGCTCCAATCCCAAATTTTTTTTATTAGTAAAACAGCGTCGTCAAAACTAGCATATTTTACTGATGATAAAGAATCGTCAATTTCATCATTTTAAAGAGTTACCTTTAGGAAAGGAAATATGATGAATAAGACGATAAGAGTTTGGTTCTTTTTTTTGGCACTAAACCTAATGGGGATATACGAAAATTTTTGAAAGGTGGAGATACAAAAGGACCGGCTACACGGCCAGCTATGATCTCTTTGATCAACTTTTGCCTAACCACCTGCCTATAAAGAAAGACTGATTTCAGATTATCAACTACATGGCACCCATTACGGAAAAAACAGGAAGTCTAAAACCGTTAATTAAAATTCCTGCTTTCTCCTTGTCTGGGTACAGAAGTAGCCACGGGTACATGTTTTCCAGCTTCACTGGTGTGTAAGTTTTTGGAATTGTCCCGGGATTGCACATTGGAATAACTCCTTTTAAAACATTTCACTAAAGGATGAGTCCCGAAACAAAAAGAACATTCATGCTTATAACGGCACGAAGTTGACCATTTACACTGTGACTCGTTATATGCATAACATATGCCCTTTTTATAGACTGATGACGTGTTTTGATTGACAAGAGGCTGTTTGTTGGATGCTTGTTTTTGAGGAAGAATTAGGTTTAACCATAAGCCAACATCCTTCATCCCCCACTTCAAAGAAGGGAAGACCGCCATTTTTTGGCGGAATGATTCATCATAATTGTACCAACCAAAACCGCCAAAATTTTTATAAGCTTCCAGAATATTTTCTAGATGTTGGAATAAACCACTACATTTTTCAGGGAACTTTTCGCCCATTATCGCTGAAAAAATACAGAATGCTTGCAACCAGTTATGAAAAGATTTAGGGGCTGTACGGCATCTATCCTCATCATCATTCCGTTTATCATATTTAAAAGATAACTCTTTATTGCTAGGTAATAATGTCAAAAGATCAATGAATTCACCTTTCCATAGGTTTTCATTTAGCTTCAAATATAAAAGAAAAAATAACGGAGACATCTCGCAAGGTAATACTTCCTTAAAACATGTTTCCGGCACAGGGGACAGTATATGCGCCTTAGTAACACAATCTTGGGTATTATTAACCACGTTCGTGTTAACCATATCATGTGAAGTGACAGGTGAAGAAGTATTATGTGACCAAACATTAGCTGGTGAAATAACAGGTGCAGGTAAATTTGTATTGCCTAAAGAAGCTGTAAATTTAGACAAAGAATCAAGCAGTTGGGTTATGAAAAGTTGTTGTGCTGACTCACCAGCAGGGGGTGTTCCTGTAGCAGATTGAAGATCAGGTGTCTGTTGTTGAACATGTCTATCTGCAGCAGCTGTTCCAATACGGGCTTCTGTCATCCTCTCGTCCAGCTGATCAAGCCTGGACACTCTCGAACCCGTCGCCATGGCAACAGAGGGCGCAGTAACCTGTGGAGAGAAAGAGAGATTATCCCCGCGAGGCGGGGATAGATGAGTGTTACCCCGCCCCTCTTTTCTACGAAGAGGCGACGGAGAAAAGGTCCTCTTCTTCTTGCGGACACGACCTCCACTGCGCTGAGGCGGCATGACATCATCCGCAAAACAACCTCTTCAGCTGGGCGGGACTCCGTTCTCACTTCAGAAACTGCCGTAGCCAGACGCTCCGGCGGGCGGCTTCGTCGCTGCCTGCTTGCTGCTTTGAGGTGAGTCGCTGGGATGTTCGCTGGTGGTGATAGGCTCTGCATGTCAATTGCGGCTGGGGCCGGCGAACATTCTTCTGGGTTTCTCATGCCCGCTTCCTCCGCCGGTCTCCGCTTCAAATTCCGCCAGGCACTTCATAAGCCATTCTTCACCTCCTTCCGACGCCGCCCTCTCAAGGACCCTCCTCACAAGCGTCTTCATGACCTTAAACGGCAGACGAGCTCCTGTAATATAGCTCAGTATTATAGCCTATGGAGCTGAGCTCGTCAAGCCGCTGTGGGGTCAACAGTGACTGGAAACCTGAATGCGGGGATCTTATATAGCCCCCCGAACACGTGTATTATTCCGCAATACACGTGTTTTTCCCGCCCGCAGGTCACTTTGTTTTTTTTTTTTTTATTAATCCACATGCCTGTCATATTCTATCTTTTAAAGAAACAGTAACACAAAAACTTTTTTTTTTTTTTTTTATTTCTTTTTGCCAGCCACAGTCCCCATGCCGTGGGCACTTAATTAATGCCCACTTTTTCATTCTGTCTTTAAAACAAATGTAATTTCTGAACAAAAACCACATACACTGTCTGAAAATTCCTTTTACCAAGAAGTTTTCTATTCTAAATTTTCCCATCACTGTGGTTGAAAACAAACGTTGATTTGACCCCACTAACGATTAGAAAATCGAACGAGCGTTCTTAACCACTTGACGACCGCCTCACGCCGATGTACGTCGGCAAAGTGGCACGGACAGGCAAAATCACGTACAGGGTACGTGATTTGCCTTCCGCGGGTGGGGGGTCCGATCGGTGCCCGAGGCGGTCGTCTTTTGTCCAGCGGCGATCGGTGATGAGGGGGAGACCATCCGTTCGTGGCCCCCCCCTCGCGATCGCCGCCGGCCAATGAGAATCTTCCTTTGCTGCTGTATGCTAAACAGCAGCAAAGGAAATGATGTCATCTCCCCTCGGGTCGGTATTTTCCGTTCCGGCCCGAGGAGAGAAGACATCAATGTGAGTGCACCAACACACACACACACAGTAGAACATGCCAGGCACACAAAACACCCCGATCCCCCCCCCGATCGCCCCCCGATCCCCCCCCAATCACCCCCCCCCCCCCTGTCACAAACTGACACCAGCAGTTTTTTTTTTTTTTTTTTTTTTTTTTTTTCTGATTACTGCATAGTGTCAGTTTGTGACAGTTACAGTGCCATCGCATTTTGAGAGACCCGAACCTGGAACCGGTTACCGTTATAAAAGTTAGTTACAAAAAAAGTGTAAAAAAAAAAAAAATATGAAATAAAAAAAAATAGTTGTTTTATTGTTCTCTCTCTCTCTATTCTCTCTCTCTATTGTTCTGCTCTTTTTTACTGTATTCTATTCTGCAATGTTTTATTGTTATTGTTATTATGTTTTATCATGTTTGTTTTTCAGGTGTGTAATTATTTACACTTTACTGTGCTTTATTGTTAACCATTGTTAACCATTTTTTTGTCTTCAGGTACGCCATTCACGACTTTGAGTGGTTATACCAGAATGATGCCTGCAGGTTTAGGTATCATCTTGGTATCATTCTTTTCAGCCAGCGGTCGGCTTTCATGTAAAAGCAATCCTAGCGGCTAATTAGCCTCTAGACTGCTTTTACAAGCCGTGGGAGGGAATGCCCCCCCCCCCCCCCCCGTCTTCCGTGTTTTTCTCTGGCTCTCCTGTCTCAACAGGGAACCTGAGAATGCAGCCGGTGATTCAGCCAGCTGACCATAGAGCTGATCAGAGACCAGAGTGGCTCCAAACATCTCTATGGCCTAAGAAACCGGAAGCTACGAGTATTTCATGACTTAGATTTCGCCGGATGTAAATAGCGCCATTGGGAAATTGGGGAAGCATTTTATCACACCGATCTTGGTGTGGTCAGATGCTTTGAGGGCAGAGGAGAGATCTAGGGTCTAATAGACCACAATTTTTTCAAAAAAGAGTACCTGTCACTACCTATTGCTATCATAGGGGATATTTACATTCCCCGAGATAACAATAAAAATGATTAAAAAAAAAAATATGAAAGGAACAGTTTAAAAGTAAGATTAAAAAAGCAAAAAAATAATAAAGAAAAAAAAAAAAAAAAAAAACCACACCCCTGTCGCCCCCTGCTCTCGCGCTAAGGCGAACGCAAGCGGCGGTCTGTCGTCAAACGTAAACAGCAATTGCACCATGCATGTGAGGTATCACCGCGAAGGCCAGATCGAGTGCAGTAATTTTTCCAGTAGACCTCCTCTGTAAATCTAAAGTGGTAACCTGTAAAGGCTTTTGAAGGCTTTTAAACATGTATTTATTTTGTTGCCACTGCACGTTTGTGCGCAATTTTAAAGCATGTCATGTTTGGTATCCATGTACTCGGCCTAAGATCATCTTTTTTATTTCATCAAACATTTGGGCAATATAGCGTGTTTTAGTGCATTAAAATTAAAAAAAGTGTGTTTTTTCCCCAAAAAATGCGTTTGAAAAATCGCTGCGCAATTACTGTGTGAAAAAAAAAAATGAAACACCCACCATTTTAATCTGTAGGGCATTTGCTTTAAAAAAATATATAATGTTTGGGGGTTCAAAGTAATTTTTTTGCAAAAAAAAAAAACTTTTTCATGTAAACAATAAGTGTCAGAAAGGGCTTTGTCTTCAAGTGGTTAGAAGAGTGGGTGATGTGTGACATAAGCTTCTAAATGTTGTGCATAAAATGCCAGGACAGTTCAAAACCCCCCCAAATGACCCCATTTTGGAAAGTAGACACCCCAAGCTATTTGCTGAGAGGCATGTCGAGTCCATGGAATATTTTATATTGCGACACAAGTTGCGGGAAAGAGACAAATTTTTTTTTTTTTTTTGCACAAAGTTGTCACTAAATGATATATTGCTCAAACATGCCATGGAAATATGTGAAATTACACCCCAAAATACATTCTGCTGCTTCTCCTGAGTACGGGGATACCACATGCGTGAGACTTTTTGGGAGCCTAGCCGCGTACGGGACCCCGAAAACCAAGCACCGCCTTCAGGCTTTCTAAGGGCGTGAATTTTTGATTTCACTCTTCACTGCCTATCACAGTTTCGGAGGCCATGGAATGCCCAGGTGGCACAAAACCCCCCCAAATGACCCCATTTTGGAAAGTAGACACCCCAAGCTATTTGCTGAGAGGTATAGTGAGTATTTTGCAGACCTCACTTTTTGTCACAAAGTTTTGAAAATTGAAAAAAGAAAAAAAAAAATGTTTTTTCTTGTCTTTCTTCATTTTCAAAAACAAATGAGAGCTGCAAAATACTCACCATGCCTTTCAGCAAATAGCTTGGGGTGTCTACTTTCCAAAATGGGGTCATTTGGGGGGGTTTTGTGCCACCTGGGCATTCCATGGCCTCCGAAACTGTGATAGGCAGTAAAGAGTGAAATCAAAAATTTTCACCCTTAGAAATCCTGAAGGCAGTGATTGGTTTTCGGGGTCCAGTACGCGGCTAGGCTCCCAAAAAGTCCCACACGTGGTATCCCCATACTCAGGAGAAGCAGCTAAATGTATTTTGGGGTGCAATTCCACATATGCCCATGGCCTGTGTGAGCAATATATCATTTAGTGACAACTTTATGAAAAAAAAAAAAAAAAAGTGTCACTTTCCCGCAACTTGTGTCAAAATATAAAATATTCCATGGACTCAATATGCCTCTCAGCAAATAGCTTGGGGTGTCTACTTTCCAAAATGGGGTCATTTTGGGGGGTTTTGTGCCATCTTGGCATTCCATGGCCTCCGAAACTGTGATAGGCAGTGAAGAGTGAAAGCAAAAATTTACACCCTTAGAAATCCTGAAGGCGGTTTTCGGGGCCCCGTACGCGGCTAGGCTCCCAAAAAGTCCCACACATGTGGTATCCCCATACTCAGGAGAAGCAGCTAAATGTATTTTGGGGTGCAATTCCACATAGGCCCATGGCCTGTGTGAGCAATATATCATTTAGTGACCACTTTTTGTAAATATTTTTTTTTTTTTTTTTTTTGTCATTTTTCAATCACTTGGGACAAAAAAAATAAATATTCAATGGGTTCAACATGCCTCTCAGCAATTTCCTTGGGGTGTCTACTTTCCAAAATGGGGTCATTTGGGGGGGTTTTGTACTGCCCTGCCATTTTAGCACCTCAAGAAATGACATAGGCAGTCATAAACTAAAAGCTGTGTAAATTCCAGAAAATGTACCCTAGTTTGTAGACGCTATAACTTTTGCGCAAACCAATAAATATACGCTTATTGACATTTTTTTTACCAAAGACATGTGGCCGAATACATTTTGGCCTAAATGTATGACTAAAATTTAGTTTATTGGATTTTTTTTAGAACAAAAAGTAGAAAATATCATTTTTTTTTCAAAATTTTCGGTCTTTTTCCGTTTATAGCGCAAAAAATAAAAACCGCAGAGGTGATCAAATACCATCAAAAGAAAGCTCTATTTGTGGGAAGAAAAGGACGCAAATTTCGTTTGGGTACAGCATTGCATGACCGCGCAATTAGCAGTTAAAGCGACGCAGTGCCAAATTGGAAAAAGACCTCTGGTCCTTAGGCAGCATAAAGGTCCGGGGCTCAAGTGGTTAAAATGACTTTTTTTATTTTATTTTTTTTTTTGAAGGAAGACATTGTTTTTGTATGGCCAGCATATAATATGTTACAGTTCTGTTTGAAAATCTGCAAAACGGTCTTACTTTTTTTTTTTTCTTTGTTTAAATTAAATAAAGAAAATGTGATCTCTGAGTCTGCTGATATTTACCAGATTCAACCTCTAATAGTGGTAATAGAGTGGATTAGAGATTTTGCTCCCTAACCATATAGTTGGTTATATTTACCACTGCATAGAGAGAGATATTTAAGAATAACTTGCCTTTTTTTTTAAACTTTTTACATATTACCTATATTATACACCACACTTTTTTTTAAGGTTATTAATCGTAACACTAATTGGCCAACTAATCGATTATGAAAATAATCGTTAGTTGCAGCCCTAAACTAAACATACAGTCCTTGCATAGCAAAGATCTGCCTATAAGTCTACTTGTATCAGCCAAGCATACACATTTCTGCCAAAGGATGAGGATAAGGGAGTGCTGATAGACCTCCCTACTGCTAACTTCTCTTGGGAGAAGGGCAGTAGGGATTTCCTTGGAACATTTTACGTAGCCAATCAGCGCCTTCCTAAGAAGAAAGTGACCACAAATATACAGTCATTGCTTGATTGGACTGTAACTGGCTAGAATGAGCTAGCAGCAGGCTGACTTTAATTGGCCACTCCTCTCTTTTGCTCCCCTTCCGTTTTGTTCAGCCCTGGTAGATGAAGCATATATCCTGTATTTCCAGGTATGGAGTAACATGGCTAATTGATGCTGTCCCACAAAATGTCCATGGCCCTGTGTAAGCTGTGTTGCAGTGAATGCAGGACTTTCCGTTGCTCCCTCCAGCTGAACGGAGCAGTAGGAGAGGCAGTCCCCGAGTTACGAACATCCGACTTGCGAACGACTCCTACTTATGAACGGGAGGCGGCACATCGGAAAACTACGTCTGCACACGCGTGGCTACTTGACAGAGCATCGGAAAACGACGTCTCTGCCATTCTGCGCATGCGATTCCGACTTAAAAACATATTCGACTTAAGAACAAACTGGCAGTCCCTTACCCATTCGCAACTCGGGGACTGCATGTACAAGGGAAGGCTAATCTTCATGGTTTAGCATCGTTTAGCATCGTTTATGATGCATCGTTTATGATGCATCGTTTTAAGATGCCATAACTCGCCTATTGCATGTTTTTTAGATCCGTAAGGACTTTAAATAAACAGTTAATCATCATAAGTTTTAGTGTGGGAAATAAACTATAGCAGTCACAATGTAAATATAGAATTGATTATCTTTATTTGGGCATGAGATTCATCTGCATTGCCCTGTGCTTTCCTAACGTTTTATTGACAGACTCCATCCTTCAGGTATTATTATATTCAAACATTTATGAATATTACATTTTAAATCCCTTCTAGAACTTTTTCACCTCGCCACAACTAACAATGCCTTAACTATTTTAAAGTGGAACTCCAGGGAAAAAAATGATGTGCAATCCTTTGCTAAAAATGTTAGAAGTGTGGCTGGGGATGCTGATATTGTATTTCGACGAAAACTGATCGACCAAGTTGAATCCAATCTAAATAGATCAGAATAAAAGGTATGGACTTTGTTTGTGGATTAAATTTGGACTAAATCCCACGTTGATTGGATAATAAAATCAAAGTGTATATGGCCCCCATAAATATAATGTGAACACCTTGTCTGATGCATAGTTTGGAAGTCGGGTCACAGAGTTGATCGTCCCCTCCCAATACAGTGGAAGCTGTTTTATTGCATAACGTAAACCAAAGTTAAAGGCAATGCGCTTCAAGCTTATTCAAAAAAGTGATACAAAAGCAGGGATGAGATACAAAATATAGTAAGTAAAAGCAACCAGATAACAAAGTTGTATTAATACAAAATTCCCTTTCCTGACTTGGCAGCATGCTGATAGGCTGTCTGTTCCCCATGATCCCATGGGGCATGTCCATAGCTGAAATCTTATGCTTATCCTATTGAATTTCAGGCAGCTATAAAAGTCATATATGAATATCCATTAATACCTTATTAATTGTATCATTTAAAGCGTTAATTCACCTTTATTGGTTCAATTCTTCTATGCCTTCCAGCAGCCCCATCACATTGCATACCACTCCTCCTCTGTTCAAAATGGCCCCCCCCCCCCATTCATATAAGGGGCAGGATAGCCTGTCCAAAAAGACCTCCCTCAGGCTTGATGTTAGAAGTAAAGCGGCTGCTCTGGCTGATTCCAGCACCATGCATGCGCAGTGTGTTCTTTCAGCTGCTGGTGCTACAGGGGTAGCACACTGAGCCAGAGAAGCCCTTGGGGGCTCATAACGTCTGACCCATTCTGCCACGGAGGGCCAGCTACTAAGAATTTATTGCGTACAGCCTACACGTATGAAGGGGGATCGAAACAACCTTTTGTGAACAGCAGATCATTCTTTGGAAAATGGCCTTTTAAAGAGGAGTCCTGCCCCCTCAAAAAAATAAAAAATAAGTCCGCAGCTTCAAATACTGTAGCTGCTGACTTTTACTATTGGGGCACTTGCCTGTCCAGTCATTCAGCGTTGTCCTTACCCGAGCCAATTCTTGGCTAAGGGAAACTGGCAGGGAACGCAGCCGGTTTCCTACTGCTCATTCGTGAATCTCACTGCGCTTTGTTAATGGGACGGCTGCAGGGGGAAGGAGGGAGGCCGAACTGTCACTGGTGTCCAAAAGAGTTACCTGCTCTCCCCTCCCCTCCAAAAGGTGCCAAATGTGGCAGCGGAGGGGGTAGAGGCAGACAAGCGTAGCTTCCCTTTTTTTGGGTGGAGCTCCGCTTTAACCACTTAAAGCTCACGCCTCTTTTTCAGACTCGGTGTTTAGCAAAAAAAACTTGTTATTAACTTGTAGAAAATTACTTGGAACCCCCAAACGTTATACATTTTTTTTCTAATACCCTAGAGAATAAAATGGCGGTCATTGCAATACTTTTTTTCACACCGTATTTGCGCAGCGGTCTTACAAGCGCACTTTTTTTGGAAAAAATTCACTTTTTTTGAATAAAAAAATGAGACAAGAGTAAAGTTAGCCCAATTTTTTTATATTGTGAAAGATCATGTTGCGCCGAGTAAATTGATACCCAACTGTCACGCTTCAAAATTGCACCCGCTCGTGGAATGGCGTCAAACTTTTACTCTTAAAAATCTCCATAGGCAACGTTTAAAAAATTCTACAGGTTGCATGTTTTGAGTTACAGAGGAGGTCTAGGGCTAGAATTATTGCGCTCGCTCTAACGATTGCGGCGATACCTTACATGTGTGGTTTGACCACCGTTTCCATATGCGGGCACTACTCACGAATGCGTTCGCTTCTGTGCGCAAGCTCGTTGAGACGGGGCGCTTTAAAAAACATTTTTTTTTTCTTATTTTACTTGATTTTATTTATTCTTTTCACTTTTTTTTTTTTTTTTTTAATTGGGTCACTTTTATTCCTATTACAAGGAATGTAAGCATCCCTTGTAATAGAAAAAAAGCATGAGAGGTCAACTTAAATATGAGATTTGTCATTTGAAAAAAATGACAACAGAAAAATAGCCCTTTTAAGACGTATGGGCTGAAGTGACGTTTTGATGTTGCATCCGCCCTGCTATAGTATGGAGATGGGGGGGGGGGGGGGGCGCCCATCTCCCCCCCCCCCCCCCCCCTCACTTGTCTCCATACCCAGCCATGGACAGGTCCCGATCGCCTCCGCCGCTGCTGACGGCTCTGGTAAGCGGCCCCCTCTCCCGCCGCCGATAACGGTGATCTCACGGCGAATCTGCTGCAGAGACCACCATTATCGTAAACAGGACTGCTGGCTCTAAAGATGGATACCTCGGTGGTGGCAGCAGCTGCTGCCGTTACCGAGATATCCATCTTTAAACTGCCGACGTATATGTACAGGAGCCGATCTGCAAGTGGTTAAATGCAACACATTTTAAGTACCGGAATTTCACTTGGTATCTAGCAGAGCTAGAGAGAGGGGGTTGAGAAGCAGCACAAGGAGCCAATCAGGTGTACTGCGATGAAAGAAGCATTTATATGAGGAGAGAGGAGAGTGAGAAAGAGATTAGCTTGTCAATGTACTGCTTCTCCTTTCACTGTCTAGTCATGGGATAGTGACGAGGAGAAGATCTATGTGTGAAAGAGCAACAGCAAAAGATTGGGTCCTCACCCCTGCCAGACAAGACTGTGCTGTTCAGACAGGGATATAGTTAGTGTTGGCAGACATAACAGTTCTCATATAAACCTAATGCTGGCTAATGAAGGGAGTAAGGTTTTTATAAGGTCTTTTTCTATATGATTTAAAAGAGCAGAGACATGGACGTGTTCGAAAAGATTTCATTCTACAGAACATGGTCCCAGCTGAAAGATACATTTTAATTGCTATATTGCACTACTATTTGCACTCTACACTTGGCATTTTAAATTGTCCAGTTGCAGAAGGACAATGCATGCCATAAATATGTTTTATTATAGTTTAATAGGGTGTGGATAGAAAAAGGGTAAAAAAAAAAAGACTTTATTCATAGTGAAAGGGATAGTGTCACGGCTCTGTCTTTAAAAGCGTGGCTTTAACACAAAGCCGCATCTCCCATAAGGGCCCGTGGCACATTTTCTTGCCGAGTAGGTCAAGGCTGTAATAAAATTGCCAATAAATGTCATTCAATATAGTATTTTCAAGCTAATCAGTTAGGTCTGGTGTACTATTTCAGTGTGTTTCCACAGATCTCCTATACTTTCTAAACGTAAAACAAGGTCGCCCACACAAGGTCATAAAATTCATCCTTATTCAGTATTACTGGTGCCAAAGGAAAAGCAGAAGCTTTTTAAGTTTTTATTATTTAGTTGTTTTTTTTTGTGTGTGAATTGGAACCAAGAATGATACTAAGATTGAATGAGGGGGGGGGGGGGGGGGAGGACGGTCAGAGGAATAAAGATTTCAACAAACAGAAAATCCACCCGCATAAGGAACACTTCTACATTGTACTGTCAGTGGTGCTGATTAAAAAAAAAACAAATTTTGAACTAAACTTCAGCTTTATTACTCTTTTTTGTGATCCGAGGCCCCTCTGTGTAGGAAAATGTTGGGGTACCCTCCATCTGTCCCTATCCTACCATTTACTTTGTATGAACTGTACGCCTTTGGAGGGCCGTGTTTAGCCACATGGGGACGCACAGCTGTTTCGTGCAGGCAGTCCCTTTGCTGTCAGTTTGGTTGCAGTGGCCGTGACTCCCAATGTGGAATCCAGGTGGGTGATCTTTGGGGGCCATGCCACTACGTCCCAATTGATAGCATTCAGGCTGCCTGTACAGGGGTGCACAAAACACCTGTGCATTCCTGTGTAGCTGAACACAACCCTCCACGGGCGTATGGTATAGTACACCCCGTGTGAACGAGGCCTTAGCTGCTGTTTTCTGCAAAAAAAAAAAATCATTGCAGCAGACTTGGACAAGGTGTCAGCTCTGCATAGGATAGTTTTGCTATCCACTATGGATTCTTTTTAAAAATCTTCTCAGACTGTAACACCTTCCTTCCATGAACGTTTATTCAAGCTGCCTTTAGATAAATTAGATTGTAACTGCTGTTTAATGACCGTAAGTATAATATAAATATGGGTATTTGATATACTGTATACTGGTTTTTAAAATGATATATGATACTAAAAGCTCTCCTATACATATTCATTGTTACTACAGTCTCCCTGCATTTTTACATTTTATTTTAATTAGTGTTTTATTAAAGGATACATAAATAGTGATCTGTATACTTACCTTTTTTTAGGCTACCCCGGTCTGGTCACATGATCCCGTAGCCCCTGTTAACACGTGGCCTGCTGCAGGGGAGAAGAGGGAGCGCAGTCAACAGCTGGGCTATGGAAGCCTATGGTTAACGTCACCACTCCCTGAATTCCCAGCCATTTTCGAGCGCTCCCTGACAACGGGGGAGGCTGGAGCTGTGGAAAAAAGTGACCGGACTGGAGAAGACTGAAAAAATACTAAGTGTACAGTGCCTTTTGGCATAGGGTAGACAGATTAGGCAGCAGAAGGAGAGGGGACATTTTTAAGAATAGTTATGATTAGGCAGGAATTCCACTTTAAGAGATGAGGGTTGTATACTTGCCGCAATGCTTTGGATGGCAAGAAACCAATCCCCCTGTTGGCGTATGGTTGGCTGCATAGCTCAGTAAATGTGACCCATTTTAATAAATGGACCTGTGCGTCAACCCACCTGCAATGTGTGCTGTTTTTTTTTTTTTTTTTTGGGTGCAGGCTTTTAGGAGTAAAACGGGCAACGAGGAAGCAACATATCACCTCGCCACCTGTCAAACTCACCCTGCAAAGCGACCCACCACCGTTCAGATGGCAGTGCATAGTTTTTACTAAAACAAAATTTTTCAGCATTCCGGTTCAACAGAAGTCGATCTAATGATCAAGGTCCTCCCTGAAAAAGACGTAGTCTGAATGGGAGTGTATGCTGCTCTAAAACCTGGATATATCTTTCAGATATAACCTTTCCAGATGTGCAAGCTGCCCATACAATCAGAGATGCAGGCTTTTAAACTGAGCGCTGATAACAAGCCCGAAGTTCTTTCTCCTCTTTAGTCCAGAGGACACGGTGCCCATGATTGCCAAAAAAAAGTCACATTTCAATTCATCTGACAACCAAATAGTTTTCCACTTTGCAACAGACCATTTGGCCCAGAGGAGACATTGGATCATGTTAAGTCACCACGATTTCTCCCCCTGATGTCTTTGAATGTATTATATAGATGGAAGCTCACCCCTTACAAGGTAAGGAGTCAAAAAGCATGTTCCCCAGCTGGGTATTTTGGAGTAGATAGGATTATCACGTCTAGTTTTTCATCAAGAGGATTCACACTCCTACAGGGACGTTTTGGATGCATCAAAATCCGTCTCTAGGATTATCCTCTTCCTTCCAATTCAAAAGTCACACAGTACCGCATACTGTTTGCTCGGGATTTTAATTAAGCAGAAAGAATGATCTAGTGCTGTATATTAGTATACACGGAGAAGTCTATAAAATATTACAAGAATAGTAAGACCTCAATCCAACTCATGCCAATATCCCCGCTTATCCGACATATTTACCCCCTCACCAAGAAGTGGGTGTAAATGGCCTTTTCGCACAGAAAGGAAAAAGTGTTATGATATTTTAAAACCAGTAACCACCAATGAATATTTACACACAGAGGGCTCGCCATACTAAGCTGACCTCCGTCATCAACAAAGTGAGTCAAAGCCCGCTTTATCAGTAGCTCGTCAATCGGTCCCCCTTCTTTAGCGATCACTCCAATCGCAATCACATAGAGCTCAAGATCCACCAAACACTTTTTCAAAATGATTTTTATTGTGTACTGTAATGTAAGTATTGTGGACTTTAAAAAATAACAAACATGTTATACTTGCCTCCTCTGTGCAGTTGGTTTTGCAAAGAGCAGCCCGAATCCTCCTCTTCTCGGGTCCCTCTAAGCTGCTCCTGGCCCCTCCCTCCTGTTGAGTGCCCCCACAGCAAGAAGCTTGCTATGGGGGCACCCGAGACGAGCTGCAGCTCCCTGTGTCCATTCAGACACTGAGCCGCGGCCCGGCCCTGCCCCCTCTCGCTCCTCATCGGCTGACTGACTTTGACAGCAGCGGAAGCTGATGACGCCGTGCTGCTGTTTCAGCCAATGAGGAAGGGAGCCCCGGGCAGCCGAGACACTCTTGCAACATTGCTGGATCTAGAGGGACCTCTGGTAAGTTTTGGGGGTGCTGCTGCACACAGAAGGCTTTTTATCTTAATGCATAGAATGCACGAAGATAAAAAACATTCTGCCTTTATAATCACTTTACACTTTATAATCACTTTAAGCCAAATAGGCTGTTCATTTTGCAAGGGAATTTTGACTCGCTTAGTGAATGAGTCGAAGTTGCTGACCTGCTGACTTCCATCTTCCAATCATGTGCAAGCAAAAACACCTTATGGGGTCGATTTTACTAAGCCCGGGTTCACACTGAGCTGCGGGATTGATTTCACTCCTGCATGTCAGTCCCGATTTCAGAGACATCTGTGCAGGTTTCTGCACAGATGTCAATGTAAATTGCAGCCCGAAATCGCAAAAAGTAGTACAGAAACTAATTTGAAATCTGTGCAGCGCCACAGATGTGGCGTCGCACCGATTAGGGTGGTGCCATTGATGGCTATTGCCACTGATTTGACATATCAAAACGCTCCATTGTGAGCCAGGACAAAACTAAAGAGAGCAAAATCTGGTGCAGCTCTGCATAGAAACCAATCGGCTTCTAGGTATGTCAAAGCTTAATTTGAGAAGCTAATTGGCTACCATTCACAGGGTTTGTTTTTTTTTTTTTTTTTTTACTTTGTACACGATTGGGTATTCTTTGCAAAGTGAATTTTCGCTGCGTTCTTGAAGTTTAGAGAAAATTCCCTTGCAACGTTTAAATTCCCTTACATAGTATATAGCCTATTTGCCTTTAGTAACTTAACTTCAATATTTCCTAAAGCACTGACCCAAAATAAGTCAGGTATTCTGGCTTCATGGGTTATTGACTCAAAACCATTGAAGCCAGAGACAGCCAGGTACTAGCATTTTTAAAAGGAGTTTGCATTAGCAGCCTACATTTTTATATCCACTCGGGTTTTCGATCTGTATACACCGCTCCCCAAAACGGCCCGCCCATTGTAATGAATAGGCAGCGCTTCCATAACACCTGAAAAGCGCTTCTGAAGCACCGCAACACAGGCGCTTTTAACCCCTTCTTCAGCCAATAGCGGGGGTTAAAAGTGCCCTGCTAGCAGCAGAAAAGCACCACTTAAGCGGTACTAAAGCGAGCAGCGCTTTAGCGCTAACGCTCGGGCAGCCTCAGTGTGAAAGTAGCCGAACTGTCCAGCTTCTCTACCTCAAAGTATTTCATGAGAGGGTGTGGCTTTTCCGATCTCTGGACTGGTTTCTTTGCTGAAATGCAGTTAAATCTCGGCCTGGACTGTGTTTGCTCAGCCATTTCCTGACAGAATTCAGAAACATATAAAGAAATTCTACATCCATTGGCGCTCCATATGTAAAGGCTGCAGGCCACTTACATCAAACGAGCCATATTAATTTCTTGCTAGATTCTATTTTTAAGCATTAATTATCCACATGGATAGTTTTAATATAATTAGCCCATGTAAATTACAGCATGTTTTTAATAACTGATTGTTCTAACCTGTTGTGTGCTGGCTTGTAACATTTTAGTACATACTGTTTGCTTGCAAAATATTGACTGTTGTGTTGAGCAGATTTAGACCCCTTTTCCCACTGAGGCGGCGATTCCGTTAGCGGTAAAGTGCCGCTAGTTTTAGCGGCGCTTTACCGCTGTTTAAGCTGCGCTTTTCGGCCGCTGCCTAGGGGGGGGGGGTTTAACCCTCAAGAAGGGGTTAACAAGGGGTTAAAAGCGCCCTTGTTGCGATTTGTAAGTGCTGCCCATTCATTTCAATGGGCACGGGCGGTGTAGGAGTGCTGTATACAGCGCTCCTACACCGCCCCAAAGATGCTGCTTGCAGGACTTTTTCTTCCCTCCCCCAGTGTGAAAGCACTCGGGAGTCATGAGAGGCAGTTTTCAGGCACTTTACAGATGCTATTTTACCGCTAAAATGTCTGAAAGCCGCCTCAGTGTGAAAGGGGTCTTGGGTTCACACATATGCCAAATGAATGTGAGTTTCTCCGCATCCAATTCGCCTGACAGGCAAGTGTGACTCTCAATGAGGCTGATTCACACTTCTGGGCGGCTGCGGTCCGGATTTAAAAAGGGTCTGGTGCATGTTTGGGTCCTGTTCGGGTGCAAATTCGGGCAAAACCGTCTGGGTAAGCTCAAATAAAGTTCAGTTTACTGAATATTTCACTTTGCAGAGTGACTATGACTTCAGCAACCTCGTTTTTTGGTCCTTCCTTTTCCCCAAATCTCGGTTCACACTGGGACGGTTTCAAACTCACCGACTCTGAAGCTGCCCTGTACAGCGTGGCTTGCAAATGACTTCTGTAATAGAAGACAATGCAAGTCGCTCTGAAGTCGCCCCCAAATGGTACAGGAACCTTTTTCTAAGTCGGAGCGACTTGAGTAGCTTCCGATTTTAGAACGGTTCCATTGCACTGAGTGGATTGCGACTTATCTGGCCTCCTAAGTCGCCTGACAGGTCACCTCAGTGTGAACTGTGCCTAATACTTTGTCATTAGTGGCTTGTTCACACCAGCCGCAGTGTTATACCACAGCCACTATTGTGCTTTGTCAGGAGTTGAGTTGATGCATCAGAACTGACAAATCGCATTGTTTACATTTTATAAACCGTAAATGAAAGGTGATATTTTATTCATCTTCACTGCAATGGGTTGTAATGCAGTGTATAGCGCCTCAACACGCTGCTCTGTAAAACAAAGTATAGCATGTTCTATATTGTACTATAGCAGTGCAGTGCTGTGAACTGGAATGAACAGGCGGCCTCCAAGAGATTCCTTTTTTGATATGCATCCGCCAAGCTGCTGCTACAGATTGAAACCAACATGGCATGTCCTTCCATGCCTATACTGTATGGTCCATCTCCACTCTCTGGTTTAGGAGACTATTTTACTGTGTTGGCCATAGATTATAGCAGAAAGTCTGGAGGTTGTGGTACCCTTTAATTGGCTAACCTAAAGCGTTTGTAAAGGTTCAGCATAGGTATTGGTGTGGGGGGGGGGGGGGCTTGTTACTGGAAGGTTTTTCACCTTAATGTATAGAATGCATTAAAGTGATACTAAAGTCTTGCTTGTTATTTTGAAACAAAAAAAAATGTTATACTTGCCTGCTCTGTGCAGTGGTTTTGCACCAAGCCGCACAGATCCTCTTCTCGGGTCCCTTTTTGGCGTTCCTGGCCTCCTGCAGCTTGTTATGGGGGCACCCGAGCCAAGCCGCAGCTCTGTGTATCTATTCAGACTCTGAACCGTGGCCCCGCTCCCTCTTTCTCCTCATTGGCTCACTGACTTTGACAGCAGCGGGAGCCAATGGTGCTTCGCTGCTGTCTCAGCCAATGAGGAGGGAGAGTCCCGGGCAGTTTAGTCTCTTGTGCAACATTGCTGGATCGGAGGGAGCTCAAGTAAGTCTTAGGGGAGCTGTTGCACACATCAGGTTTTTTATCTTAATGAATAGAATGCATTTAAGATAAAAAAAAAAAAAACCTTCTGCCTTTACAACCATTTTAAAGGATAAGTTCCCCTTTTGTAACGTGTTACACCCATATTCAGGGTGTAACATGTTACAAATCCACCGTCCCCTGCACCCCCTGGCTTCCAAATGTGGCAGGGGATCTTCTCCCCCCCCCCCCCCCCCCCCGCTCTTTGTCACACACTGCAAAGAACGTGCCTGCCCGGCTGCGTCACTCATTCAGAGATCCGTAAATTGAAAACTGCAAGATCCGGCAGTCTTTGCGGCTGGCGGCTTGTAGTTTAATGAACTACCATGGTGCTGTTGAGCGCTGTGGTAGTTCATTGATGTTTCCTGTTAGGCCCCATTCACACCTGAGTGTGGCGTTTTCAGGCAGAATGTCGTGCGATTTTTGACGCAATTTTGTACAGGTCAAAAGGTCGCCAATGGAAAAAGCAGAAAAACTGCCTAAAATAAAGTTCCAGAGCTTCAGGCATTTTGGAGTGGAGATGTGAACCATCTCCATAGAGAATAATAGATTTTTTTCCCCTCCAGCGTTTTGTAGCTTCAGGCTTCAAGCTACAAAACGCTCAGGTGTGAATGGGGCCTTAGTTTGTACCTGCTTGGCCGTCCGATGTACGGTACGATTACACACACGAGCCAAGCATTGCACCCATGATCTGCTAATCGTGGGTGCAATGCTATTCAGGTTCCCAGTAAAAAAAAAAAAAAATCATAAATGCACAATTTTTTTTTACCTGCAAAAAGATGTGCTTTTATTTTATTTTTTAAAAGGTGAATTTATCCTTTTCAAGGTAGAAAAATCCTTTAGCCCTTATAACCACGTTACACTACTAAAGATGCAGGCTTTCAGGCATCTTTTATTAACTCAAATTAATTGGTTTAGTTTTGCTTTAACTGATTCCCAAAGCGGTTACATTCTAGGACTGCAGTGAAAGCTAATCCTTACAGTTGCTAGCTGATCAAATGTGCAGGACCATGGCAACTGCAGATCAAATGGGTGCTAAGATGGCAGGTACTTTGGATGTAAAAGATAAGTGGGTTTAGGTCTGCTTTTAAGTTAGCCATTAAAAGGTTATAATTTAAAGCTGATCTCCAGGAATTCATCTACTTTAAAAAATGTGCTGAATTAGTAGGGGTTAAACACAACAAGGTGCATGCCACCTCATTGACTTATCTTTTTTAATTTACTTTTTACAGTTTTTCTGAATGCCGGAACATAGCCTTTGATATGTTCCTGGTGCTCCAATGCTGGCCCCTAAAGCGTTTGGTAACCCAAAAAAAAAAAAAAAAAAAAATGGATCCTGCTCCTTTTTTAAAGCATGTTATATGACTTATATGACACAGTGCTTGTCTTTTGTCATTTGGCCCTCTCTAACACCTAAAAAACCTGGCTGATCCTGACAGTTTTTCCCCACCCATCTGTAAACTGACCACGGTGTATCATGGCTGCTGAGCCCTGACACCGTGATCAGTTTACGTGCCTCTGTCATCAGCAGCCTGCTATCTGCTCTCCTCTCTGCTACTGTGTCCCCCCCCCCCTCTCTCTCTCTTTGCATGAGCTGCCCCTCCACCCTCCTGCTGCTCTCATAAAACTAACCTGTATACACCATCAGCACTGCCTCCTATTGCAGTGTCCCCCTCTGTGAATTATTTTATATTATTATTATACACAATTTATATAGCGCCAACAGTTTACGCAGCGCTTTACAATGTAGAGGGGGGACAGCACAATTACAGTACAGTTCAATACAGAAGGGACAGGAGGGCCCTGCTCGTAGAGCTTGCACCCTAAAGGGAGGGGGTGATGGTGGTACAAAAGATGCGGGGAATGATTGATGGGTGTGGGATAGGCTTCCCTGATTAAGTGAGTTTTCAGGGATCTCCTAAGGGTGGACAGATTAGGGGCTGATCGGATATACCAGGGCAGGGAGTTCCAGAGGATGGGAGAGGCTCTGGAGAAGTCCTGAAGGCAAGCATGAGAGGAGGTAACAAGGGCTAGAGCTAGAGAGCAGGAGGTCCTGGGAGGAGCGGAGGGAACGATTTGGGTGATATCTGCAGATGAGGTTGGTGATGTAGCTGGGGGTGATGTTGTGGTTAGCATTTTTAATTTTATACGGTGGGGTAGGGGAAGCCAGTGAAGGAATTAAAAAAATATAAATTGTGTAAATACCTAATTTAAGAGCCGAGATTGCGATCACATGACCAGCCAGCTCTCTCCTCCTGCCCTCCAGACTGACATCAGCAGGGGAATCTCGGCACCGCCCACTGCATCTCAGAGGAGGAAAAGAGAAAGCTGACTGGTCATGTGATCGCTATCTTGGCAGTGAAATTAGGTATTTTCAGCATTTATTTTTATAAATCACACACAGATGGGGACACTACAATAGGAGGCAGTGCTGATGATGTATACGCTCCTGAGGCTGCAGAGTCACATACAGCCGCCATGCCTTCCCTTCCCCTCCATGTCCAGTCATAAAAGGCCAGCTGACTGAGCAAAAAACAAACCAAAAACCAATGGATTCCCCTGGAGTGGAAATCCAGCACTGCTGTCTTGAATGCAGTGCTGATCAAACACAAATTTTCCCCTGAGCCAGTTTGTGAGAAGCCGATCATCAGATCAACTTCTCTCAAACAGAACAGCCATAAAGGGATTGAAAATCCGTCAGTCCCTGCTGAACTAGCTGAATTTCAATCAATCTATGGCCAGCTTTTGTAAAGGCTCATTTTTTTTTCCTATAAAAATAATAAACATGTTATACTTGCCTCCTCTGTTGCAATGGATTTGCACAGAGCAGCCAGGACCTCCTCTTCTTGGGTCCCTCTTCTGTGATCCTGGCCCCTCCCTCCTGTTCAGTGCCCCCACAGCAAGCAGCTTGCTATGGGAAAACCAAAGCCGAGTCACAGCTCCCTGTGTCCATTCAGACACGGAGGCCCAACCCCACCCCACCCCCTCTCTCCCCCGATTGGCTAGCTGACTTTAATTGACAGCAGTGGGAGCCAATAGAATGCATTAAGATAAACAACCTTCTGCCTTTACAACCCCTTTAACTCTGACATGTAAATTTAAAAAGATAAATCCATGAGGTGGCATGCATCTCCATATTTAACTCTTAGTATGCCAGCACATTTTACAAAGTGACCTGAACTCATGGAGTTCAGCTTTCAAGTGGTTCTAAATCGGGTCACAAGCACCTGGTCCTTGGTCGATCGGTCAACCCGGCTGCAACACTTCCCCCGACTTCCCCCTGGGCAACGGACAGGCGGCCAGCTAGCCTCCCCTGCGCCTCCTCTCCTCATGTCTTCTCTCTCCTCCTCCCGGTGGCCAGTGTAGCTTCTCCTCTGGCTTTCCTCTGGGTGACGGACAGGCGGCCGGCTAGCTTCACCTGCATCTCCTCTCCTCGCATCTCCTCCCTCATCCTCCCGGTGGCCAGCGTAGCTTCTCCTTTCTGCCAATCAGGAAACTGGTCTCAGACCTGCTTCCTGATTGAAAAAAAGAGAACTAACTAAATGGGACTTTATATGAGGACATTTACAAAAATGTACCTCCATCCCCAAAATGTATACAAAAAACAGAGAAATGGTGGGGTTTTGGGACTTTAAATGAGACATGCAGCTGGGAAGGTGACACAACATAGTAATGATATGAATATCTAATAATTGCACCATAAATGCGACCGCATCGTATTGCATAGTAATGAATGTATAAACAGTAAATTGTAATAAATCAAGGAAACTTTATTTCATAGTAAGATATATATTATTGAAACATCATAAAACAACATAATGGCATAGCAGCCTATTATGGTCGTCATGGTACCATAGTAAAAAATCATCAGACTAATATTTGCATATGACTGCATCATAGTATTAGTAATGTCTGGTGAATGGACCACATTTGTGACCAAATAGCTTGCATGTATACAGAATAGACCCTTATCCCGGACAGGCTCACACCCTCGGTGCCCTCCACCCATCTACATGGGTTCCTTGTAAGTAACCTCTTATGGTTTTTAACCATTATTGCTACTTTAAGATCATATTACAACAATTTTCTCTGCCTGTCCTGTGGTCAGCCCCTGAGAATTTCCTTAAATATCTTTCATAGACAGTTACATTGCATCTGCTCTTGAAGATTGGAAAGATCCATGAAATGCGTCGAGCTCTTAGATGCTAGTCACATTAATAACCCCTCTATACTTCTATCAGATTATGCCATTTGGATTCCACCAACTGCTACTATATTACTGTGAAGACACACAACTTTAAAATTGAATTTGTTTTTATCTCACCATTGCGATCCACATCGTGCTGCTATGTTGATGGGTCACCTTGTTATTTTGGATCATATTTATGGAACATTTATTCATATGCTATACTCTCTTACTCTGTATACATGCAAGCTATTTGGTCACAAATGTGGTCCATTCACCAGACATTACTAATACTATGATGCAGTCATATGCAAATATTAGTCTGATTTTTTTACTATGGTACCATGACGACCATAATAGGCTGCTATGCCATTATGTTGTTTTATGATGTTTCAATAATATACATCTTACTATGAAATAAAGTTTCCTTGATTTATTACAATTTACTGTTTATACATTCATTACTATGTAATACGATGCGGTCGCATTTATGGTGCAATTATTAGATATTCATATCATTACTATGTTGTGTCACCTTCCCAGCTACATGTCTCATTTAAAGTCCCAAAACCCCACCATTTCTCTGTTTTCTGCTTCCTGATTGGCCAGGAGGAAAATTAGTGTGACACCAGCGAATAATCATTCTCTAGTGTCACACAACTATGTGGGCTCGGAGCGCAGTGCTCTGTGCCCTGAACCGTTCCTACTTTGAAGCCTATTAGAGCCTTTGGCTCTAATCGCGTGCTTCAAACCCCCACCCCCACCCCATTGGAATCAATGCATCCGATGCCCTGCATGTGGATTAGGGGCGAGATGCATGAATAGGGGGGGGGGGGGCAGGGGCCCAGCGCCCCTTATGGAAGGGCCACCACTTCTTATGCTACTGTTTTAGTTAGAACATAAATGTATTAAAATGATCAGAAAGCAGCAAAAAGTGAGAACAGGGTACAGCTAGTTCTGAATGATTTTTAGTGGCACTTTAAGACCCCTTTCACACTAGGGCAGTGGGTGCGTCGGCGGTAAAACGCTGCTATTTTTAGTGGCGCTTTACCGTCAATTTCGTGGTGCTATTCGGCCCCTAGCGGGGCACTTTTACCCCCCCCCCCCCCCCCGGCTGGCGGGTTAAAACCACCACCGCTACAGCAGCGCTATGCCGGCGGTATAGCTACACTGTCCCATTGATTTCAATGGGCAGGAGCGGTGTATACACCGCTCCTTCACAGCTTCAAAGATGCTGCTAGCAGGACCTTTTTTAGTGTTCAGCAGAGCACCGCTCCAGTGTGAAGGCCCTCGGGGCTTTCACATTGGAGGGACAGCAGCGGCTCTTTCAGAGCGCTTTGCAGACGCTATTTTTAGCGTTCTAGTGCCTGCAAAGCGCCCCAGTGTGAAAGGGGTCTAAAAGATTGATCTCCAGACTCCGCTTACAGGCTACTAGTAGCAGGAGATATGCCTGTGAAGGGTGGAAACCAGCAACTGTATGTAACAGAAGCCCTTTGAATGTTGCATTTTTTTCTGATTTAAAATGCTGAAGAATGCCACCATGTAGCAATGTATTCTTGAGGCAGTTGGTCACAGCAGAGATTTGATTTTGTATTCTTTTTTTTTTTTTTTTTTTTTTGAGAAATGGTACTCTTCTGAAGCACTCACTTAACCTTGGTCTTTGGCCCAGATCACTGCTTTCACAATCAGGATAACAATCAGTTCCTGACTGTTCTCACAGAACAAGTTTGGTGATCTCTATTGAAACAGATTCTGAACAGTCATTCCAGTATCTGTACATACCTTGTAATGATTGAGTACACTCTACAGATAACAGGTTTATAGGTCCAGCCTTATGGCTGTTAGTGGATGCTGCCTACTTCCTATGTGTAAATGACTTTATTTTGCTTGTGCTTTGTCAAATTTGCAGTATGAGTATGATAATTGTGTATTAGAATCCCTGCTGCATTTTTACTGCCCCCCTTAAAGGAGAAGTATAGCCAAAGCTATTCTGGATATACTTCTCCTGTGGGTCACTGGAGTGCAGTTTATTCTGCACACCTCTGAGCCGTCTAGGCTCTGAAAAGATCCCGACCATATGCCCAAAAGCCAGGACCGACACCTGACTCAGCCTCCCCGTGATGCACCAAGAGCCCGAGCCAGGCGCTCCTGTCTCCTCCACATCCCAGCGCTCCAGTGAGCACTGGAGGGGCAGAGCAGAAAGCCGTGACTGTGAGAGCGAAGGGAGAACTGAGTGATTGTGGTGTTTGATCGCTCAGTTCTCTGTGCAGAGCCAGCGGGAGACAGATGCAGCTTTGGATCGCTACTTCATCCACCTAGGTGAGTATAATTTATTTTTTTCCCTATAGCCTATACTTCTTTTAGGCTCCATTCACACTTGTGTGACAAAAATTACCCCCCTTTTCCATTTGGCGGGCAGTACTGCATGACCCATTGAAGTGAATGGGGCTGCAGTGCAATCACGAGTCATACTCTAGGCTCACACTTGGGCGGTATTCCTATTAAAATAAGCCGTGCTTGCACTGCTTTGTGAACAGCAATCCACTGTGTGTAAACTAGCCCTAATGGGGTTAATTCACTAAATTATGACTAAGCGAATTCTAATTCGTGAAACGCGTTAATCTCTGCCAGCTCTGCATTGATGTCATGTCTACGATGTCTGATGATTTTTATCTTCAATAAAGTCTTCACTTTTGCTTCAAACCTGTGAGTGCGGTCAAACCTTTTCCTGTTCCAGTGGCTCCTATCTTAATTTACTAAAAGTTAATAGGCTGTTCACTTTGCGAGGGCATTTTCCTTTAGTGAATGAGGTGATACTCTACTGACCTCCATTATCATGTGCCTGCATTGTTTCTCAAGTGAATTTTCACCACAATCACTAAGCTGGGGGATATTTCCCTAGAAAAGTGAAACTTGTCTTGCATAGCAAACAACCTGTTTGTCTGTAGTAATTTGACCCCTGGGAGTCATAGTCTTTCGCCTTTACCACCAAACTTTTCCCTGCGTGACTCTGTTTAACCTCTTGCTGACCTCGTAACGCATACAGTAGGTCTGCATACTGGGAGCAAGGAGGGTGAAACTTAATGGCCACACATATGCATCTATGTGGGCTGAGGTTTGTAAACAGCTCCCAGTCTCTTGTTCTAATCAGGAGCCGGCTGTACAGGATCCCCAACATGTGACCACTGTGATCGCCAATCACGTGACTGTACTCTTCGCTGGTTCTCATCCTACCTATCCCACCGCTCCTTCAGTGTCACTTACAACTCTACTTCCTCCTCTCCTCTTCCTTTTTCCGTTGGGGTCCCCCAAGGTTCTGTTCTCGGACCTCTCCTTTTCTCAATCTACACCACCTCCTTGGGTCAGTTGATTGCCTCCCACGGCTTTAAATATCATCTCTACGCTGATGACACCCAAATCTATCTCTCCACCCCCCAGCTCTCTCTATCTGTCTCCTCACGCATTACCAACTTACTAGCAGACATATCAGCCTGGATGTCACATCACTTTCTCAAACTCAACCTATCCAAAACCGAGCTCATGATATTTCCTCCCTCAGGTGCCACTTCCCCTGATCTACCTGTCAAGATCAACGGCTCAACTATCAACCCATCTCCCCACGCCAAGGTCCTAGGTGTAATCCTGGACTCTGAACTAACCTTCCGGCCCCACATCCTATCACTATCCAAAGCTTGCCGCCTCAATCTTCGCAACATCTCCAAGATACGCCCCTTCCTAACCAATGACACCACAAAGCTTCTAATCCACTCCCTGGTCATCTCCCGCCTCGACTACTGCAACTCCCTCCTCATTGGTTTACCTCTAAATAGGCTATCCCCACTTCAGTCCATCATGAACGCTGCGGCCAGGCTCATCCACCACACAAACCGATCAGCGTCTGCTACACCCCTCTGCCAATCCCTCCATTGGCTGCCACTCAGTCACCGAATCAAATTCAAGATACTAACTATAACTTACAAAGCCATCCACAACCTGGCCCCCAGCTACATCTCTAACCTAGTCACAAAATACCAACCTAATCGTTCTCTTCGCTCCTCCCAAGACCTCCTGCTCTCTAACTCCCTTGTCACCTCATCCCATGCTCGCCTCCAGGACTTCTCCAGAGCCTCCCCCATCCTCTGGAATGCTCTACCCCAATCCGTCCGATTTTCTCCTACTTTATCCACTTTCAGACGATCCCTGAAAACTCATCTCTTCAGAGAAGCCTATCTGGCCCCCACCTAACAACTGTACACTTATCTTCTCCATCAGCACATCACCCACAGTTATTACCTCTTGTATCTCTTGACCTTCCCTCTTAGATTGTAAGCTCTAAGGAGCAGGGCCCTCTGATTCCTACTGTATCAAATTGTATTGTATTTGTACTGTCTACCCTCAAGTTGTAAAGCGCTACGTAAACTGTTGGCGCTATATAAATACTGTATAATAATAATAATAATAATAATAATCAGTGGTCACATGATCGGGAGTCCATCCTGCAAAAGAGACAAACGACAAAGCAAACTCAACAGAGTATGGACTCTCACACAGGTGGCCTGTGATTACACAGATCAGAACAGATAACAATACATTCTTATGGGTGGATATAAAGGAGAAGTCCAGCCTGAACTTATTCAGCTGGGCTTCTGCTATGGGTCACAGGAGTGCGTCTTGCACTCCTGTCACCTGTTTTTAGCAGAAAGCGGACCGCAGTCCGCTCTCTGCTGACGTTAGACAGATCAGTCCAGGCACCACGTCATCCCGACTCTGGAAGTCGGGATCCGCCATGTGCCTGGACTGATGGCTCTCTCGGCGAGCCTCTGCGAGGCTGAGACGGACTCTCCCCACTCCTCCACAGCTCAGTGCTCCAGTGAGCATGCAGGAGCAGAGAGGAGAGCTACTGATTGACAGGCAGCAGCTCTCTGCTCGGGGAGCTGAGAGAGCCTAGCCATCAGCGATGTTCGATCGCTTGGTTATCAGTGCAGAGATGCCGGGGGACAGATGCCCACCCAGGTAAGTATAATTGGGTGGGGGGGGGGGATCCCAAACCCATAGTTCTCTTTTAAGTGGACTTGTGCTTGTCTATGTCCTCCCACCTCCAGGTCCGTTCAGGTCTGTTGGGCAAAATGGAATAAGTTTACATTGAGGTCTGTCTTTACTGACCAGAGGTGGGCAGATATAGGTGGATGCAAGTGTAATTACATTCACCCACCCATAAGGATTGCATTAGTCTGGCTTTTCCATGGAGGAAAATTAGGAATAGACATGGATGCCACAAATGTTGACATTTGTACTGTTCTGATCGGACTCAACAGGATCAATTTAGGATTCCCTGCTGAGACTGCATGGACACCACCCATGTGAAAAGGGCCTAAGGATATTTACTTTCAAAAAATGACCGTTATTTTCAGCTGAGCATTTACAATTACATGGCTAAACTAAAGACTCTTAGGCCTGATTCACACCTATGCATTTTTAGTGCTTTTTGCATTTTGCAGAATTGCACTACAGAACGTGTTCCATAGGAAACCATGTTAAATGGACTGTAGTGCAAATCTACAAAATGCAAAAAGCACTAAAAATGCATAGGTGTGAATTGAGCCTTAGGGCCCTTTCACACGGGCTGTCCGATCATACCTGCCTGTCAGGTTTTCAGGTGGACCTGATCGGACCCTCCAGTCTCCCCTATGGAGCGGCGGATGTCAGCATTGACATCTGCCGCTATCCGAACCAATCCTGTCTGAAAAAACCAGATGGATGGTGGTCCTGTATTCTATCCGTCTAGTGGATCGGATATGATTGGATGAAAACGGACAGGCGGTCTGTTTTCACCCGATTTTTCCCATAGAGGAGAGCCGGACTGTCTGTCTCCGCTCTGCACAGTGTGTGGAGTTGGACCTGTCATCTTCCTGCTCACCGGGAATCTGTGGGGCGATCCCCTGCTGAGCAAGCGGAGTCCGTCAAGTGGAAGCACCCGTGTGAAAAGGCCCTTATCCCTGTGGTGGAGCTTTGTGAATTAAGCCTAAGAGGTTTCTATAATGATGATTCTGACCATTGGATTATGTTAAGATACTTTATGAAATTGTGTCTATGATTCTAGAAATACTATTGCTCTATCAAACAGATGATTAGTTTCAGCTCTTTACTAAGAATACACATTTTTTGCTAATTCTTGACCTCACTTTAAGTAATAACAGGTTAACTGTTAGGCACGCTGGACTCCATACACTAATGAACACTTGGGAAGCCTAACCTTTCGCCTGATTTTCTGTGAACGAATGTAAAATCCTCCCAAGTACAGGAGTGCTTTTTCAGAGCAGATTCAGCGACAAACGAACAGATGCCATTTGGCGGTTTGCTTGACCTAGAAATTCCCAAGGCACCTGACAGTCAAATATATCACAAGACCAGATTTACAAGTGCAGACAGCACTCTATTTATGTTTAATGTAAACCACACCTGATTGTCATCCCACGGATTCGCTCATATGACTGATATCCTGTATACCAGATGTTATTATGTGGTGTTTACATTTTATTTGATCCTTTATTTCGTCGTTAGACTGAATGTCGTCTTCTGCTAGCATCTTCTGTGGCCCTGTCACAGGGAGGTATACGCTGCGTGTGAGGACTGTGTAGTCTCGTTTAATTTCCGGCTCAGCAGACCCTGCTAATAAATGAGGCCAATGTTAATACTTGTGATGTGTTGCTGTATGCCTCACGCTGCAGCAAAGACCACTGCTCTGAATGAGCCCTGAGAAAGCCACTTTTCTGTGTTTGTTGTGCTGAAAGTATGTATTGGGGCATAGAGGAATCGTTGTTTGCTTTGCAGTACTAATGCCATAATGAAAATTGAAGAAAGCAGCTGAATGGCCGCACTCCGAATAACACCTTTTATTCATAGCAAAACAATGTAGAAGATCCAAAATCTCTTGCATCATGGTGATGAAAGGTACAGGACAGGCTAACGCGTTTCACCTCAATATAGGTTTTTAAAGCCGAGTTCCACCCCAAAGTGGAACTTCCGCTTTATCGGATCTCCCCCCCCCCCCCTCCGGTGTCACAATTGGCACCTTTCAGGGGGGTGCAGATACCTGTATAAGACAGCTCCTCAGGCTTCTGTGGCTCTGGCACCATCCCAGGACATCTCTTACACCTTCCCATTGCACGAATTAGGCGGTCCCTGCCCCCAGGGATGTGTACAGGCTGCAGCACCTCCCCATACTTCTTTGAAGACAGGCTTACCCAACAATCCTGCACTACCGAAAAATAAATACCTACTACTCTCCTACTATACCATAACGTTTGGAAGTGGACTGTTATGGAGCTCAGAATAAGTAACTATACATCACAGGACATACCCTCCTACTAGCCACTCCACCTCATGTACACATGTCAGCTTACTGGCTTACACAGACTGTGTTCCTGTTCTCTCAGGCTCTGATGCAGAGGTTACCCTCGAAACGCGTCAGCCTTGTTTAAACATCTGCCTCCACATGGGCATATCCCCATTTTAACCTTCAGTGTATATTCTGTCACCTGTTTTTATGAAAGTATTATTTGTATTATTCAGATGGGTATATTTATTTGTTTGTATTCCATTATACATGATTAAACCAAATATGTTTTGATGTAAGCGGTTGATCACGCGCCCTCCATCCACCTCCTTCCACATAGCCATCCTCCTTTCAGTTAGAACACAGTTAACCCCTTGATCGCCCCCTAGTGTTAACCCCTACCCTGTCAGTGACATTTTTACAGTAATCGGTGCATTTTTATAGCACTGATCGCTGTAAAAATGTCAATGGTCCCAAAAATGTCCGATGTGTCCGCCATAATGTCGCAGAACGTCGCCATTATTAGTAAAAAAAATTTTTAAATGCTATAAATCTATTTTGTAGACACTATAGCTTTTTTTGCGCAAAAAACAATCCATATACGCTTAGTGCGATTTTTTTTTTTTTTTTTTTTTTTTGCCAAAAATATGTAGAAGAATACATATTGGCCTAAACTGAGAAAAAATTAGCTTTTTTTTTTTTTTTTTTAAAAAAAAGGGGATATTTATTATAGCAAAAAGTACAAAAGATTGTGTTTTTTCAAAATTGTCGCTCTTTTTTTGTTTATAGCGCAAAAAATAAAAACGGCAGAGATGATCAAATAGCAGCAAAAGAGAGCTCTATTTGTGGGGGAAAAAAGGACGTCAATTTTGTTTGGGTGCAGTGCCGCAGTACCGCACAATTGTCAGTTAAAGCAACGCAGTGCTGAATCGTAAAAAATGGCCTGGTCATTCAGCAGCCAAATCTTCTGGGGCTGAAGCGGTTAAGCATCTATATTGAGGTGAAACGCGTTAGCCTGTCTGTACCTCTCATCACCATGATGTAAGATTTTGGATCTTCTACACTGTTTTGCCACGAATAAAAGGTGTTGTTCGGAGTGCGGCCGTTCAGCTGTTTTCTTCGATTTTCTACATGATTACAGAGCCTGCACCTGAAGTTGTGAGGTGGGGGGCTGGCTATTAGAGACAACAACACCCTTGGAGCGGCATCGCTACCTCAAATTTTATACTGATGTCATGAGTTTGCTGCAGAACGTCCAGTCCTGGATCGCCATCCTCTGATATCACCTGGGGAGGTTTGTCTCTTCTGGGTTGTGCAGCAGCCCTGTGATGAGACGTATTCACCACATTATCAGGGGGAGGCTGTAAAAACCATAAATGGATAGATGATGATGACATGGTGTAAAGTAGTGGTTCTCAACCCTGTCCTCAAGTACCCCCAACAGGCCATGTTTGCAGGTTTTCCTTTATTGTGCACAGGTACTTATCAGAGTCAATGGCTTGGTATTTTGGACAGCTATTTTATCTAAGATAAATTCCCAAAACATGGCCTGTTGGGGGTACTTGAGGACAGGGTTGAGAACCAATGCTGTAGTACCCTACAACCTCCTGGGGCCCTTGATGTGGGTATCTCAGAGAGCTGTGAGCACAATACACATCATATTTGCCTAGGCCCGGAAATAAGGAAGCGTGGGAATGGGTCTTTTATTTTTATTTTTTTTTTTTTTTTTCCACTTCAGCGAAATTTTTCTGAGAGACATTATTTCAACTTTATGTGTCAAACTTTATCTCTTCTCATTTTTCACATCATTGTGGATTGTTTCCGTCACTTCTTTATTATTTATTCCCTTCAAGGGTATTATTTATTATTTTTAAAAGCCAACAACGAAGCGCCTCCCATATCTGTAAGCCCACTATTATATAATTTCCTTTTTGTCCCCCCCCCTCCTCCCCTCCCCCCTTCCCCCTGTACCCCTCCTGTGTCTGATCCATTCTTTTATGTTATTCATTTATCCACTAGGCTCTGCACCTATTCTTTCTTTCCGGAATGGGTCTTTTAAGAAAAAAAAAAAAAGTTTAACCTGCCTCCCCCTCAAAAAAAATTCTGCTAGTTGACGGACAGGTGGGGCGATAGCAAAAGTTTACGAGGGCTGTCCTGAAAGTAATGCAACAGTGGGCAAAACTTACATAGGTCATTTAAATTTTACAGGTTAGAGTAATGGGGTGTACACACGGTCGGACTTTTCGGCTACAAAAGTCCGACGGACGCCGACGGAACGAATCCGCGGACAATCCGATCGTGTGTGGGCTTCCCTGGACCCTCAGTGGACTTTTCCAGTCACAAATCTGACGGACTTTAGATTTGGAACTTGCTTCAAATCTTTACGCCGGACCCAGAAATCCGCTCGTCTGTATGTTGGTCCGACGGACAAAAACCAACACTAGGGCAGCTATTGGCTACTGGCTATCAACTTCCTCAACGTCATCACGTACGAATCCGTCGGACTTCGGTGTGATCGTGTGTAGGCAAGTCGGGTCGTTAGAAAGTCCGTTTAAAGTCCGCCGAAAGTCTGTCGGACAGGCTGTCAGACTTTTGTAGCCAAAAAGTCCGACCTTGTGTACGCCCCATAATTCTTCCTCTATAGTACCTCTTCCTTTTTCATTGCAGGTAAATAATGAAATCTAGCAGAAGCAACCGAACATCATTGAGTTCTTGACAAAGGCGGGGTGCAGGCTGTCTGACATCCCCAGAAGGTTACAGAATGTTTAGGGAGATGAAGCAGAAGAGTCTGCGATGACAAGGCTCTTATCCATGATGTCATCTCCATAAATATTCTGTGGATGGCGGACAGCCTGCACCCCTCCCTCATCAAGAACTCAGTGACGGCACATTGCTTCTGCTTGGAATCCAATATTTACCTGCAATGAAAAACAAGAAAAGTTACTATATAGAGTTACTCTACCAACAGGTGAAATTTTAATGAGCTATGTAGTTAATAAAAAAAAGGTTATGGCCACTTTTGCATTACCTTTGTTACAGCCTTCCTACATTAAGTTGCTAGGGAGGGTAAAGTTCATCTTTAATAAAAAGCTGCAGATTTAACAATAAAGACTTTATAAATTACATTAACATGTCAAAGAATATATTTGGCTTTAGTGTTTGCTGCTATTGCTAATCTCCTGGGTTAGCAATGGCGTTATATATAACTAGGCGTTATAAAAACACTAGTAGCTTTAGCTTTATCTGCTTTTTTGAAAAATGTGAGGTTGTTTGTTTTTTTGTTGTTTTTTTTTTGCATTTTTGCAACATTTTTAAGTGTTTTGAGATCTTTTTAGCTTTTTTTCTTCTCTTTTTTTTTTTTTTTTTTTTTAGCAAAAACTATACTCCCACAAAAGCTTATGGCTCAAAAATGCTCATAAACACCGAATAGTCAAGTTTTTCAGAGTTGGAGCATTTTTACAGCCAGAAAACGCCCCTCCCAAAAGCTGCTGACAAAACCCTACGTGTGCATGGACACATAGGATAACGTGCTGGGGAGTTTATTAGCTGCAGAAAAAAAAGCCTGAAGCCAAAAACGGCTGCTGTAAAAACGTCCGGTGTGCATGAGGCCTTAAGCTGGCCATAAATGGATCAAACTTTGGCTAGTTCAGCAAGGAGTGTCTGAATTGTGATCCATGTCTGGCCTTTTTAGAACAGGCTTCCTTTAAGGGGTGTCCATCCAGATGGTACTTGAATAGTGGGACTTTAACAGTGGTATTGGATTGCAAGCTCCCTGGGAGCAGGCAATGATTTTGGTTGGTCTGTAAAGGGCTGTGTTGTTTTTTGGCTTTGATTAAAATACAGAAGCCATCAAGTAGATTCCCAACTGTTTGGCTGAATGCCTAATGCTGGCCATACACTATACAGAAAATCGACCGAACCCATTTTCGAAAAACGAACGTTCGACCGTGACCGCAAACGATCGTGCCATCATATAATGACAGATAAATTGTTCAGTGGACATGAATAAATAATTTTTTGTTCGTTTTTTTACATATACCTAGTGCAGACAGTTCGGACGGGAAACACATTAACCTTGCAATTTATCGTACGTTCGGCAGAAATTTACCAAACTTCCCATTCGTTTTTTTTTTAACCACAAAAACGTCACAAACGATTATCGATTTGTGCCCATTAACTTTCCGAAAAACGAACGAAGTGTCTATACGAACGATTTTTCGGCCGATTTTTCGTATAGTGTATGGCCAGCATTAGTATCTGTATGACTGGAACCCGATTCCTCCTCCGGTGAAAGTGGTCATTCTTATGTGAAATGTGTCCAGAATGAATAACACTTTGCACACATGTTGCAGAGAGCATCCCATTCCAAAGTGTGTTTTGTTTTTCTTTTTTTCTTCTTTTTTAGCCTCCCAGATAAAGAACGTTTTTTAAAAAAAAAAAATTTCTTCAGCATTGCATGAAATTAAAGGTGAAAGGGCCATACACATATGAGGTAGTGTAATCTTATTTTGTCTGTCCATAATGAGTAAGCGTCACCATAATTGTAGGTTTACTAGTAACCTGAACATGTCCTCTGCGTCATGCTGTGTCACTTCTACCCTGCAAAATTCACTGATTCTGCAGCTCACAGCAGACGGCTGTGGCAAGAGTTTCAACTCTTATATGATCTTCTTTTAACTGTTTACACATCCATAGCAGCCAGTCAAACTCCAGCTCTTTTATTTACAGTGCTGCAAAAAAAAAAAAAAAAAAAGGGGCACCCGGGGCTCATCATGGAAAATACCTGTATAGTTGCTTCTTATGGCCCATGCTATGTGATAGACCGGGAACAGCAACCTATAGCAACTGATTTCAGTTTACCTTTTATAACATATTTATTCTCTTAGTACAGTGGAATTAATTAGTTGACTTTTATGAGCAGCTGTACTTTGCAAATCATTGCTGTTTGCACTCTGTAATTATTATTAGTATTCACGACTTATATAGCGCCAACAGTTTACGCAGCCCTTTACAATGTAGAGGGGGGACAGCACAATTACAGTACAATACAGAAGGGACAGGAGGGCCCTGCTCGTAGAGCTTACATTCTAAAGGGAGGGGGTGGTGGTACAAAAGGTAATAGATGCGGGGAATGATTTGATGGGGTTGTTATGTGGGTGTGGGATAGGCTTCCCTGAATAAGGGAGTTTTCAGGGATCTCCTAAAGGTGGACAGGTTAGGGGCTGATCGGATATACTGGGGCAGGGAATTCCAGAGGATGGGAGAGGCTCTGGAGAAGTCATGAAGACGAGCCTGGGAGGAGGTAACAAGGGAGCTAGCGAGCAGGAGGTCCTGAGGGGAGCGGAGGGGATGATTTGGGCGATATCTGCAGATTAGGTTGGTGATGTAGCTGGGGGCGATGTTGTGGATGGCCTTGTATGTTGTGGTTAGTATTTTGAATTTTATACGGTGGGGTAGGGGAAGCCAGTGAAGGGATTGGCAGAGAGGGGCGGCATGTATCGATTAGTGAGGTGTATTAGTCTAGCAGCGGCATTCATAATAGACTGAAGGGGGGATAGCCTGCGTAGGGGTAGGCCATTAAGGAGAGAGTTGCAGTAGTCAAGGCAGGAAATAAAGAGTGAATAAGTTGCTTTGTGGCGTCATTAGTCAGGAAGGGTCGAATTCTGGAGATGTTGCGGAGGTTAAGGCGGCAGGACTTAGCCAGTGATTGGATGTGGGGGCTGAAGGAGAGGTCAGAGTCAAGGATTACACCCTGACATGTGTGGAGGGACCAATGGTTGTGCTGTTGATCTTTAATGGTAAAGTCATGGGGGGGGGGGGGGGGACCGGGGGGACCGGGAAGGAGTAAATATTACAAGCTCAGTTTTAGAAAGCTTGAGTTTAAGAAAGTGGTGTGACATCCATACTGAGATGTCATTCAGTAAATTTGAGATCTGTGAGGAGATCGAGGGGGTGAGTTGAGGAGTTGAGGAGTGGAGAGATAGATCTGGGTGTCATCGGCGTAGAGGTAGTATTGGAAGCCATTGGAGGTTATCAACTGGCCCAGGGAAGAGGTATAGAATGAGAATGTAATGAACAGGTTCTGGTTGATACCATCACATTTGTATTGTAGTATTTAATGGTCCCCACCACTTGACTTGAATAGGACCATGCAGGGCAGTGCATGCAAAATGCAATGTGTAGGACATTTTCCCAATGTACTACAGGACAACCAACAAGCTTTATTGCAAGTAGTACACTCTTACAAAGCCAGATTGTACCACATTGCTCACCACCAGACCCTCTCCTACTCCAGTGCTTTTCTCTCAGAGGCTTAAAGGGGTTGTAAACCCTCGAGGTCTTTCACCTTAATACATCAAGGTGAGAAACCTTCCGTAGTGCAGCTTCCCCCCTTTTACTTACCTAAACCAGATCGTACCAGCGAAGGGGACGGCAATAGCAGCTCCAGCCGCTGTCTCAGGTCCTCATTGGATAGATTGATAGCAACAGGCGCCATTGGCGCCCGCTGCTGTCAGTCAAATCCAGTGACATGTTAGCTGGGGAGCGGGGCCGAGTCCTGCTGTCTGTGTCAATGGACGCAGCAGCAGGACTCGGGAGCGTGCCCGCACGAGTGCCCCCCATGGAAAGCGACTCTCCGTGGGGGCACTCGAAGAGGAGGAGCCTGGAGCGCTGCTAGGGCACCCCAGAAGAGGAGATAGAAAATATATAATATATATATATTTGGCTTATTTATCATATGCTTTCCTTTTTTGTAGCAAGGACTTGTAGTGAAATGTGTTTTAGTCTAAACGTCTATTAATTATGTGCTGAGATACCGTGCTGTGGTTTTATTATGGTGGGATGTGTGTGCAATGTAGATTCCTGTGAAGGAGTGTATTTATCTGAAGCCGTTACCTTAAAAGTCCAGCTTGCTTAAAAATAAAACTGGTGTTTTATATAATAAGCATTTTTGATAATGCTTATAATAATAAAATGGTTGTAAAGGATTAATAAAAAATGCATGCTTGCTCTCAAGCTGGCTATGTGTCCATAGACACACAGTGTGACTCGGCCCCGCTCCCTCCCTACTAGCTGTGTTTGACAGCAGTGGGTGCCAGTGGCTCCCGTTGATGTCTCTAAACCAATGAGTAGGGAGAGAGCCAAAAGAGCCTTTGCTCTTGTGCACAGTGATGGACCAAGAGTGGGCTCAGGTAAATATTTGTGGGTGCTGGGGGGAGCTGCATTCAGAAAGTTTTAGTTTTTCTTTTGTTTTTTTACCCTAATGCGTTGAATGCATTAAAGTGATTGTAAAGGAAAAAATGTTGTTAAAAAAAAAACAAAAAAAACAAAAAAACAAACCTGTCATACTTACCTGCTCTGTGCAGTGGTTTTGCACAGAGCAGCCCCAATACTTCTCTTCTCTGTCCCCCTGCCGGCGCTCTGGGCCCCTCTCCCTTGCCAAGCCGGTTGCTGTTGGGGCACTCGTGCGTGCTCTCTCCTGAACCGGCTCTCTGTGTCCATAAGACGCAGAGAGTGCGTCTCAGCGACGCTCCCACCTCACTGGCTGTGATTGACAGCAGCAGGAGCCAATGGCACCTGCTGCTGCATCTCAGCCAATTAGGAGGGAGAGACCCGGCAGAGTCTCGGATCTTGTGCATAACATTGGATGGAGATCGGAGTTAGGTAAGTATTAGGGCAGAGGGGGCAGCTGTACAGTGAAGCTGTTTTACCTTCATGCATAGAAAAAACCTTCAACCTTTACAACCACTTTAAGGTAAAAAAAAACTCTGCCTTTTTAGAATCACTTTAGGCATTATTACTAATGCTTCTGCTATATAGCAGTTACAAATTTCCTTCTGTTTGCATCTATTTGTCTGCACCCTATTAAGATGTATTCTTCTGGCTTCAAAGTAACTTTCTGAGGATAGCAAATATTGTTCCCACTTCCCTCATCCATACCAGAATGAAATCGGCCCCAGGTGATAGAATAACATTGCAGGCCTCTAAGGCCGGGTTCACACTGGTACCACAAACACTCCGACATTGGGAGCTCATGTCGCATGACGTGTGAAAATCAATGTTTCCCTATGAGAGCCGTCTTATCTGGTCCGACACAAGTCAGTCTGACTTTGAAAATGCTCCCTGTACTACTTTGGTCCTACTTCAGCCCATTGAATATCATTGAAGTTGGATCCTTGTGCTAACCATCTAACTTGTGACATCCGACATAGTGATTACAGCAGCAGTAAAAGGAATTTGTCACGCTGGGCTTGTTTTGATTGGTCAAAGGAAAGTCATACTATCACTAAGTCGGAGCAAAATCTTATCTTGTTCATTAGGACCGATATAGGACAGATGTAGCAGGGCAAAGTAGGATGATAGTTGTACAACAATCGTGTCGTATCAGTGTGAACCCAGCCCAAAAGATGCAGCAACCTGAGGAAGGCAGCATAGAAGGTTCATTAACGTATCCTGTACATTGCAGGGTTGTAATATTGTTACATTGTCTTGGACTGACTTTTGATTTTTCCTTCTGCAGGTGGTTTTGCCCTGGTCTTCCTGGTTCATACCGGCAATGGCATGCGGCGTGCTCTGAAGCGTATGTATGTGAATAATGAGCATGACCTCCAGGTTTGCAAGCGGGAGATACAAATCATGGTAATTGCCTTTCTTGATGCTCTTAGAAGATATGTGGGACTATACAGACCATATATGATGTATAACCCTTTCATTGTTTAATGGGCTGCAGTTACTGGTCCAGCTGAAGGTCTAACTCCATACAAGACATGTGACCTCGCTTTCCAAATACAAAGCTACATAGTGGTGATAAACTATACCTGTCACAACCCTCAGCAGTTGAACCTGAGGCCTTATTAGAAAATGCAAAAGCAGAGGCTGTGTTCAGTGAAAACCAAATCTTCCGAAGATCAGTTGGCAGCTGAAGCTGCATGCAAACCTTGACTTTCCTCTGGAAAAAAATCAAGCTTTGGCCATGCCCCCTAATATGTTGGTGGCTTCACCCATCACATTATAGGACCAGTTAGGAGATGTTGGTGTAGGGATTTGCTATACTTTTACCTGAAAAGGTTGAGTTGACCACTACATTTCATCTGCCTATATCTACTGTTCAATCTACTGATCTGAGATGTGGTTTTCCGTTCAAATGCCTCCAATAAATGTTAGTGATTTTTCTTGTACAGACCTGTTTTGTTTCACAATTGCACTACCCTAGGCCCTAGTGCTTTCCCCAGCTTCTACAAAGACAGGTGGCAGCCAAAGATTGAAGACAAGAAATGAGCGTTCCATGCTGCCCGTAAAGGGAGCGCCATCCAAAACAAGGACCTTAACGGTGATTTCATGTACACCTGTTAAAGAAATATGGCATTAGCCAATGGTGGCCTCCTCAGTTTGCCAGTTGACTGGCAGTATTTTTCTTCAGTACCTTTTGAGTTATAAATAAAAAATGGCAAATAAAAAAGGTATGGCGCTAACTCAAAAAAAAAAGAAGTAATATTCGCCCCAAAAAAACATCATTCATCCGTATAAATTATCTAGCCCACAATGTGTAGGTTCCGCAATGTGACAGTTCCATAAACTGACAAGGAATATTCCAATCACCGTGGTTCAAGAAATAATTGCATCAGCAAATTATCATTTAGCTGTGCTCCACCATCAATCGTGTTTGAAAAATCATTTGTAAGGTGGTTTATTCCATTTTAAAAGAGGCAGCTTGTCTCACGTTCTTCCATTAAACTTTGGCTCCAATACTTGGTATTTAAATCGTACCTTTTTGAGTTCTACATCCAGAACAAGCAGCAAGTATTCAAGCACCAGTATGACAGTCAAGCAAGTAACAGTAGCATTTTCAGAAGATAACAACATGAACCCATACTGGATTTTGCTTTGGCTGGCTACCGATGTTCCCTTTTTTTATTTATTTATTTTGATTAGCCAGAGGGCTGGTCAAAAACAGATTTCCCTATCCACCCAAGCTTCTGACAGCTCCTCCACTGTCAGAATACACTGATCAGCGCTGCAGCTGCTGATCGAATGAAAGGTTTACCAACAGTCCCATTTGACAGAGATTAAATGTTAGAATGTCGAGCAGGAATGGTTATAGTTGGGTCGAATTTCAGATGGTCCCTGCTGAACCAGCTGAATTTCAATCTATCAATGGCCAGAGAACTGCCGTGATTTGGTAGTAAATACAATAGTTAAGAATTAATAGATATTTTGGCAGGCTCTCGTTTAGGTAACAAATTTTTTTCCAGTTCCTACAGGTATGCATAGGCTGTGCAAAAATATTGCTTCCGTTAATGGCATAGTTCATAGGGAACTAAGAAATGGTTATGAAGACTATGCTCCATCAGTCGGCAATTTCCTATACCAGTGATGGCGAACCTTTGCACCGCAGATGTTTTGGAACTACATTTCCCATGATGCTCAACTACACTGCAGAGTGCATGAGCACCATGGGAAATGTAGTTCCAAAACATCTGGGGTGCCAAGGTTCACCATCACTGTCCTATACTATAGCATCAGGAAAAAGCTTTAGACTACACTCACACCAAAGATTTAGGCCAGTGCAATCTAGCCGCAGGAATCTTCTGAAGTGGCTAGGTGCGGCCGCCTACTCGGTTTATTAAAAATGACCGGTCGCTGGCGGGCGCAGATATTCGTGGCTGTCCACACATCCAGTGATTACCTTTTGGTGATTGCTGCTGGATGCACACAAAGTGTACCGGTGTGAATGTAGACTAAGTGTTGGAGTCATGTTTAGCTAGGAAAAGCGCTGTATCCCCTTGCTGCACAAACCGTATTATACTAGAACATTTTTGTGCATTCAGAAGAATTAATGTCCAGTTCTAAAGTACAGAGATCATTTGTAAAGGGCACTTATTAGATTAATGAAAGGTCTTCAAATGAATGATCAGCTTTTGATTCTTGCCTAAATCTTAATGAGAACATTCTCTGTTCATACATTGCTTTATTGTGTTTTTCTTGCAGAGGGATCTCTCTGGACACAAGAACATCGTCGGTTACATAGATTCCAGTATTAATTCTATAAGCAGCGGAGATGTATGGGAGGTGCTTATACTTATGGATTACTGTAGAGGTGAGATTTAAAGATTGTTTTCATCTAACTTGTTTAAAGTACTTTATACTTAATTACTTTATACTTTGAAGACCAAGTCTCCTTTTAAAGTGGTTGTAAACCCTTACACACCACTTTTACCTACAGGTAAGCCTATAATAAGGCTTACCTGTAGGTACTGGAAATATCTCCTAAACCTGCACAGTTTGGGCGATATTTACCATATTCGCTTGCGCCAACGTCATCGGTGCATGCGCACTAAAGAAAGTGCCATTTCTAAAGGGCCTGTGCTGTTACCGTCGGCTCCCGCGACTCCAGCCAGTCACAGAGCTGGAGTCCACGGCCCTGGAAGGAAGAGGGGTGAAGATGGACGCGGCCACCAGCAAGGACATTGCGGGCTTCGTTTGCAGGTAAGTGCCACGTGATGGGCTAGTATAGCCCATTATGCTTTTACTTTGCAGGGGAATAAAGAGGCTGTAAAACCCATCAGGATTTACTTCCTCTTTAAGGGAAAAATTTAAAATGCACAAACTTTCTGCAAAAAAATAAAAATAAAAAGTTTATTTATGAATGTTCCATGCAGGATCCTGCAAAGAATTTCACCTGCGATCAGTGTATCGCAGGTTTAATGTCAGGCCTCTGCAAACATTTCCTTCAGCTTCCTGCCTGTACCTCGTTGGCACCCAGCTAGCCCATTGGGGACATATTGCTGTGAATGAATGAAGCAGCTGTGTGGGGGGGTAGACTTGGTAGGTGAACTTAGCCTACATAGACATTAAGGCCCCATAACACCTACCTTTTTTAAATGCTGCCACCCTTACTGACCCCTATCGCAGGTAATCACAAATTGCAGTTTAAATACCTTTTCTTGCTCGATTTTCTATGCAGTCATGTGAATACAGAGCCCTGGCCCCTCTGGTGGCTGGCTGGTGGAAAGAGACTCTTTACCCAACTAATACCTAGAGCAGGGTACACCTGTTGGTGATGTCCACGTCCTCTAGGAAATTCCTATATGTTGTTGGACCTGCACAGCACACAGGGGTTGGGGGGGGGGGTTTTCGGCCATGTGACCGCATAAAAATTCAAGCAAAAAAAAAAAATAGATAAATTGTGATTTCTGCTTGCTAGCATGCAGCATTATGGGGACAGTGGTTACTGCAGATTATAAAAGATAGATGTTCTATAGTCTAAACTTTTACTTTTACTCCGCAAATAGTCTGGAGTCAATGGAATTCTTTACAGGATGCAGTGTGTAAAAGAATAAAAATGGCTCAATTTTAACCTTTTTGATAACCATTTTCCAAACAGTCATGGGACCGCAATTCCCCCCCCTGGTCTGCTGGCCTAAAGAGACAGGCCCCACAGTTGCATGTGGAACCTGGGATGAGAGAGAAATGTCAGAGCCAGGAGGCTGAATGTGATTTTCCTGCTGTATGAATTTGAAGCTAAATTTAGGCATGCATGATTTTTTTATTTTGGCTGAAGGCAAAAGATCTCACAGGTTCTTCCATCCACACAAACCAGATGGATGGAGCACTCCGCCGGCCGGAACATTGTATTCTGACAGTGGCGCCCACTGCTGTCAGATATAGCCACTGCAGCCACTGATCAATTTTCCAACATGTCTTCATGGAATTCAATTTAATAGTTGACTTCTGATGAGCAGGGAAGGGCACACACCCAAGGGCTGAAGGGCCCTGCGAGACTGGCTAAACTTCGATCCGGTGTATGACCAGCATAACTCCTCCAAAGGGCAAATGCTGTTGGGCATATTTTATAATGCAGTAAGGCTTGGTTCACACTTCTGCGTGTGATGGCGGGTGTGGGAATCGCAGTAATACCCGCAACCACCCACAGTGAAAACGCGAGCGGCTGTCATTCATTCTGAATGGCAACCCCATGCATGTAAAATTGCCATGCGGGAACTGCAGGGAAAATGGCATGGTCAAAAAAGACCATGCGATTTCCCTGCGGCTGCGTTTTTGAAAAGGTGCATGCACCCTTTTTTTTTTTTCTTTGCCGAAATGCAGGCACAGTAACCCATTCATTTTGAAAACGCATAGGTGTGAACGTAGTGTAAATGTGGTTTCCAGTGAACATTCACTGGTGGTTACTCTCATCAGTCACTCTCATTAAGAACACGTCACCTTGAAAGATTTACCTGCAGAGAATTTTTGATGAATGGCAGGTTCACTGCTTTATGTGCCCTAGTATGTTTTGCTATATCATTTAGTCAAATAAAATGGGGAAGGGAGATCTAAAACGCACTCTGACGTGTGACCTGGCTCGTTACAGGCACATTTTTTAAGCTCAATAGACTTTTAGGGGGTTGATTTACTAAAACTGGAGCACACAGAATCTGCTAGAGCTGTGCATGGTAACCAATCGGCTTCTAACTTCAGCTTGTTAAGTTAAAGTATAAGTTCACCTTTACAGAAAATCTGTAAGGTGAACTTGCACTGGGCCCCCTCCCCATTCCCCTGGTCCCAATGTACCAATGTCTTGTGATCCCCCGCTGTCAGACTTTTGGACGCCGCTTTACCAGTCCTGGAATTTGAAATCCCTGCGGCTTAATCTTCTATCTGCACCTCTGTGTGTGCAGATAGGAGGCATTCTAATTGGCCAGCACCGTCACATGGACGGCGCTGACCTATTGGAATCCGCCTAGCTTGCCCTGTCATTGCTGGAGGAGAGAAAGCCAGGAGGATTTCAAATCCCCGGGCAAAATGCCTGTTGCTCAACAAAGTATATGTATGAGCTTCTTTTTGGCAGATTACAAATTTTTGGCTATTAAAATATTGCCACTATATACCTTTTTTGCATGATCTGTATACCACGGTTACATGATAAACTGCAGAGTTTCACCAGTGCTGATTGTTCAGGAAGGTGGAGATTTCCACTGCAGCCTGTATAAACGCCCACATGTGTGATGTCAATATCATGTGACCTGGCTATCTCTGAGAACAAGTAACTGTTCTCTCCAGCATAAAAGACACAACTGAGCATGTGCAAGTTGGCTACTCTACCTGTGTTAGCTGGCCTTCCCCAGATAGTGCAGGCAGGGAATGATCTGTGCATAGAGGATAAAGCAACCTATTTACAGGATTAACCCCTTAATTTCCACAGTGAGTATAACAAGCATGCTTTACTGCATATACAGACTGATTTTAATGTTGTGGGTTTAGTAACACTAAGAATTTTACGAGCGTTTTGTCGTGCGTTTTCTGCTCAAACAGAAGCTCTCCACCCCTGATGTCTGAAGCTGTAAAATACTTCTAATACGCTTCCAAAAACGCTCCAAAATTCTCAATGCCTGAAAGTCGCTCTGCTCAGGTGTGAACGGAGCCTAAATCCTTGAAGCTGGTTTCTATGCAGATCTGCATCAGATTTTGCACTCGGCACCAGCTTTAGTAAATCTTCCCCCTATATTAGTCTATTGACCTGACCTACAGAGTTGGGCTTGGAGAGGAAAGCAGCAAAGAAGCCATTTTGCACTTTTTTCTTTTTTTCTTTTCCCTCAAGGTCAATGTTAATGTTTGACAAAAACCAGTTTTATCCTAATGACTATATATAGGACAAGGGAACATCACTTTGAAGGAAAGAAGATCTTAACGCCCATGTAGGAAGTCATTCTTTACATTGTGAGTAGTTAAGCTGTGGAATGCCCTTCCGCATAAGATAGTAATAGGAAGATCAATAATGGAATTTAATATGGTTTGGGTCATTTTCTTACAGCTAATGGTATCCAAACCATCATTGCTAACTAAAGATGGATTTTTCTTCCACCCCTGAAAGCAAAATCGGTCACAGTAGCTCTCTTTGTTTTGCATTTCACTGGGCCAAAACACTGGTGATTATGTGTGTCTGAAACTGATGGACAAATGTTTATTTTTTTTATTTTGTATTTTTTTAAATCTTTTTGTAGTCATTTTTCAACATTACAAGACTGAAGTAATGGTATACATATTAAGAGTGTCAAATTTCATAGGATTTTCAGCAGCTTCTAAGGCTGGCCATATGTTATGCCATTTTTTCTTTCCTTAAACCTGGGATTGAAGGAAAGAATATTGCTTGTTTTTTTTTTGTTTTTTTTTTTTCCCCCCATCCACTCCGTCAGTGATGATGGGGGAATCTCTTCCGCGGAGCTATTGTATTCTGACAGTGGGAGGTTTCCCAGCCATCAAAATACTATGATAGAAAGAAAAAAATCTGCCGGGCTTGTTGTACAGAAGTTGATGGATACACTGGCTTCAGTACAACTAGCCTGCACAAACATGAATCGAAATTCAGATGGATCCTGCTTAACTGGTTGGATTTCGATCTGTGTAAAGTAGAGCCGAAACAACTAATCGATTAATCGACAACTAATAGATTTGAGAAAATAGTTGTCCACTATTTTCAGCCGAGCCGAGTCCCGATTTCTGTGTCAATAGACCCAGAAGCAGGACTCGGGAGTGCGCCCGTGCGGGTGTCCACCATAGGAGACCGCTTCACCAACGTGGGCACTCGATGCAGGGAGGAGCCACCAGTGCCTCTGCGGGACCGCAGAAGAGGAGAATCAGGGCCACTCTGTGCAAAACTAACTGCACAGTGGAGGCAAGTATGACATGTGTGCAGCAGCCCCCCTAATACTTACCAAAGGTTCCTCTTTGTCCAGCGATGTCCACGAGTGTCTCAGCCGTCCGAGATTTTCCCTCCCTGATTGGCTGAGCCACAGCAGTGGCACTATTGGCTGCCGATGCCGTCAATCGAAGTCAGTTAGCCAGTCAGGAGAGCAGGGGGGGAGCTGTGACTTGGCTCCGGTGCCCCCATAGCAAGCTGCTTGCTGTGGGGGCACTAAACGGGTGGGAGGGGCCAGGAGCACAGAAGAGGGACCCAAGAAGAGGAGAATCTGGGCTGCTCTGTGCAAAACCAACTACACAGAGCAGGTAAGTATAACATGAACTTTACAATCACTTTAAACATTTAAAGAGTAGTTCCAGCCTGTACAAAAAACATTAAGTCAAAATTAAGTAAATTTTAATGTAAGGACACTTACCTGTCCAGGGATCCCGCAATGTCGGCACCCCAAGTTAATCCATCCATTGGCTCCGGGTGCAGGTGCCGACATCTTCACTAGAGGAAACAGGAAATGAAGGCTTGTGGCTTCACAGCCTGTTTCCTACTGCGCATGTGTGAGTCGCATTGTGCTTTCTGTATTTATGTAGGAAGAAATGCTTTTTGTGTTATTTGCTGTAATTTTAGCCCCCTCCTGTTTTTTTTTTATTTCCTCTGCCAGTATGGGGCAGGAAGTGTGGGCCTAACACATCGATAATGTCTCTTCAGAAAACATGCCTTTTTGCTCTTACAACTCCTAACTGGCAAGGCAAATCTGGTCTTTACAAGCGAACTCTCCTAAATGTGTATATATAGCATAAGATTTCTGGCATTTTTAATTTGGGGATGAGACATATTTTCTTCTTTTAAAGGAAAACTACTTTGGGGAACATTTATTAACGCAACTGCATTCCAAATCCACAGATGTGCATTTTCAATGCATATACTGTATATTAGTATTTAATATTTTTTATGGCCAAGACAACATTTGTAGTTTTGTGTGATTGTGAAGCCAAATAGCAACTGTTTACCTCTTCTTTCTATTGTGCGGCAAATGCGGGCACTTATTTATTGTGGTTGTACTATTCTTTATACACAATTCCAAAAAGTCGTGCACCCAAATGAAAATTCTGGTGCCAAAACTGAAACCAAAAATTCAGGAAGCATTTGGCCAAAAACTGAACCCGAAACGGACAGTTAAAAAAAAAAAAAAAGTTTTAAATAAATTATTGTTACTGCCGTTTTTGTGTGGAAGTCAATAGGACGCGACTTTGTATGGAATTCAACGGGACGCAACATGCCATTATCGGCACTGTTTTTTGTTTTTTTTTCTACCGCCAAAACGCTGATTAACCCTATTTTTGGCTGATAATTTTCCACGACCGATATATTGGTGCATACCTAATTCAAAGAAACACAGGTTATGGTGCACGTAATGTGCACTGCTGTGCATTGTGCACACGCTCTGCAATCTGTTGCTTTAATGCATAGATCACTTAATGTTGGCCCCTTTTGCAGGTATAACTATGTAAAACATTAAAAAAGTGCCTTTACTGTGTAAAATCCAGTAAGGCACTGTCTCGCCCTGCTCTGGCACTGTGCCTAAAATCAGTGAGTCACTAGCAGCAAATCTGTTGACAGCCTAAAGATCTACTGTTGAGGGAGGAGGAATACAAACTCTGCTGACACAGACACAAAAGAGTTAAACTAAAGCTGGCCATACATGCATCAAAATTTGGCTGGTTCAGCAGGGATAGGCCAAAGTTCGATCCGTGTGTAGGCAGGTTGGTTGTTGGCAAGCGGCTCCCTGCTGTCAGAATACAATCCCACAGCAGGAGGGGTTCCCCCATCCACATCCCTGCAGCTTCACAGCCAAGTGCCCGCTGTGCATGCACGAGCTGCAGTATTCTGTGTGAATGATTCTGCAGCCTTCTGGGACCTGTGACGTGTCTCACAAGTAGGGCTGGGGAAAAAAATCAATTTGAATCTTGAATCGAGTTGAGAGGTCAAATCGATTAAAATTTTCAGCAAACCGATTTTTTGGATTTTTTTTTCACCAGGACCGGCGCTGACACTGCGCCGGTCCTGAGGAGCTGCGTGCAGGAGTTTTTAGACGAGGCCACAGCTTCGGCCTAGTCCGCGAGGCTGGACACGGTGGTTTAGGCCGAAGCCGCGGCCTCGCCTAAAAAATCCTGCACGCAGCTCCTCAGGACCGGCGCGGTGTCCATCAAAAAAAAAAAACAAAAAAAAAAAAAAAAAACCTCAATTCGAATCATGAATCGAGTGTTTTTTTTCTCAAAAAAAAAAAAAAATCGCCCAGCTCTACTCAAAAGGTTGCAGGGGGGGAATTCCAGTGGATTCGACCAGAAGTGGGAGCATGTATCTGTCAAAACCAGGTACCTGCTCTTCTCAAACCCACACACCCCCCTTCATATAATGAGTCATATATGTATCTTTTCTGTTTACTGTGCACATTTTATATGTACTTGGCATATTTATAAAGAGGTGAACGTGACATTCACCAAACATTCAATGCAGGTGAACCAATTGCTGTCATTTAAAGCACATGCCCCAGGAAGCTCACCTGCGTTGAATGATTGGTGAATGTTACATTTACTGCTTTAGGAGTATGCCCCTTGTGGAGAGGGTGTTGCTTTACAGAATGATATTTCTTATTTTCTAAGAGATTGTGACAGCAGTTTTTTCTATTCTGCAGGAGGGCAAGTTGTAAATCTGATGAACCAGCGCCTGCAGACTGGATTTACTGAAGCCGAGGTCCTACAGATCTTCTGCGACACATGTGAAGCAGTGGCTCGCCTCCACCAGTGCAAGACTCCCATCATTCACCGAGATCTCAAGGTAACTAGAGGGTCTTGCCTGCATAGCACAGCATCTTATGTTAATAGGCTTGGTTATGTTCCTGTGGGAAACAAATCGTTCAAGCTTCTGTTTTATTTGGATTGTGTGCCTATCTCTGGAATGCTTTGACTGTTTATAAAGATACTGTGGCCGTCTACTTGGCTTGTTATTCTCACAAAGGGAAAATAAAGAAAAATGGATTCCCATCCAGTGAATTGGCACAGGAATAATAGAGGAATGCTTAAAGGCATAGTAAATGTAAACTTGCATTTTATTTTTTTTTAATCAATCAGAACCCGTGTAGCCCATCCTGTCAGCCGTGGGGATTTTAAATCCCTGGACAGGTAAAGCGGCTATACAATGTGACACAGAGGGTGATCTTCAGGTCAGCATGACCGGGTGTGATGGGGAGGGGGTCAAGTGTAAATTCACGTTAGATTTTCTGTAAAGGTGAACTTACACTTTCAGTGGTTAAAAAAAAAAATGAATGCCTTTATTAAATGTTGCACAGGCTCCTGCATTGTTTACATCCCAGCCCCAGGTCTGTATGAAGGTATGAACCTTCTGTTATGGGACTAAAAGAAGTAAACAATGCACTATAAGTACGGTGATATCCCTGTTCATTTACTGGCGCCATGTTAGTCCTCTGCCATGGTGTTCTAGCCATTTACAGATCCCTCTGAATAGATCTGTGAATGGAGCGAGCGGAGCCACTCATATTTGCTCCAATTACAAACAACACTGTGCTTCAAGGATAAGCACCCAGCGATTCAGGTAAGTGAGTGGGGGTGGTGGGTTGGAGAATGCATGGTCCCAAAGGTGGACTACGTCTTTTAGCAATCGGGTTATATACTGCCATCAACGGGAGTTTGAAGTATTCCTGTGTTCCTCAATTGACTTAAAGAAAGAGGATTATACAGTAAGAACAAAAATATTATTTACATAATCCTCCAACCTCTTGTAGGTGGCAGGATAACCAGACTATTTATTTAAGAATTGCTGTGTCCACCAATGGTCTTAGTGACACAAAAATCTTTTTTTTTTTTGCAACAAAAACTTTGCTGATTTAAGTGGTTTTGAACAGAGTAGGAAAGGGTTAAGATCTCTGCCAGGTTATTTTTTTTGCTGTCTTTATACCACTAAACTTTATTTCACTTGGTGCCCATTCACATGGAACGTCGTGCTGGAAACCCACATTCCATGCGTGTTTCCCGCACCGCGTTCAAAACACACTGGGTGTGCCATCTGCCTGCGTCAAAGAGTGCTAAACGCCCTAAATGCAGTGAGTTCTCCTGCACTGCATCGCATGGTATGTACTGCAGTACCGTGTGATCCGGATGCAGTACTTTTGGTGCGATCCAGTGCAAAATCACATTACATTGAATTGCACAGGAGCGCAAAGCAATTCCGGTGTGAACAGGCACTTGCTATCCCAGAGATGCAACAGGTGGTTAGTGGAAATCTTCCAAATTGAGGGGAAGTCTGATCTTAGACAGTTGTACAAAAAGAGAGGCGAATCTCCCCAGTGGGGACTCGGACAACAATAAAACTTAACAGCGGCTCCAACTCTTTCCTGCTTTATCAAAAATTAAAATAAAATTTCTGCTTAGAGAATCACTTTTAATAAGGCCAGGGCAAAGCAAAAGGTTTACTTACTTTACCTCCTACCCAGCAGCACATGCTCTCCTTTCCTTTACTCTGCTATTCCTAGTGTGCCTGGCGTCATCCACTCAATAGTAAATGTTACCCAGCTGGCTTACTCTGTGGCCTGAGGTAGGGGGGTATGAGATGAACCATTAGAGTCCAGTCACCAGGATCATATTTTTTGGAACTTTTTAGGGCACCCCCTATGCTTGTATGTTAACTCCTTCTCTCTGTAATGTGAAATTAAGAATTTCACACAATTGGTTGTATGTTGGAGGTGTAGGCGAGTTCCATTCCTGTAAAATGAGTTTGAGCCAAGTATAAGGATCTTGTCCACATTCTATAGATTTCGTCTGGAAGTAAATTTTCTGAGATTCCCAGGAGTGCAAATTTGGGATCCAATACCACCCGAGTAGAACAGAGGGAGTTGAGTTGTAACTATATTCTCCCAATATCGATGACGTTTGGGGCAATGCCACAACATGTGGATAAGGGACTCGGTGGCTAAGGTACATCTAGGACATAGTGGTGATGGTGCCTGTCCCCAAGAGTGAAGCTTCTGTGGAGAATAGTGTACTCTGTGTACAATAAACAGCATTGTAAGGGCGAACGGGAAACCTTCAGCAACACTTCCAATGCCTGAGTCCACTCCTTATCATCCAGTGATACTATGTTCTTCTGCCATGAAGGAAGACTGCTTACCTGTGTCTGACCACTAACAGCTGTTTGAAGGTTAGAATATAAATCCCATAGACAATAATGTAGAGGGGTTATAGTTTATCTGATGGGTAGATGCCTGGCTTTGTAGAGCATGACGCACTTGTAGATATTGAAAAAAGTTTTTAGGTAATTGATAGTTTTCTTTTAAGGCGTTAAAGGGCAGCAGGACATCTTTATCATATAATTGGTGAAGAAAACTAATACCAGCCCTCTTCCAGGAGTCAAACCCATTTCCTTTTATTTTCTTTAATGGGAATCTGAAGAAACTTTTTTCTGAAGATGGTGTCTTTATTTCCTATTTGTTTACTAGTTACCATTTTATACTTCAGTTCCACTTTGTGACTTTTCAGTGTCATTCTTTTACAAAGCTGGAGAAAAACCAGGTGAGTGTATTGGTGAAATGCAGTGAAGGAAAGAATTCTTGATTTTGCGGATCTAGTTGTAGGCTGCTGCTGTCTAACCTCCTATGTCAGTCCTTCAGTCAGTGAGTACTTCCAGTAGTCACATTCCGCTGTCTTAATTCCCTTTATTTATTGCCTCCAGAGCTCTGAGTGCTGTCATCTCTGGAAGAGATTAACAGGTCACATCTGTGGTGGATTAATACATTAATCCTTGGCTCTCTGTGAGTGCTACTGGCTGGGATTGGCTTTCTGCTTGTTTGAAATGTGATGGAAGCACAAATTCTGACACTGTTCAAACGGCTTCCTGACTCTGTCAATATGAGGCAGTTATCGGGTGTGAAATCCCTCTCATCAGTGACACTAGTGGGCTGCGACAGCTTAATAAGGCAGTTTGGAAGGATAAAAACATGGGAGCTGTCATTGCTAACTAGGAAGTGTGTACTCCAAAGCTGTCATCCTTTTCCTACCTAATGCTGATTCACTAGCCTGGAACAAGCATATATGCACAACTTAAAGTTGCAGCAACTTCAAAGTAGTTTATGCACTACTTTGGTCCGGATTTCATGCAATTTGAGGGCCATAGACTTCAATGTTAATCCTCAGAAGTTGCATGAAGGTCATACCTGAATGTTATAGTATGCAGCTTGTGTGCTACAGTTGTCCGTTATCACTGGTCAAAGCCAAAGTTGTATCCAAGTTGCACCCATCCAAAGTTACGTCAAATTTGCATTCCAAAGTCGGCGTAACTTTGGATTCGTACAAATGTAAATGGAGCCTTAATATTTTTTTTTTAAATTTATTTCAGTTACCTATATAGTGCCATCAATTTACGCAGCGATTTACATATACATTGTACATTCACATCAGTCCCTACCCTCAAGGAGCTTACAATCTAAGGTCTCTAACTCACATGGGATCACTTTAAGACATAAACTTGTCCACCACTAATCTTGTACACTTAATGCTGCAGTCTAGACAAATAAAATATCTAATTTTAATGTCATTGAGTAGAATATCATCTTCTTCTTTTTTTATTTTTTATTTTTTTTACATTAAACTAGCATAATTACCTGAAAATGTGCCTCCATAGTGGCCTTTGTAATTGTCCGAACAGCAGTACTCAGACTGGGAAAGGGAGTATAGCAGTATTGTGCAGTCAAGGAGTGAGAAGAATTGATGGCTTAAAAGTGTTTTGCTGCTCTTTCATCATCCGGTTATTAGACTGGGGAGAGTAGGTGACTCCATTGTATTCCTTAAAGTAGATTTAAAGTCTATAGGTTTTTTTTTTTTTTGTCTTGTTTTTTTTTATTCCTTAAAGTGTTTGTTAACCCAAAAAAAATAAAAACAACAGATCCTGTTCCTTTAAAGCATGTTATACAGCACAGTGCTTGTGCTGTGTCATTTGGCCCTCTGTATACCCTATAAAAAAACCTGCTTGATCCTGCCTGGCTATACCCTCCCCCCTGCAAACAGACCACGATAATCATGGCTGCTTAGCCCCTGACATTGTGGTCTATTTGCATGATTCCATCTGCCGCAGCTCTCCTGTTTGCAGCTCTCCCTGTGTCTGTGTCCTCTCTCCTCCTCCCACCTCTCTGCTCGTAGCTGCGCCCCCCGCTCCTGCCCCTTTTGTATCTGATCATTAATCTTCCTATCTCCTCTGTAGCATTAGAACATCTGTCCCTGTGCCTGTGTAATGTAAAAACTAAGCCGATCTGTACCTGTATAAACAGCTCCCGCCGCTCAGCTGATTGACGGCTCTCTCTCTCTCTCCTCCACCGGCTGACGTCAGCAGGGCGGCTCGCGGTCCTGCCCACTTCAGCTCTGAGCTGGAGAAGCAAGGGAGCTGACATGTCAGCTGAGTGCAGCTTATACAGGTACAGATCTGCCATTTTTATACATTACACAGACACAGGGACAAATGTTATTACGATACAGAGGGGATAACACTATTTTAGTACAACGGGTTAACAACCACTTTAACCAGTTCCCGACTGGCCGCTGCAGTTATACTGTGGCAGAATGGCTCCCCTGGGCGAGCCGTCGTAGCTGTAAATCGTCCCTTTAAGATGCTGTAAGAGGCGCGTGGACCCGCAGCGTGTGCCCGGGGCTGATGCGAGTCCGCGATCGCCCGTAAACGCACAAATCCCGGTTCTCTCAGGGGAGAGGAGACAGATCGTGTGTTTATACTAAGTATGAACACCAATATCTCTCTCTCTTCCCCTAGTCCGTCCCATCCCCCTACGGTTAGAACACACCTAGGGAGCACCGTTAACCCATTGATCGCCCCCCAGTATTAACCCCTTCCCTGCCAGTGACATTTATACAGTAATCAGTGCATTTTTATAGCACCGATTGCTGTATAATTGTCAATGGTCCCAAAAATGTCCAATTTGTCCAATTTTGTCCAAGTCCTGATAAAAATTGCAAATAGCCACCATTACTAGTAAAAAAAAATAAATAAAAATAATTCCATAAATCTATCCCCTATTTTGTGGACAGTATAACTTTTGCGCAAAAACTAATCAATATACGTTTATTGCGATATTTTTGGTAAAAAAAAAATATATAGAAGAATACATATCTGCCTAAACTGAGGAAAAAATTAGTTTAAAAAAAAAAAAAAAATTGGGATATTTATTATAGCAAAAAGTATAAAATATTGTGTGTGGTTTTTTTTTTTTTTTTTGGTTTTTTTTCAAAATTGTCGCTCTTTTGTTTTATAACGCAAAAAATAAAAACCGCAGAGGTGATCAAATACCACCAAAAGAAAGCTCTATTTGTAGGAAAAAAGGACTGTCAATTTTGTTTGGGTACAATGTAGCACGGCCGCGCAATTCAGTTAAAGCGACGCAGTGCCGTATCGCAAAAAGAAACGGCCTGGTCATTGAGCAGCCAAATCTTCCGGGGCTGATGGTTAAGGCCTCATGCACACTAGATGTTATAAAAAACACCAGTAGCGTTAACTCTAGAAAGCTGTAGCTGTAGAGTTTTGCAGTAGCGGTTTTTAGCTTTTTCTTAGCAAAACTATACTCCCACAAACGCTTATGGCTGATGAATGCTGAATAGCAGCGTTTTTCAGCGTTTTTAAGCTTTTATCAGAATTGGCGTTTTTACAGCTGAAAAACTCCTCTTTAAACCCACTAGTTCTGGGTTTTTTTCCAGCCAGAAAATGCTAATAAAAGCCTATGTGTGCATGGACACATAGGATAACATGCTGGGGAGTTTACTGGCTGCAGAAAAACACACCTAAAGCCAAAAACAGCCTTTTTAAAAACTTCCAGTGTGCATGGGGCCTAAAGCTGAACTGAAGGAATTAAGCCATTTTGAAAAATGCAGGCATACTGTGAGTAAAGTCCAATGTGGTGCATGCCACCTTGTAGCTTTATCTCGTTAATATAGATCTGACAGTGGAGGAGCATCTCTGCTTACCCTCTTGTGCCCATTCACAGGTCTTTTGTATTTTGTGAATGAAAGTACAAAGGCTTCTTGGAGAAAAACCTGTAAGGCAAAGGCATAGTGAGCTAGTATGCATCACATACTAGCTCATGATGAAATACTTACCTCAGAACAAAGCCCCGGCATCGCCTCCTGGTCACCGCTGAGGGAGCTGACATGTTCCCTCTGCGTTTCTTCCGGGTTTGTGGCTCCGGCGCTATGAGTGGCCAGAGCCACGATGACATCACACCTGCGCAGGCGCGCGGTAGTACTTTTTTCGGCAAGGATCTCTGATTTTCCAGCAGCATCCTCCAGACCTTCAGAGTGCATGTGCCGCTGACGTCAGCGGCTGCATGCAGGGTGAATATCTCCTAAACTGTACAGGTTTAGGAGATCTTCATTTTACCTACAGGTAAACCTTATCATAGGCTTACCTGTAGATAAAAATGTGAAAGCGGGGTATACAACCACTTTCTGGCATGCACCTTGTTGGACTTATACCTAAACACTTACCTGGCTCCTGTTACTGCTCCAGCGCTGTCTCTGAAATTGAGGGCACTGGAGCAATAGGCTGCTGCTGTCAGTCAAACTCCTGTAAGGAAGGAACGGGGCGCTGCCTACTGGTGCTGTGTGTATCTATGGCAGTGATGGCGAACCTTGGCACCCCAGATGTTTTGGAACTGCATGGGAGCATGTATGTATGCATGCATGGTTGCCTCGCTAGCGGGGCCTGCCAGAAAAGGTTGTAAGGGGCATTTATTTGCAATATCGTTGAACACCGTAGGTAAGTATTACCTCATTTTTTATTTTAAAGAAAAAAAAATATCCTTCTATCATTTTAACTCTGACCGAGAAGGTGAATTTACAAAAAGAATGCAGTTTATTAAAAAAACTGGCTGGACTGGATTCCAATTTTTTTTTTTTTTTTTTTGGGCAGAAAAGACAGCTTGTTAATTTTAGCTGTATATTTAGCTGGAGCTCAATTTTAGCATAATCCTTAAACTTAATCCTTAACTTCAGAGCTGACACTTAAGCGACACCCGAACACAAATGTTAACGCTAACATTAAAGCTCAGGTCCTGCTAGTACTTTACATTGTATCTTGCTTTGGATAGAACGGGTAAAGGTTAGAGGCTTTGTCAGCTTTTTATTGCTGTCTGAAAACACATTTTTAGTAGGAATTTGGATTCCACCAATGTAGGGTTTGATTTCTGTCGATGGTTTTTATTGCTGCCTGTGCTTTCCCTTCCTGGTGACAACACCACCCTCATTTCTTGCAGGGGAGTCACACAAACAGGAAGTAAGGCAAAATCTACCCATCAGGGCCACAGACCAAAAATGGTGTAACGAAGGATATTCTTTGTAGGTGAAAAAAATTGTCAAGGTACTTGCCTTTTTAGTTTAGCATCTGTCTAAAATTTTTTTTTTTTTTTTTTACAGTGAAGCAAATAAATTGGGTAAAATAAATGAGCAGGAAACTACTGCTTTCGGGTCAGGATCGGGAGCACAAATTTTGTAGGTAGTCTTCCCTTTCCATACTTTTATTTTTGACAGTGAAAGGGGTATGACAAAGTGATATTAGTCTAGTTTCTTTTTTTTGTTTTAAAATATATTATATTATACTTGCCTGCTCTGTGCAGTGGCTTGTGCACAGAGCAGCCCAGATCCTCCTCTTCTCGGGTCCCTTGCCGGAACTCCTGGCCCCTCCCTCCTGCCTAGAGGTGCACCGAATAGAAATGCAGGATGCATATAACCTAAAAATATAATTCAATATTATAAATAAATAAATATATATGTATGTATGTATGTGTGTATATATATATATATATATATATATATATATATATATATATATATATATATATATATATATATATATATATATATATATAAAATAAAAAATTTTTTTTAATTAATATCATAAATTTTTAATAAATATGAATGTATTGTCGGTCATTATCGGCACCTTTTACGCAAGAAAAGCTCAAGAAAAATGCATCCCTTTAAATTCTATGTATGTCTTCACACTGGTCCATTGTGCTTCTGTTGTGGTGTTAAAAATCTTGCTTGGTGCATTTTTTTTTTTTTGCATTTTTAAAAAAAGACCAAAAACGCATCTTCCCGTTGAAATGCATTAAAAACGCAGCAAGAACGCATCAATAACGCACCCATGTTTGATATTTGGTGTGACTTTTGTGTCGCATGACCTATGAAAAACAAACCATAAACACAGTAAAATCGTGGCAATTTTGTGTGAGTTATCAGCACCTTTTTCTCTATCCACAAAATGCAGAAAACACCATTTTTCGGCCGATATGTTTTGGACCGCTGAAATTTCAGTGCATCCCTGCTCCTGCTCCCACAGAGCAGGCCGCTTGCCTATGGGGGCTTTCAAGTTGAGCCGCTGCTCTGTGTCCGTGCAGACACGGAGCCGTGACTTGGCCCCGCCCCCTCTCTCTCCTCAGTGGCTCAGTGACTTTGATAGCAATGGGAGCCAGTGGCGTCCGCTGCTGTATCAGCCAATGAGGGAGAGCCCCCAGACAGCTGGGGCTCTCGTGCAACATCGCTGGATCAAGATGGTTTTTAGGTAAGTGTTAGAGGGGCTGCTGCACACAGAAGGTTTTTTTTATCTTAAAGCATAGAATGCATTGGGAAAAAAAACCTTCTGCCTTTTAGAACCTCTTTAACCACTTGCTGACCAGCCACCGTCCTTATACTGTGGCAGGTTGGCATGACTGCACGAAATTGGCATAGGTGTACATCGGCCGCTCTAAGAGCAATAGGGGGCGCTCGCGCTGCTGGAGCTAATGGGCGTGGCTGGCGGCCACGATGTCCGCCAGCCACCCGCGATTGCTTCACAGAGAGCCAGAACTGGGATGTAAACAAACAGATGTGAAACATCACTGATCACTAGTGAAACACTAGTGATCAGGAACAGCGATCTCTCTCCTCCTCCAGGCAGTCCACTCCCACTCACAGTTAGAAACACCCCCCTAGTGTTTACCCCTTCCCTGCCAGTGACATTTATACAGTAATCGGTGGCTATTTTTAGCTCTGATCGCTGTATAAATGTCACTGGTCCCACAGAAGTGTCCGATCTGTCACCCAATGTTGTTGTAGTCCTGATAAAATCGCAGATCGCCGCCATTACTAGTAAAAAATAAATAATAAAAATGTCAGAAATCTATCCCCTATTTTTGTAGACGCTATAACTTTTAACCGGGGGTCTCAAAACTGGTGGCCCTCCAGCTGTTGCAAAACTACTAGTCCCCATCATGCCTCTGCCTGTGGGAGTCATGCTTGTAACTGTCAGCCTTGCAACGCCTCATGGGACTTGTAGTTCTGCAACAGCTGCAGGGCCGCTAGTTTGAGACCCTTGCGCTATACCTTTTGTGCAAACCAATCAATATATGCTTATTGCATTCCCCCCCCCCCCCAAAAAAAAATATGTTAAAGAATACATATTGGCCTAAACTGATAAAGACTTTTTTTTTTTTTTTTTTTATGGTTTTTGTGTAATTATAGCAAATTGTAAAAAAATATATATATTTTTAAAATTGCCAGCCTTTTTGTTTATAGCGCAAAAAATAAAAACCGCAGAGGTGATCAAATACTACCAAAAGAAAGCTCTATTTGTGGGGAAAAAAAAGGCCATAAATTTTGTTTGGGTACAGCGTTGCATGACCGCGTAATTGTCAGTTAAAGCGTCGCAGTGTCGTATCGCAAAACATGGCCTGGTCATTAAGGGGGCAAATCTTTCCGGTCCCTAAGTGGTTAATAAGGAGGAGCTCAGGCGTGTTCATCTCCACGTGCCCGCGCCTGCCAGGAAGCTGACACTCCGCAACGCTAATCACCGCTAGTGAGACATTTTCCCATCTGTGCAGCCGCGTATCAGGAAATGTCTCACTGCCTGTGATTAGCGATGCGGAGTGTCAGCTTCCTGGCGGGCGCGGGCACGTGGAGTTGCGAACACACCTGAGCTCATCCTTAGTGGTTAAAGAGTAGAAATCCAAAATCATTCACTTTCTTCTCAAGCCAGGTAAGAGGGAGCTCAAGGCTATATACTCTTTAATGAAAAAGATAAAAGATTGTGTTTTGTTTTTTTTTACTTTTGCTTCAATCACACTGACCTTCTATAAAAGATAAAATGCGGTAGGTTCTGTTTGGTGCATCTCTCTGTGGTCCCCGGCTGCTTTTAACTTGACTTTCATATTACTTCGCTAAGTGTGACGTATGCCATCACCAGTGTGGTTTAAGAAGTACTTTGTTTTTGGCAGCCAAGTGTTGCCTAATTATAAACGTGCACGACGCATCTCCTAACAGACATAAACAAATCAATAATTACAGGTACCTAGGGAATGGCGCATAGAACATTCTGTAAGGAAAAAGGACACTGGAGGGCACCAAGACCGTCAATTTCTTCTTGGTACTAAAGTTCCCTTCATGTGGATGTTTAATCAATTGGTAATTAAGTTTTTGTGTCTCCGAAGTGAGAAATATTTCTTTTATAAATAGTGAATTTAGCCTAGCTAGAAAACTCATTAATGTTGACAGCTATAATTCCTCTAGACATATGTTCACCTGTTAAATATTCAGTGATGCTAATAGAGGGGTAGATTCTGATCATACAGTTGGCCCAATATCCTTACGCACTTTCATTTTCTCTTGCAGCTCTTTGCTTTGGATCACCAACAGATCTACTACCAGACATTAGTTTGGTAGATGGAGATCTCACCCTTGAAGTTGAACTCCAGACAGATATTAAAAACACCAGTTCATTGCCACCAATAGATGGATCGATTTTCCAACTGGGTTAGTGGGGACCTGACGAATTTCAATCCATGTGTGGCCACTGCAGCTTTAGGCTGCATTCACACCTGACGAATTTCAGCTCATAAAACGCTCGTAAAACGCCTGAAAAACACCCAACAAGCAAAATCCCATTCATTTCAATGGCACCTGTTCACATCTGAGCGTTTTATCACCTGAAGCAAAATGCCCTAAGCTCAAAAAGAACATGAGCTCTTTGGGGCAGATTACAGGCGTTTTTCTGCCTTTTTACATGACCTGAACAAAATCGCAGTAAAAATTGCGCGACTTTGAAACGCTCAGGCATGAATGCAGCCTAAGAGAAGTTGATCTACTAGTCGGCTTCTGTTCATCCAGCCTCTTGAATTAAAGCCACCTGATAAGCGGCTGCACCACTGATCTGTGTATTGTGACAACGGGCGACATTTTGGAAAAAATGTTGAAAACCATTTATCATTTTTTTTTCCTTCCACTTCACAATTATGTGCCACTTTGTGTTGGTCTATCATATAAAATCCCAATAACATACATTTTATGTTTTTGGTTGTAACATGACAAAATGTAGAAAATTTCAAGGGGTATGAATACTTTTTCAAGGCACTGTACATGTGGCCTCTAGGTGTTAAAGCCAACCAGCTGAGAGGTAGCATATATGCATATGGCCAGCAAGAAGAGGTTAAAGTATTACTAAACCCAGGACCCTGCATTCACTATATCTGGTCTCCCACAGTACACAGAACATGGAAAGGCAATTGTTTTACTAAATATAAACTGCTAAATACCTTTTTTTTATCAGCAGTATATAGCAGTCTTGTGACTTCTATCAGCTGAGCACTGGTTAAAGCTTGTAGGAGGTGTTTTCATTGTCCTCGGACTGTCCTATGAGGCTGCATGACCCCTGACCCTCTGTCTGGACAGTGCTGATTGGCCCTGTGCTGATCATATGCACCAACCCAAAAAAATTAACTTTCTAACAACATATACCAAATTCAGCATGTGTGGAGTGCTATCAGCATATTGAATGGGGACAGTAGAAGGGGAGGATCAGAGAAGACAGGATAAAACCCCTTTCACACTTGTATGACCTGAAAGTCGCGTGACTTTGACACGACTTTAAGCAATTCCTGTCTATGGACCTCAAGTTGCATCAGTCGGACCAAAGTAGTGCAGGGACTAATTTGAATTCGCACAGATATGAACGGTACTCATTGGAATCACGGGGTACGACGTGTCCTGCAACTTTGCAGTCCCAAGTCGTAGAACAAGTCACACAAGTGTGAGAGGGTCCTAAAAAAGCCTTTTTACACAATGCAGAGGATTAACCCCTTGCCTTCCACGCTGTAGAATATGTATTTTAACTCTGTTTAGCTGCAGTCATTATGTGAACAGAATCAGTCTGTTGCCCAGTCAAGGAGAGAAGAGCACAAGTCCCCAAATATCTGGGAGTACAAGGTGTTTCTAAGGGCCCTGACAGATGAATAGAGCATAGGAAGGGCAAATAACACGTGGGTGGGGGTTTAAAGTGGTGAAGTTACATATTCTCTTAGGGCTAGTTCACACCATAGAAACACAGCCTGGATGTGTTAGATGTTTTTCTGCATGCACGTTTTTGACGTGTTTTCAGTGCGTTCCAGTGCGTTTTTATTGCTGTCCAGTGCATTTGTTCCCCCTTTTTTTTCTTAACCTAAAACAAGAACATGTGCATTCCAGTGCGTTTTTGGTGCGTTTCAGTTCATGTTTGATGTGTTTTTACTGCGTTACAGTCCAGTCCAGAAAAAATGCAGCATGTTCTACTTTTTTTTTTTCTGTAACTGGAAAGCCCTTGAACTGACTGCACTGGTGTGAACAATGCCATTAAAAACCATATAACCTACTCTCCGTGCTTTTTTTTATGCAGGAAAAAAAACACACTGGACTGCATGTAGTGTGAACTGACCCTAAAGCCCCTCCAAAGGAAATGCTCATTAAAATTCTAATTCTAACATAAAGCTATGGCAATTGCGTCAGCCATTATTCTTGGTGCTGGTAACAAAAGCTATCAGTAATGTCAAAGTACTGGTGCATGTGGTAATAATAGTGCCCACTGACAGGCCTGCCATCAGGGTGGGGGTGGGGGGGGGGGGTTTGTCCAGTCACTTGATGCCTGGGCCCCGGCCAGAGGTATTTATATCTGCTGCCTGCAGGCTGTATGATTGACAGCTGTGGTAGCTAATCTTCTCCACCCACCTCTGCACTCCGCTAATAGCAGCAAGGGCGCATCCCAGGGTGTCCAATCAGCGGAGTCATTGAGGGGAGAGCCCTAGCAATCAGGGAATGTCGGGGAGCGGCTGGAGGAGACATGAGGTGGGAGAGGCGCTGGAGGCTGCTAGTCCTGTGTGGGCAGCTGCTGGCCACCATCCTCAACCTCAGGTAAGGGGGAGATTGGGGTACCTCATTAGGAGGCAGGGGGCTCAGACTGAGGCTGTATGTACGGATATCTCATTCCATTCAATTGAGAAGTGCAGGTCTATAGATATAATCCATTGATGTGTCCCCACTGAGGACCTGGTATGGAGGAGATAGAACTGGAGGAGGTAGAGGACATGGGATGGGGGAAGTAGGACATGGGATGGAGGAGGTGGGCATGAGATAGAACTCGGTGGGACGGCCAGTGGGTGGGCCCTAGGGAATGTTGGTGGTCAGGCCCAAGGGGGAGGGGGCGGGCCTAAAGCTGTGTCTGTCAGCTAGCAAATGTCCAAACGTTGTTTGCTGTCAGTGTTATTTTTCATGTATTTTTACTGTTCAGTCTGATTGGACAGATAGCAGTGCAAAGCTTCACCTGAAAGTGGCACTGTAGAGCAAATTCTATGTTGGCCTAAAATAGCTGGGAAGGTGTAGGCCAGATTATGAATTCTGCAAATAATTGCTGGGTATTGCATGCATTGTTGTGTTACGACAACATTGGTCCGTGTATGCACATGACCTAAGTCAAGTCATTACTCGTGTAATATCGTATTCTGCAAAGCATTGTTGACATTGCTGGTGCTTATTTTGGTTGGGTTTTGTTCTGCTGGGCTACATTACATTTCCCTGAGTACTAATTGTGTGCATGTAATTTACTTCTGGGCTTATTACCAAAGTGATGTCCTCTTGGTGTACCTGAATAGTACTACAGTGCATCTGGGAATTATATTGGATCTTGTGGTAATGTAGTTGAATCTCCTACATCACCCTCAGTAATAGATCTTGCCTTCTGTAACAAAGCTTTATTTTCCATGCACTTGCAAAGCTATAGCTGTTGCATATTCAGAGTGGTAAAACATGGTATGTAAAATCCTAAGTGGGGGTAATTTAAATAAAGTAGAAGATCTCTTGTTGTAACCCTTGAAGGTTCTTGGACAACCCAAGAATCACCAGAGATGCATCAGAGCTTCCCTGTAAAGTGGAGTTGTATGGAGCTGCTGTGACACCGTGCTACGCACATTTTTTTGGTTGCCTCTACATCAGAATCTTCCATCTTTAGTTTGGAACCAAAAAACAAAAACTGTAATTAGCCAGTAGAGATGGGCTCGGGCGTGTTCAAAATCCCAGATTCCCGATTCCGTCATGAAGCCGACACTGCACATGGCTAAATAAAGGTAATTACCGCTCCAGGTGATTCCACTTGTATTCACACCGTCCTGATCTGAAGGAGATGAAGGGTGCCGGCTCGGCAAGGTCAAGTGGCAGAAAATGAAGGAGAGGACGGCTGCACGCCAAAATAACGCCTTTATTAAGTAAAACTAGATCCATACATCAATCAGAGACACAGGTCCAGATGATAGCTGATACGTTTCGCACCGTTAATGGCACTTAATCATAGCTGCTTGGCCACCGATCGCAATCTGACTTTTATACACTCAGATGGTCACCTGACCAATCGTATCTAATCCAGATTGCGATCAGCTGTGGTCCCGCAAAATCTTTTACACATGCAGGGAATGAGTGATCACGGAAGCAATCAAGGCAACCAATGCATTGAATGATTTCAACCCATAATAAAACTAGATAATAACAAATGGGGATTGAAATGACTCCGTGAATTCAACATTCAAATTGGTAGGCTGCAACAGATCGATCTCACTTGCATTCCATGCATGCAATGCATATATAAGTCAAAGCGTGGCATACATAATTCATGTGTCTGTCAAATACCCAAAAGAAACATAAAGTGAAACATCAAAAGAATGTGCAAAACACATTGACATAAAATGATGTATAAAGATTATAAAAAATGCATGTATACACATCGGTCCGTGTATGTGATCAAATATTGCCACAGAATATTAAAAATGAAGACAAAATAAAACAAAATTGAACTAGATGCTTCACACATATAAAAAAGCGATCGACACACACACACACAGAGGTGTACCTGCATATAAAGGTAGGAACCCTTACATGATGGAAAAAGCAAATCAGGAACATAACTGTTTTATGTAGAATATGGAATAAGAACACATAAATCCTCAATCCAAATATGGCACCCGGCCACATGAATGTGTGTGTAATATGTATAGCGCCCCATGGTCCAAGTAGCCACGTAACTCTGAAATGTAAAGTATTGTTGGCACCTCAAGCTATTTTAATTATTAATATAATCCTAACAAGTTATGATAATAAAGCGAAAATGGGGGTTGTTAAAATAATTAAATCACTATATGGTGCTTAACTATATACTAGAAAGGACGGACTGGTTATTTAAAGTGGAATGGAAGCCAATATGGGGGGGGGGGGGGGAACCAGCCAAAATATGCCAAAAGGTAAAAAATGTCCTAAACAAATAGGCCAAGGCTAATCACAGGCAGTGAGACATTTCCGGTTTGCAGCTGCACAGATCGGGAAATGTCTCACTGCCTGTTATTAGCCGTGTGCAGTGTCCGCTTCCTTGTGGGATCGGGGTTGTGGGTTTTCTAACACGCCCCAGTCCATCTCTGTTGGCCTACATAGTTGAAACTTGACACCAAATTAGTTTACCTTCTTTCTATTGAAATACGGTGGATTTCATTTTCTAGAAATTGAGGCTGCAGTGAAAGCCAAAGATCTTTTTTGGCCTTTTGAAATCTTGCAGCAGAATGTTTGCTTTGTGCCTAATGCAAGAGGCGGTGTGCACCGTTTACAACTACTGCACCTAGTCCACTGTGTTATGTAATTGTAAAATACCTTTGTTACTAATGGCTGATGAGTGTTTCCATTTCAAATGATTTAATGTCTTCAATGAATACATCTGTGAATGTTTTATCAAGGTCATAGCATACCTAATAACCTTCAACTGGACTTGTCTGTAGTGTTTTACGACATGACGACTTATCCATTTACCTTTCTCATCTGAGTGTCGGGAACCAACCTACCCCAGCATCCAGTGAATACCCACTACAAGACCCTGCCTCCCCAAAGCCCTAACCCTCCCTCTCAACCCTTAAAGCGGGGTTCCACTCAAATCTTTAACTTAATCGTACCCCCTTCAGTTAATTGCACATACAGTGGCTTGCGAAAGTATTCGGCCCCCTTGAACTTTTCAACCTTTTGCCACATTTCAGGCTTCAAACATAAAGATATAAAATTTTAATTTTTTGTGAAGAATCACCAACAAGTGGGACACAATTGTGAAGTGTAACGAAATGTTTTGGATTTTTGAAACTTTTTTAACTAATAAAAAAATGAAAAGTGGGGCGTGCAAAATTATTCGGCCCCCTTGCGTTAATACTTTGTAGAGCCACCTTTTGCTGCGATTACAGCTGCAAGTCGCTTGGGGTATGTCTCTATCAGTTTTGCACATCGAGAGACTGAAATTCTTGCCCATTCTTCCTTGCAAAACAGCTCGAGCTCAGTGAGGTTGGATGGAGAGTGTTTGTGAACAGCAGTTTTCAGCTCTTTCCACAGATTCTCGATTGGATTCAGGTCTGGACTTTGACTTGGCCATTCTAACACCTGGATACGTTTATTTGTGAACCATTCCTTTGTAGATTTTGCTGTATGTTTGGGATCATTGTCTTGTTGGAAGATAAATCTCCGTCCCAGTTTCAGGTCTTTTGCAGACTCCAACAGGTTTTCATCCAGAATGGTCCTGTATTTGGCTGCATCCATCTTCCCCTCAATTTTAACCATCTTCCCTGTCCCTGCTGAAGAAAAGCAGGCCCAAACCATGATGCTGCCACCACCATGTTTCACGGTGGGGATGGTGTGTTGAGTGTGATGAGCTGTGTTGCTTTTACGCCAAACATATCGTTTTGCATTGTGGCCAAAAAGTTCGATTTTGGTTTCATCGGACCAGAGCACCTTCTTCCACATGTTTGTGTCTCCCAGGTGGCTTGTGGCAAACTTTAGACAAGACTTTTTACGGATATCTTTGAGAAATGGCTTTCTTCTTGCCACTCTTCCATAAAGGCCAGATTTGTGCAGTGTACGACTGATTGTTGTCCTATGGACAGACTCTCCCACCTCAGCTGTAGTTCTCTGCAGTTCATCCAGAGTGATCATGGGCCTCTTGGCTGCATCTCTGATCAGTCTTCTCCTTGTCTGAGCTGAAAGTTTAGAGGGACAGCCAGGTCTTGGTAGATTTGCAGTGGTCTGATACTCCTTCCATTTCAAAATGATCGCTTGCACAGTGCTCCTTGGGATGTTTAAAGCTTGGGAAATCTTTTTGTATCCAAATCCGGCTTTAAACTTCTCCACAACAGTATTACGGACCTGCCTGGTGTGTTCCTTGGTCTTCATGATGCTCTCTGCGCTTTCAACAGAACCCTGAGACTATCACAGAGCAGGTGTATTTATACAGAGACTTGATTACACACAGGTGGATTCTATTTATTAGGGTTGTCCCGATACCGATACTAGTATCGGTATCGGCACCGATACCGAGCATTTGCCCAAGTACTTGTACTCGGGCAAATGCTCCCGATGCTTCCCCCGATACCTAGAAGACAGCTGTGATCGGCAAGTGGGGGAGTTACAAGATTCTCCCCCAGCGGCTTTCACAAGCTTTAGTGACATACAGCTGTGATCGCTCACAGCTGACTGTCACTGCATCCTCCTCCGTGCCCCCTCCTTTCCTCTGTGCCTCTCCGCAGTCCCCTGCATTCCTCTCTTATCTGTCCCCTCCGTTCTGCTCTCCTTATCTTTCCCCTCCGTTCTTCCCCTTCGTTCCTCCGTCCCCCTCCTCCTTCCTTTGTGTATGGAGAGAGTCAGCTGACTCTGTCCATTCACATAACTGAAACATTGTAATCTTCTGTGATTACGATGTGTCAGTTTATGAATGGAGAGAAGCTGCTGTGTTCTCTCCATTCATTCTCAGTGCAGCTGACGCTGCAGAGAAAGGGACTGGGGAATCTCTATCCTCTGTCTCTTTCTCTGTCTCAAGGGGGAGATATCAGAGGTCTGTTAAGACCCCTGATATCTCACCAAAGCCCCCCAAAAGGGCTGATTAAAAAAAAAAAAAACCAATAAAGAATAAAAAAATATTATTGGAAAAAATAAAAATTGTAAAAGAAAAACAAAAAAAAAACACACACACATACAACGTTCACCCCCCCCCCCCCCAAAAAAAAATAGTAAAAAAAAAAAAACTGTCACGTGACATTAAAAAAAAGTATCGGTAATCGGTATCGGTGAGTACTTGAAAAAAAGTATCGGTACTTGTACTCGGTCCTAAAAAAGTGGTATCGGGACAACCCTACTATTTATCACCATCAGTCATTTAGGACAACATTGGATCATTCAGAGATCCTCGCTGAACTTCTGGAGTGAGTTTTCGGCACTGAAAGTAAAGGGGCCGAATAATTTTGCACGCACCACTTTTCAGTTTTTTAATTGCTAAAAAAGTTTAAAATATCCAATAGATTTCGTTCCACTTCACAATTGTGTCCCACTTGTTGGTGATTCTTCACAAAAAATTAAAATTTTATATCTTTATGTTTGAAGCCTGAAATGTGGCAAAAGGTTGAAAAGTTCAAGGGGGCCGAATACTTTCGCAAGCCACTGTATGTTCAAATGCCACACGAAAATTTTTTTTATCGCTGTAATTACCTTTTATATTGTACTTTATTGTGGCACTTCCTGTCTTTCCTCCCATGGGAGTAGGCGTGTTTTATTGCATTTCCCCGGCGCCGCACTGTCTCCTGGGAGCTTAGTGTCAGGCTTCCCAAGATTCAGTGTGGAAACAATGATCATGCTTGTGAACAAGCTGTGAATGAACAGAATTCACAGCATCCAGGAAATCAATGCTTGTGGGCTTCACATGCCGACAAGCAAGATGGAAGCAGCCAGCATCACATTTTTTAAGTTATTCTTCAGTACGAAAACAGACAGAGGCCGAAATATTACACCCAAACTGTGAGTATTATTTTGGGATTAGCAAAGTGTCTCAATGACCTAAAAAAAAAGATAGGTCGCCGGACTCCCGCTTTAAGACTTGTACACATGATGAGAATATCAAATAATCGTCCGTGGTTTTTTTTTTTAATGCTAGTCTCATATCGAAAATGAAGAGGTTACTCCACTTACAAAAATTCTCGTACGACAGAATACAACTTCGAAAAGTGATGTAATAGTTGTATTGCAATGTATTCTTTCATTTCTGAGCATGCGTAGTCTTGCTCTTACTATTATTTTTTTTGGATGAGTACTGTACTAGAAATGGTAATTGAGTCACACAGACATTCACTGGTCGGTTCACACTGGGGCAACACGACTTCAGCGCGACTTTGTACCGCGACTTCAACGCGGCTTCAGCAAATTACAAGGCGACTTGAAGTCGCCTCCATGACAGGCGACTTCGCCTGTGGCCAATCACGGGGCAATCAGCTCTCTGGGAGGGAGGGGGGAGGGAGGGGTTTTCCCTGCAAAGTCACTTGACTTTACAGAGAGATCCGACTTGGAGGCGACTTCCATTGATTTCTATGGTACAGGTCGCCTACCAAGTCGGATCAAAGTAGTACAGGGAGTACGCTCTGAAGTCGGAGCGACTTCAGTAGTGTCTATTAAGACGCTAGCGTTCACTCCCATCGAAACTATTTCTGGGGCGACTTGGGGCGACTTGAGGGCGTACAAGTCGGATCCCAAGTCGCCCCAGTGTGAACCGACCCTAAGTGGGGGTCATTTAAATAAAGTAGAAGATTGCATGTTGCAACCCTTGAAGGTCCTTGGACAATCCAAGAAGCACTAGTGATCCTTCAGAGCAGTTGTGTGGAGCTGCTCTGACACCGTGCTAGGCTACATTTTTTTGGTTATCTCTACATCAGAAGCTGTGTACTGTGAGCTTGCATTGGCTCATCTAGAAGACACCATCCTCTGACTTTAAAACACGAAATGAAAGAAAGGAGAGAAAAAAGAAATTTTGAAAAAAATATATATTTATGCCTTGGCTTCCACTTGCTTTCTGTAGGTGCTGGTGATGTCAAAAGGCCTCTCCAGGGGATCTCGATAAAGCTGAATATCTTAAATCTTGCAAGAAAATGCTCCAGCATTATGATTTACATTTTTTTTGGATATAGATTTTATTTGCGCAGGCTAGGGGCTTAGTCCTGAGTAAGGTGACCTTGCTTTTTCAAGGTCTGCTTAATTTTGGCTTTACTGTTGTCAGTTGGAAAATGTCTGCCTTGGCTTTTTGATCCTATTTTCTCTTGAGAAGGTTCCCTTGGTTTATTAACCTAGATTATTTTGTGTAGGTGTTTATGCTTTCAATGTTCAACTTCTAATTTTTCCTCTTTGTAGTGCACGTCAATAGAAAGAAGGCTGCGGTTGGTAATCTTTTATGGATGAAACGTCTTCTACTAAGTAGTTCTTACAAAGCACAAGGAGTCTGTTAGTGCTTTTATCAATGGAATGGTTATGGGAATCCCACATTAATTGCATGAGATGCAGTGAACAATTAGCTGTTAGGTTAAATGAGGTGATGATATGGGTAAAGTAGCTGGTAAACGTCTTATAATTATGTTGAATGGAAGCTACATGGGGAGAAAACAGCAGGGTCGGTACCTGTGAGTACCAGTAATCATTGGAAGGATGTTTTAAATAAAAGGAAATCAGGCAAGTCACTGAAATCCAGACTATTTACACAGCGGAAAAGACTGCAGTCACAGATGCCTGGGACATTTTTTTTTAAAAATAGTATATAAAGCTAAGGTCTCTACAACTAAACAGAAAAGACTTTGATACAACTGGGGTTAACAAGGTACATTGTGTGTATTCCAAGCAGGAGCTTCCACACAGGATACAAGCGTTTTGCTCATGGGCCATTCTTTTTAACACAGCAAGTGAATTGTCTCTGATCTCCTTTGATTGCGCGCTTTGGAGAAAATAGCAGGGGACCTGTCCTGTTGGATGAGTTGCAGGTTTGTGCATGACTTATGAACATTCGTGCAGGGACCCTGCTTTCATAGATCACGGCAACACGTGTAACAAGTCCCATTCTCCTGCTCTTTGTTCCACAACCCACAGTCCATCTTGGGACAGGTGATGTGATTGAAGAATGGTGTGTGTAGCAGAACCATCAATGATTCCGAGTATGTGCTACAACTGTAAAAAAAATCTTCTGTTCAATTTTGTTTTTCTTTTTTTTACGCTTTCTGTTGGTTTATATATCTGATATAAAAGTAATAATAAATGTAGTCCGTTTACTGGAGCACACCTATTTTGTTATTGAGATCTTACTGTCCATCTCATTAAAGTGGTTGTAAACCTCAGACATAAAATATGAACAAAGCACATCCTTTTATAATGTGTACTTGTTTTAATCAAGAGCACAAAATGTAATTTCTGTCTGCTGCTTCGTTCCTCTATCCGCATAAATCACTTCTGACAATTTTTTCTGACACCAAGAGAAAAAAGGTGACAGGAGAGGGATCTCTAGCACATAGCTGTGGTTGACAGCCTCAGTTCTGTTCCTGTGTGAAAGGGGGGGGGGGGGTTCCCTTCCCCTTCCCCTTCCTCTTTCCCTTCCCCTTCCTCTTTCCTTTCCCCTTCCCCTTCCTCTTTCCCTTCCCCTTCCTCTTATCTTCCCTCATCACTGGCTTACCTTTTTAAATGGGCTATCCCCCCTTCAGTCTATCATGAACGCTGCTGCCAGGCTCATCCATTTACAAACCTGCTCGGCGTCTGCTACCCCTCTTTGCCAATCCCTCCATTGGCTGCCACTCAACCAGTAAATTGAATTCAAGATACTAACCATAACTTACAAAGCCATCCATAAATTGTCCCCCCAGCTACATCGCTAACCTAGTCTCAAAATACCAACCAAATGGTTCTCTTCGTTCCTCCCATGACCTCCTACTCTCTGGCTCCCTTGTCACCTCATCCAATGCTCACCTCTAGGACTTCTCCTGGAATGCTTTACCCCAATCTATCTATCTCCTACTTTTTCCACTTTTAGACGTTTCCTGAAATCTCATCTCTTCAGAGAAGCTTACCTGGCCCCCAGCTAATAACTGTACGTTCCTTTTCTCCATCGGTACATCCCCCACAGTTATTACTTCTTGTATCTCTTGAAACTCCCTCTTTAAATTGTAAGCTCTAACGAGAAGACCTCTCTGATTCCTACTGTTTTAAAGTGTATTGTAGTTGTACTGTCTACCCTCAAGTTGTACAGCGCTGCGTAAACTGTCGGCGCTATATAAATCCTGTATTATAATAATCCATTCTCCCCTCAGCACTCAGAGCTCTCCTAACTGAGCTCTGCAGTGTATGATTTTAGCTATCCGCCCCCTTGTTCTGACAGCTCAGACAAGCTTTCTAAATTCTGGACTTTGAATGGCTGTTGAGAGGAGAAGGGTGCAGAAAAACATGTACAACTTATGTAGAAGGATTTGTTTTATCTCTGTGCATCACCTGAGGCCAATCCCTTCACTGGGAATATGTAAGGGTTTACAACCACTTTGAGCATTACAGGCTTCTGAATTCCTGGGAATGATTGCATGCACCATGTACTAATTCTTCCCATAGGATTTCATATGCAGGGAGAAATTCGGTTACAGCAGTCATTTTTGAGGTATACAGTACGTGCCGGTAACTTGTCTGTCTGGTGCTGGTTAAATCTTAAGTGCATGTTAACCAGTGTTATTAAAAAATTATAGCTGGTGGCTAAACTTTTAAAGCCTACATGACACTGTCTAAAGAGGAATTCAACTCTTGAGGACAAAGGACCAGTCACCAGTATTGCCCATGCTTTGCAGCTGATTTTTTTTTTTTTTTTTTTTTTTTTTTTTCCCCATTCCTGATATACCATGCTTTGTTCTGCACTGTGTCTCTGTGTGAATGAAGCCATCTTCAGAGGCTTTGATTTTGCATGTCAGAGCCTCCAGCATGGAGAACGGGGAGCAGCAGAGTATTGACACCACTATATCTCCTAAGACTAATCGGAGGCAATAGAGCCGAGTGTCCGTACTTTCTACCATTGGCTGAGAGGGCTGATCGGTAGCATGTCGGCTGCTGGTTTTCCAGCATGCTTTTCTAACAGAAGCCGAACAAACGGCTGGCTGATATACATACGGGATGAATGTCGGACGATTTTTATTGAACTGGTCGATGTCGCCCAACATTTAGCCCGTGTGAACTTGGTGTTCGATCCCGCACCTCAGATATACAGATATGATTCTATTGGTGCAGGAGTATCTGGGCACCTTCACATATTAAGAAGTATACTGCTATTTTACTTGGGCACAATTGAGACTTCTAAATTTTATAACATAGTAAATCTTTTACTTTTTGAGTTTAGTTCCTCTTTAAAATGTCTGACTTCAAGTAAACGTCCATCTCCGAACTGTACATTCCAGATCAGTTTTTCTCTTGCCATTTCAATGGGTGTTTTTTTTTTTTTTTTTTTCTGATTTTCTGTTTTATTTGGCTGTTCATAGCACTTCGCCACTTTGTTTGCTTTGCGCTGTAGATAAAAACGGACTTACCTTTATTCTCAACCTTACATTCTTGCCTTATGTGGGTGATGCCAAGATTTTCACACACCCAGTCCAGTCTGACACAACTTTTGACCCAACTAAGAAAGAAATAACAATATGCTGTTGATCTGATCACTGGCAAGCCTACAGGTTGCTCCCTGCCTATCCTTATTGTTTTAGTCCCCTTATGTTTCCTTTTTATATTTAGCCTGTTTATTAACTAGTTAGAATTCCGGAGGAAAAATTTCCCTGGTCCACATTAATACAATAATAATGAGTAATGGTCCATGTTGTTGGTCAACCTCCTGGTTTAAGGCACTAATAAAATGTTGGGGGTAGTTGAGTGTTCTGATCTAATGCAGGGGTCTCCAAACTACGGCCCTCCAGTTGTTCAATAACTACAATTCCCATGCCTAGTCATGTCTGTGAATATCAGAGTTTTACAATGCCTCATGGGATGTGTAGTTCCACAACAGCTGGAGGGCCGTAGTTCGGAGATCTCTGATCTAATGGTACACCAGTTTGCATATGTATGTGCTTGCAGAACCTCAAAGGTTCTATCTGATGGAAGCTACCCAAGGATCTTCAACCTGTCAATCGCCCTTTTGCCCTAAAGATCTCTGCTGTGCATGCTGTACTGCCTAGATTTCATCTAGTCCTGGACCTGCTGGATTGCAGGAGTAATGTGAGGCCGAAATGGTTGTGTTCCTTGGCATTTTATCAATGGTTGAAAAAAAATTCATTACATTCTAGGAATAGATACCAAGGTAGTGGTTGCAATGCAGCAAAGCTTTGGCGTCAAACACCACTTCTAAAGGGTAAAATCAGCTTTATTGTTCGGGACAGACACTCCACCCGGGATCCGCCTTCTAACCTGTTTTTCCCCCTTGCTGGGGCTTAATCATAGGCTTTCTAATTAAGCCATAGTAGGGGGCGAAACATGTTAACGGGATGTGCAAAAACATCCATATGTTATATGAAATACAGCCCCATGTTCAATAATATATATTCCACTTCAGATAGTCTTCTGCAGAGATTCCAAATCCAACATACAATCTTCGCTTAGAAAGTTACTCCAGTGCTCCAAACACTCTTCAATACTTATGTGCACCACTGCAGTGAATAGGGATGTGCCCTTGCCTTCATGTATTGATCTTAAGAGATAGGTCAAGAGGTACTTTCCCCACCAGGGGGTAATATGGAATGCCTTTTGGTTTTGACAGGTACTCCGGTTGCCTTCTCCGTTATTCAAGGTTACTGTGTCTTTAAGACTTCACTGCACCATTGCAAGGGGGTTAACTCAGAACCACAAAGGAGCCAACATAGTGTAGTATTTTAAGGCTACCATAATATTTATTGAAAAAAATGTACTCGCAGATAAAATATAATAAAACCCCATGTAGGTTGAAACGGACACTTGCGGCATGCACTTCACTCACAGCACTTCCGGTCCTCTGCTCCGGTGACTGACAGTCGCTCTCTACTTCGGCCCCTTTCATACTTGTGCGACTTGTCCTGTTACTTGGGACGGCAAAGTTGCATGACAAGTCGTACCCCATGATTTCCAATGAGTATCGTTCATATCTGTGTGACTTTAAGTCGCAACAACTTCAAAGTAGTTCCTGCACTACTTTGGTCTGACTTTGATGCTACTTGAGGGCCATAGTCCACAAGATTATATAATCATTGCTTTAAGTCGCGTCAAAGTCGCGCTACTCTCAGGTTGTACAAGTGTGAAAGGGGCCTTAGAGAGGACCGAGATCTGAGCGATCATCGGTCATGTAAGCGCTCAGTTTTTGAACTGGCGGGGGACAGTTGCCGCATCACAATGAGTATGTGTGTTTTAGTTTTAGATTCCCATACTTCTCCCTTAATTTATAGGCCTGGTGATGCAGGATTACAGTCGCTTCTGTAAATGAACTAGAAATCCATTTTCAGCAGCTAGGAAGGTCTATAAAACATAAATAGTTGCCATGGCATCCTGTAAATTTTTGTTCTGTGCATCATTACTTAGTGAAGTGGATCATGCACAGATGGTGTTTGTTGTTTGATCAGAAAGTTTTAGCCATTGTCATGATGCAAGCTCTTCATATATAGGTTATTGGAGACCAGGTAGGTATTTTCCTGCTGATTGAGCAATTTTGAGTCAGCACTGTACTATTAGGAAATTCTGTGATCTACGCAAAAGAGTGAAAGTACATGAATTATGACATAAGGCACCAAAGTCTTGTGGAGGCCATAAGTGAGCTCGCCAGACCCCAAATTCAACATCCTACCACTATACTTAGATGACTATTATGCTGTTCAGGTCCCAGCAGGCGATTAATGAGCGATTTTGACTGTGGTGATTGTTATCAAACATACTGTACACTGATCAGTCATTACTTCATGACCACTGAAAGGTTAAGTGAATAATATTGATTAGCTTGTTACAACGGCATCTAAAAGTTGTGGGATATATTGTGCAGCAAGTAAACATGTTCATGAAGCTGATGCGTAGAAAAAATAGACATCACAGTTTTTATGTATGTATGGGGCTGCTGAGCCGTGTCCACAGCCAAAAGTGCCTACAATGGACGCATGAGCATCAAAACTAGACCACAGAGCAAAGGGAGAAGGTGGTCTGATGAATCATTTTTTCTTCACATCATGTGGATGGCTGGGTGCTTGTGAGTCGCTTACCTGGGGATGAGATGGCACCAGGAAGCAGTATGGGAAGGAGGCAAGCTGGCAGAGGCAATGTGATGCTTTGGGCAGTGTTCTGCTGGGAAACCATGGGTCCTGCCATTCATGTGGATGTTACTCTGATTCGTACCACCTACCTAAACATTGTTGTGACCAAGTACACTCTTTCATGGAAATGTATGTATGCCCTGATGGCAGTGTCCTCCTTTAGCAGGATAATGCAAAAGTGGTTTGAGGAACACGAATTTGAGGTGTTGACTTGGCTTTTAATTTCTCTAGATCTCAGTCCAGTCAATAATCTGCAGTATTTGCTGAATTTACGTCTGATCCATGGGGGTCCCACCTTGCAACTTAGAGAACCTAAAGTATCTGCTGCTGATAGCTTGGTGCCATATACCACAGTATAACTTTTAAAAGATCTAGTGACATCCATGGCTTGATAGGTCAGGGCTGTTTTGGTGGCAAAACTGAGACCTATTCAATATTAGGTGGGTGGTCATAAAGCTATGGCTGATCGATTTGTATATGTTCCATCGTATTTTTTATGTTCCTGTGCTTATTTCATCTTCTCCCAATTCCTAGTGAGGCGTCTTCCTATTTCTGCCGAGCCTTGGCAATGTACTGTTGGGTCAAAGTGGTTTGAGCAGGACGATAACTGAAGCAATGATAGACAGATTTCTTACTGTGCATCTGGATATCTGCGCTATTCCTAATATTCTTAGAACATTGTTTGAATGAGTTGCATAGCTAGCATACCGAACACATTTGTCTGTTACCTGAATACTGATAATAGGTACATATCTTTTTTTTTTTTTAAATTTAAATTCATAGCATTGTTGACTGTATGAGCTGCATAACCCAGATTTTTTTTTTTTTTTTTTTTTTTTTTTTTTTTATACGTTATTCCTCTCCTTCTGTATTACCAGTCTTTGCATTTGTTTTTGTATTCTGCAATGTATTGTTCCTCAAAAATGGCAAGCATCCAAACAATCGATATGAGAACACCAAGAGCGTTAGAAGTGCTTTTTAGGCTCGATAATTGGCTATGGATCTTTACACCAAGACTGCTGATATTTTCTTGGACCAGACTTGAAGTTCCGGTTGGTCCAGGATACTCTATCACTTTATTTAGTTTCTGTGAGCCATAGCTCCATTTTCTATGCTCCAGAAAGGCCTGCCTTTCTTTTATTTTCCAATGATTGTATGTGCCCTGCTTTAGAGTAAGCTAAAGACAATGTAAAGTAGTGAGTGTACAGCTTGTATAACAGTGTAACGTTTCTGTCCCCTCAAAATAACTCAACAAACAGCCATTAATGTCTAAACCGCTGGCAACAAAAGTGAGTACACCCCTAGATGAAAATGTCCAAATTGGGCCCAATTAGCCACTCCCCCCCCCCCCCCCCCTGTCATGTGACTCGTTAGTTTTACAAGGTCTCAGGTGTGAATGGGGAGCAGGTGTGTTAAATTTTCGCTCTCGCTCTCTTACTGGTCACTGGAAGTTCAACATGGCACCTCATGGAAAAGAACTCTAGGATCCGAAAAAAGAATTGTTGCTCTACATAAAGATGGCCTAGGCCAGTGATGGCGAACCTTGGCACCCCAAATGTTTTGAAACTACATTTCCCATGATGCCTAACTACACTGCAGAGTGGATGAGCATCATGGGAAACATAGTTCCAAAACATCTGGGGTGCCAAGGTTCGCCATCACTGGCCTAGGCTATAAGAAGATTGCCAAGACCCTGAAACTGAGCTGCAGCACGGTGACCAGGACCATACAGCGGTGACCAGGACCATACAGCGGTGTAACAGGGCAAGTTCCACTCAGAATAGGCTTCGCCATGCTCGACCAAATAAGTTGAGTGCACATGCTCAGCGTCCTATTCATAGGTTGTCTTTGGGACGTATGAGTGCTGCTAGCATTCCTGCAGAGGTTGAAGGGGTCATGGTCTGGGGCTGCATGAGTGCTGCCGGCACTGGGGAGCTACAGTTCATTGAGGGAACCATGAATGCCAATATGTACTGTGACATACTGAAGCAGAGCATGATCCCCTCCCTTCAGAGACTGGGCCGCAGGGCAGTATTCCAACATAACGAACCCAAACACACCTCCAAGACGACCACTGCCTTGCTATACAAGATGAACAGCCACTTGCACCCCTCATCCCCCCCCCCCCCCTCCGTCGGCAATGTTATATCTGTAAAGAAATATAGGAGATGGGGGAAAAAACTCAGTAATAGAGATAGTGTACAGTGAAATGCAGCCCCTGAAGGAACACAAGGATGTGACAGGCTTACCAGGCCGACTGCACCATCCAGGGAAAAACGATGGGTAGTACCCCCAGTGCCTCCACAAGGCCAAATGACCTACCCAACAGCCCTATATATATGCTCCCCACAGGAGAGAACGTACCACCCACACAGTACTCCATCCAGTTTGCATGGTCCAATGACCACCGTTGCCATCTTGAAAGAGGGCAGGGCAGCGGCATACCAAGCTCCAGGCATTGGAGCCTACAGGGAGTACGGGACAACCTGTCTGCATGACCCCCAAAGACCCAGGCATCCAAAAAAACAAACAAACAAATAAGACAGGGACTGCTGTAGGTCAAGGTCAAACAGTACGAATCAGTGGCCATGTCTGAGCCCTAGACAGCAGGGCACCCTAGGCGGCTGCCTAGTTTGCCTAGTGGTAGCACCAGCCGTGAGGGTAAAGGTGATGGACTGGCTAAGCATGTCTCTAGACCTAAACCCTATTGAGCATCTGTGGGGCATCCGCAAATGGAAGGTGGAGTAGCGTGAGGTCTCTAATATCCACCAGCTCTGTGATGTCGTCATGGAGGAGTGGAAGAGGACACCAGTAGCAACCTGTGAAGTTCTGGTGAACTCCATGCCCAAGAGGCTTAAGGCAGTGCTGGAAAATAATGGTGGCCACATAAAATAGTGATGCTTTGGGTCCAATTTGGACATTTTCACTTAGGGGTGTACTCATATTTGTTGCCAGCATTATACATTATACATTAATGGCTGTGTTGAGTTATTTTGAGGGGAAGGCAAATTTACACTGTTATACAAGCTGTACAATCACTACTACATTGTAGCAAAGTGTCATTTCTTCAGTGCTGTCACTTGAAAAGATATAATACATTTTTGTTTATATGAGGGGTGTACTCACTTTTGGGAGAGACTGTATATACCAGGTATAGTTTGTAAACCAAAAATATGTAGCAGAATACATATTGACCTAAGTTTAGAAAGAATTTTTATTTATTTATTTTTTATTGGATATGTTTTATTGCAGAAAGTAAAAAAATGTTTTTTTTTTTTCACAAAATGGCCTGGTCGTGAAAGGGGCTAAATCTTCTGGAGGTCAAGTGGTTAATGACCTCAGGTTTAAGGGAAATATACAAATTTGAGTGAAAAGTATTATTTAGTGACCAATCTGATTCTATTTGCGTTAGATAAGTAAAGCAGGATTTCTCAGAGGTTGCTGTACAGTACTTTGCACATGCTCAATGCTTTAAGAGCTGTAGCATTGAAGGTTTACATTCATTCATTGGAGAGTAAATTTTAAATTTTCACTTTGTGTTTGCAGGTTGAAAATATTCTACTTCATGATCGTGGTCACTACGTTCTGTGCGACTTTGGAAGTGCAACAAATAAATGTCAAAACCCCCAGACCGAAGGTGTCACCGCTGTGGATGATGAAATCAAAAAGTATGTTTAAGATGACTGAATTTATTTAAATAGATTTGTGTATTAACATAAGTCTTGCAACTTGGGCCCTCGCTACAGAAAATAGCCCCTGGCAGTTGGCACTAATTAAGTGTCCCGTAACATTTCTATAATGTGAGAACTTTGCAGTTAACCTTTTTGGTGTCCAACGGCTGCTGTAGCTGTGCTGACGTTCTGCTGATATCAAAAATGTCATGAGGATCCGGTGACATTTAATGCAAATGCTGGTATTGCTGCTTGTAAAATCCTTTGCCCTTTTCATCTGGTATGAATTGGCAGTCAGAGAAAGCAACATATGATGTGCATTTTGAGTTGCATATCTATGTTTTGCAGGCGCATGCTCAGTTAGGCAACCAGAAAATGCATCAAAAACACGTCTTTCAACAGACTAGTGTGAAGGGGCCTTTAGGGTCCCACGATACCGTGGTTGAGAGCGACTGCACTAGACTATTGGGCTGTAGAGGGGCAAAGCAGAAGCCACACTTTCAGACAAAACAGAGATGCTACACTATATTACCAAAAGTATTGTGACGCCTGCCTTTACACGCACATGAACTTCAATGGCAGCCCAGCCTTAAGCCTCGTACACGCGGTACGAAAATCAGAAGGGGATTGTCGTTTGACAGGCTGTTGTGCGAAGTTCTTACCATTAGTACGCTCCTTTCAACAATTGTTTACCAATTTTCAGCCACCAAATGTTGGATGACAGGCTAGTAAATTTTTGACAAATGACAGCTCCATGTCAGATTTTCGGATGGTCCGTACTCAAATCTGTCACACACAAGTCGAAAGTAAAAACACAGATGCTCGGAATCAATGCTCACCAAACACAAAATTAGCAGAAGGGGCCAAAAGGGTGGCGATCAAGAGCTGAAATTCCTCGTAGTACGTCACTACATCCGTGTTTGTGGCACGACAATTTGTGTAACGTTAGTATGCAAGGCAAGATCCTGGCACACACCCTTTTGACAAAAATCGGACGCTCGGTTGTCCAACAATCGTACCGTGTGTACGAGGCTTTAGTCGGTAGGGTTCAATATTGAGTTGCCCCCCCCCTTTGCAGCTATACCAGCTTTAACTCTTCTGGGAAGACTGTCCACAAGGTTTAGGAGTGTGTCTATGGGAATGTTTGCCAGTTCTTCCAGAAGTACTTTTGTGAGGCCAGGCACTGATTTTGGACGAGAAGGCCTGGCTCGCAGTCTCCGCTCTAATTCATCCCAAAGGTGTACTATCGGGTTGAGGTCAGGACTCTGTGCAGGCCAATCAATTTCCTCCACCCCAAACTCGCTCATCCTTCTCTTTATGGAGCTTGTTTGTGCACTGGTGCGCAGTCACTGTTCCCACAAAGTTGGGAGCATGAAATTGTCCAAAATGTCTTGGTATGCTGATGCCTTAAGAGTTCTCTTCACTGAAAATAAGGGGCCAAGCCCAACCCCTGATAAACAACCCCACACCATAATCCCCCCTCCATCGAATGATTTGCACCAGTGTACAAATCAAGGTCCATAAAAGACATGGATGACCTCACTAATGTACTCCTAGAAGAATGGTCAAACATTCCCATAGACACACTCCTAAACCTTGTGTTCAGCCTTCCCAGAAGAGTTGAAGCTGTTATAGGTGCAAAGGGTGGGCCAACTCAAGATTGAACACTACGGACTAAGACTGGGATGCTATTAAAGTTCATGTGCGTGTAAAGGCAGGCGGCCCAATACTTTTGGTAATATAGTGTATATAAGAAGACCTTTCATAATTTTTTTTATCTGTTTGTATAGCACCGTCGATTATGCAGCGGTTTGCATATATTTTGTACATTTACATCAGTCCCTGCCCTCAAAGAACTTGCGATCTAAAGTCCCTAACTCACATATAAATCAGGGATAAATGTAGCATTGAGCAGATGCTTTAATAATTCCTTATCGCTTTCACTTCTGCAAAACACATTACAGAGGTGTGTTTTGGAAAGCCCATTTTAAAGCTTCGAAAACGATTTATTATGCAGTCCCCAAACACGATTCCTCAATGTTGGTTTTTACTAAATGCAATTTCCATGTGAAACCTTTTTCCTGAGAATGATATCCTGCTTGGTGTTTTGCTAACATGTGTGGGGTAGGGCAGCATTGTTCACTCTTGTGGAACAGTAAACTCTTAATGTAACTCTTATCCAGTGAACCATTTTATTTGGCAGTTACTATTCTTATGGAATTTTGTTGATTTGCAGTTAGTGATTTTTAAGCCGCGTTGTGCTGGAGGTAGCTACACGGTATATCTGTCCATCTGCAGATGATGGCCTACTGTGGTTAATGATGGTGTGACAGCAGCTGTATCATATGATATGTGTGATGTTTAAAACTAACATTTCTCTAGTTATTTTAACATGCAGCTAAAGGTAATAAAATCTGCAGAATCTTTACAAAGCAGCAGTTCTACCTTCGGGAATGTGTTTTCTTCTTGATCGTAATCTAGTGAATCCCAAATGTGATTTTTGCCATGTATTGATTGTGACTTGCAATCTTGGCAGGATAAATTTATATCCCCCCATTTAAATCTTTCAGCAGTACCTCTGTCCTCTTTCATATATATATATATCCTTGTTTGCCCACAATTGGCTACACACAACCATCTGTTTCGTACATGATTATCCCAAAATGGCCAATGCTTGGTCTGGATCCATGGCATTAGTGGTATACACCCCACAGGGGCAATTTGGCAAAAACTGGTACAGGGCCAGTGGCAGCAAGGTTTTTAGTGGGCAAATGCAGCAAACTTTTGACATCAATCCTACTTCTGAGATCATTCAGATCTTATTGCAGATGTGGTTCATGTACAGCTGACCTGCTTCAGCTGCTTTTGCTTTCCTATAGAATTGTATAAAGAGAGAAGCTGTTATGAAACAAACAAAAGCTCATCAACACAAACCCTTAAGCTATTATTTTTTTTTTTTTTATACTTACCAGAATTGCCCTGTTGCTATGTAGTCCTCCTAATCTGCCACTTCCTGGTCCGCGGAGCTCCTCGTCACTTCCTCCCTCGAGTCTGTGGGCAGTACTGTGATTAAAAATCACGTTCTTTCCTAACAGGAAATGCCTTGATTCAAGGCGGATCACAGCGCCGAGATGTGTTTATGTTGCCATAACAACGGGGCGGACCTTCCTCCGTCGCCGCCCGTTGTTACGGCAACTTTAGATACAATTGGCGCTACAGCCGCCGGTGAATCGCGCATGCGCGAGATCGAGAGGTGCATGCTGGTTACCCAGCATGCACCTCTCCAAAGCTAATACAGGAAGAGATATCGATTTGGGCTTCACATGCCCACAATCATGATGGCAACAGCCACACCAGGAGGAAGAAAATATTGCGTGAGAAATTTTATATTTTTGCTAAATCCATAATGAACATTGTATACTCGTTTTTGTATTTAGTTAGTGATAATGCTAGGATCAATGAAAAAAAAAAAACTCCGCTTTAGTACTGTGAAACACCATCTCCAGCAATGTGTTTTTGATTTTTTGGGCTTTTGTTTCGAAGGGAAAGGAGTTGGGGGATTCTGACAGTATTCTAATACCAAAATAAATACGTGCAGGCTAAGTTGTACTAACAATCTCCTGTGTTTCAGGTATACCACACTTTCCTACCGTGCCCCTGAGATGGTGAATCTTTACAGTGGCAAAGTCATCACTGCCAAGGCGGATATCTGGGTTTGTAAAACACTATGATCTAAATGTTTAAAGTGGGGGGCCACCCTGAAAAAAAAAATTCATTAAAAACATTTGAAAAAAAATTTTTTTTTAAAACTTACCTAAACCCTTGTTGCTAGGCAGTCTTCCTAATCTGCCTCTTCCTATTCCTCGGCGTGTTCTGCTCCTCGGTGAGCGGCCCCGTTGTCTTCTGGGAACTGTGTGTGTGTTCCCAGAATACCACGGGGCCATTCACAGAGCGCCGCGGGAAACTGGCAGTGAAGCCGCAAGGCTCCACTGCCTGGTTTCCCTTACCTAGGATGGCGGTGCCGGGACCCGAGGGACGGGTCGGCCTCGGGCGCCCGACATCGCGGGCACCCAGGACAGGTAAGTTTGTAGCTGCTGACTTTTTTACTTTTTTTTTTTTTTTTTTTTTTTTACGGCCGGAATCCCACTTTAAGTTCTTATTCGCATGCCTAAAATGTTTTGGTGGATATGTGCAAGGCAGGCCATAGATTTGATTTTCTGGGGTTGCAGAAAAGAAAATCGCCCTATTTCCTCTGAGCCATTGTGTTTTCCCGGCAGGTAAGGGGCATAGGGAGTTGTCTCTGCTAGAAGAACACTGATTATTGCTAGCGGCTATAGCCTCTGGCAATAATCACATCCTAAAAAGCCGACATGCTGGGTGTACCCCAGTTGATTGTTGGGTCGACCTAGCTACAATCGGCCTGCTCATACATGGTTCAAATTTCGGCCAGTGCCTGCTGAACCAGTCAAGATTCGAACAGTCTATGGCCAGCTTAAAGGATAAGTTAACCTTTTTGTAACATGTTACACCCATATACTAATGGTATAACATGTAGCTGTTATGACAGCTAGTGAGGGATCTTCTCCTCCCCCCGCTTGCTGTTCCAATCTGCAACAAACACATGCGTGGGGCCTCTGCCCACCCGGCCACGTCATCCATTTACAGTGGTCTGTGTATGGGAAAACTACAAGGTCCATCAGCCTTTGCAGCTGTCGGCTTGTAGTTCTCAATGCACTACCATGGCACTGAGCGCTGTGGTAATTAATTCATGCTTCCTGGCCGTATGGGAGGTATGGCCAGATACAGAAACTCTGCATTTTGCACTGGTTTGACTACAGCAGAATGAATAGTGATTGGTTCCTGCCGGTTACTGCCCTTATGAGTAGTAATTGGTTTATTGAATGATGTCTCAATATCATCAGAAATACAATTTTTTTCTTTTTTTTTTTTTTTGTCTCATCTTGTAACTCTCCTTTCTCTGCCAGGCCCTGGGATGTTTACTTTACAAGCTGTGTTTCTTTACCCTTCCGTTTGGGGAGAGTCAGGTGTCCATCTGTGATGGGAATTTCACCATTCCAGACAACTCCCGTTACTCCCACGACATGCACTGCCTCATCCGTAAGTGTTTTCTATGCAAGTTTCTGTGCCAGCAGCTAGTACTCTACTTGTGGTTTTACTTTTTACTAATGCAGATTATAAATTGTGGGGTGCAGGTAATGGTAGAGTTAACCAGCAATGTGGTTTAAAACAGAAAGATTGGAACTGTAGAATAATAGTTTCCCAGCTCATGCAAAACATCTTACAGAAGGAGTGAGAGATGATCAGTGTATTTGAAGCCTCTTCTGTATATACTCCCAGGTTCATTACAATTTCCTTTGGTTCCCACATGGAAATGGCTGGCTGCTACGTTACTTTCTTAATGCATGCATTGTGATCAGCATGTTTACATTAAAGTGATATTAAAGGCATTTAAAAGAAAAAAAAAATGTCATACTTAACTGCTTTGTACAGTGGGTTTGCATAGAGAAGCCCCGATCCTCCTCTTCTCATGTCCCCCTCTGGTTTTACAGGCATTTGAGCTTTTTCTTTCTATTACATCACGGGACACAGAGCCTCAGTAATTACTGATGGGTTTTATAGGGTATCACTAGGTGATTGGACACTGGCACACCCTAAACAGGAAGTTCAACCCCCTGTATAATCCCTCCCCTTACAGGGATACCTCAGTTTTTACGCCAGTGTCTTAGGTGTTGGACGTGTAAAGCTGTGCTGAGCTCCAAAGGGAATATCCTATATCCTATACTGGGGCAAGCCATGCGAACCATGTCCATTTCAAGGTGTCCTTTCTAGGCCGAATTGGATGGTACCCAGGCCTCGTGTCCGAAGAAACGAGGTTTTACCTGTAACGCTTCTCTTTTTAGAGAGCTGGACCCCGCATTTCAGAATTTGGTTTTTTAGCCTTATTCTTGGCAGGGTGCTTTACAGGCCCAGAACTGCGGATCCCCCTATCCATAGGGGGCCCCAGTCTCTGAAGGTTTTCATACGGAGCCCACCGTGAGAGGTGAAGATTGGATCTGTTATACAGAACCTGCAGCTGGATAAGGTAAGGGAGATTCCTCAAAGAAATTCCATTCTAGTAGGTTTCTCCTTTAAGTAAATGCTTTGCTATGCCATTAGTCACCACCGGGGGCTGCCAAGAGCACATACCTTTCATGCTTGATTCTGTCTGTCTCAGTGTCAGATGCTGCACGCTCCTCTGGCCTTACTCCAGGTAGGATGTGGAAAAGGGGGGGTTTTTCCTTCTGTGGTCCCCCCCCCCCCCCCCCGCGCCATGCTTTTGAGCGGTTCCATCCACTGGCCCTTTCTCTCCTTCCAACCCCAGCCTCTCCTCCATGCTTCCCATGCATTAGAGCGGCGGCTCGCGCGGGAAAAGCACGCGGTTTTTTAAAAAACGAGGGGGGGGCGGGAAGGGGGGTGGAAGGGGGAGGTGGTGGAGCGTTAGCGTGACGTCTCGCGTGGTTAGACGCCTACTTCGCCGGCTACACAGGCTATAAGATGCACTCTTTCAGAGGCAAGCAGCCTATGGAGGGACACAGAGATGATGGTCGCATGTGAGTGTGGGACATGGGCATCTTCCCAGGCAGCATTTACTTAAGCACCAGACTGGGTATTGGTAGCAGCAATAGTTTGCTGAACCACATCACTCAGCAGTCAGTGCATTTTTTGTGCTACCTCTACCTTTTGTAGTTTTGCACTATGGGTATAAGAGGTGCAAATACCCCGAGAAATAAAGGCTCTAGGGGATCTCCTTCAGGCTACATCTCAGCCCCTGTATACATCACGCTGGAGGTTTTTTCCTCCACTATCAATGGTTTAGGGGAGAGACTTGTGACCTTGATAGCATCTTCATTCAGTGGAAGAAAACGCTCTAGGACCCCCTCTATCACCCAGGTCCCTCAAGCACAGGAACTCTGGGAAGGGTTAGAGGGATCCCCCTCAGAGGATCGGGATGAGACTAATGATTCTTCTTCTGTGGAATCAAGTGGAGAAGGGCCCTCTTCAGCGTCTCAAGATGAGAGGATGTTAATCCTTGCTGGATTGGTTCGCTCCACATTCAAGTTACCCGTATCTGAGTCCGTTAAAGAACCCTCCTCTTGCTTGGGTTCACTGAGGCCTCCTCAAACTATACATGCCTTTCATGTTCATAATTTACTGGAAAAGCTTATCTATTCTGAGTGGGACCACCCAGACAGACATATTTTTCTTCCTAGAAAGTTTGCAACACTTTATCCTATGGAAGAAAAATTTACAAAGATTGTGGGGTATACCGACAGTGGATGCCGCTATTTCCTCTGTAAATAAAAACCTGACTTGTCCTGTTGACAACGCCCAGATGCTTAGGGATCCAACTGATAAGAAATTGGAATCCCTGTTGAAAAACGCCTTTTTTCTTTGGCGAGTTCAGTAGCTCAACCTGCAGTAGCAGCAGTTGGAGTCTGTCAATACTTGAGAGACCATATTAAACAGGTCCTCAAAGTTTTACCTGAACAACAAGCCCAGGGGTTTGTCAACCTACCAGCGGCTTTGTGTTTTGCTGTTGATGCAATCAGGGATTCTATTATCCAAACCTCTCGCCTCACGCTTGGGTTGGTGCATATGCGTAGAATTTTATGGTTAAAAATTGGTCAGCCGAATGACCATGTAAGAAGCTCCTGGCAGGATTTCCCTTTCGTGGTGCTAGGCTGTTCGGAGAGGATTTGGACAATTATATCCAAAAGATCTCTAGTGGAAAGAGCACTCTTACCAGTTAAAAGAGGAGTAAACTACCTTCTTTTAAATGGGCCCTTTGTCAGGTGCCAAGAGCATCAGCCTCCAGATAGTCTCGATGGCCTCCTCCATTAGGCTCAAGGGATAAATCTCAGAGTTGACCCCAGGGACTAAAGAGGTCCTGGTGTAGGAGGCCTACTAGACAGGACGCTAAAGCCTCCCTATGAAGGTGCGCCCCCCGCTCGCTCGGGTGGGGGGAAGACTTCTACAGTTCTCAAAGCTCTGGCAGAAGGATTTTCAGGACAGATGGGTGATCTCCACAGTAACTCTAGGTTACAAGCTAGAGTTCCGAGAATTCCCCTCTCCTCGATTCCTCAGGTCAAATGTTCCCAGAGATCCAGAGAAAAAGAAGTCTCTCTCTTTCTAGCATTGGAGCAACTATTGTTGCAGAATGTTATCAAGGTGGTTCCCACAGAAGAGCAGGGAATGTGGTTGATGTCAGACCCATTTTAAATCTAAGGGATCTAAACCAGCGCTTAAGGATTCGGTCCTTTCGCATGGAATCGATCCGATCGGTAGTCTCCATCCTACAAAGAGAACTGCTGGCATCCATAGACATCAAAGATACGTACCTGCATGTACCTGTTTTCCCTGCTCATCAAAAGTACTTGCGTTTCAAAGTAGAAGAACGCCACTTTCAGTTTAAAGCTCTGCCTTTCGGGCTAGCTACTGCACCTCGGGGGTTTACAAGAATCTTGGCTCCTCCTTTGGCCAGATTAAGGGCGCAAGGTATAACGGTAATAGCATACCTAGACGACCTGCTCTTGATAGACCGGTCGGTAGCCCACTTGAACCAAAACATGGTTACCACAGTCAAATACCTGGAATATCTAGCTTGGGTTCTCAACTTAGAGAAGTCTTCTTTAAAACTAGTAAGAAGACTAGAGTATTTGGGCCTGATCATAGATACAGGACAAAAGAAGGTATTTTTACCCCAGGCAAAGATCAGTGCCATAAAGGAACTGATTCAGGTAGTCAGGGCAAAGAGGGGCCCCTCTATTCGCCTTTGTATGAGGCTGCTGGGAAAGATGGTGGCTTCATTCAAAACAGTTCGCTATATTCAGTTCCATTCAAGACTGCTGCAACACAGTATCCTGTCTGCCTGGAACAAGAAGGTTCAGGCATTAGATTTTCCGATGCGTCTGTTTCCTACAGTGCGTCAGAGCCTCAGTTGGTGGTTAATACCCAAAAATCTGCAAAAAGGTAGATCCTTTTTACCGATTTACCTGGACAGTGGTAACAACGGATGCCAGTCTTTTGGGTTGGGGTGCAGTTCTGGATCAGTCAACTGCCCCAGGGAAATGGTCCAGAAACGAGAGGACCTTACCCATCAACATTCTGGAGATCCGGGCAGCATATTTAGCCTTAAAGGCCTGGACGCTCAGGCTACAGGGTTGCCCTGTCAGAATCCAGTCTGACAATGCCACAGCAGTGGCTTCTATCAATCACCAAGGAGGCACCAGGAGTCGTGCAGCTCAGGAAGAGGTGAACCAGATTTTAATCTGGGCAGAAAAACGGGTGCCATACATAACGGCAATTTTCATTCCGGGGATAGAGAACTGGCAGGCGGACTACTTGAGTCGCAAGCAGTTAGTCCCAGGGGAGTGGTCTCTTCACCCTGATGTCCTTTTGGCCATATGCCAAAGATAGGGGGTTCCGGATGTAGATCTCTTTGCATCCAGGTTCAACAACAAGATCGACAGATTTGTGTCAAGAACAAGGGATCCTCTTGCATGCGGGACAGATGCAATGGTGACTCCGTGGCATCGGTTTTCACTGATTTACGCATTCCCGCCTATTCTGCTACTGCCACGACTTCTTTGCAGGATCAGGCTGGAAAGGAATTCGGTACTTCTGATGGCCCCAGCGTGACCCAGAAGAATTTGGTATGCAGAAATAGTAAAGATGACAGTAGGTTCCCCTTGGACACTACCGTCATGTCCAGACCTGTTATTCCAAGGTCCAGTGTTCCATCCTGCCTTACAAACACTAAATTTGATGGTTTGGCTTTTGAAACCCACGTTCTGAAGAGTCGTGGGCTTTCAGGTCCTGTGGTCTCTACCTTGATCAATGCAAGGAAGCCAGCTTCTGGAGTGTTTTATCATAGAGTCTGGAAAACTTGTGTATCCTGGTGTGAATCCAGGGGTTGGCATCCCAGAAAATATGTAATAGGCAGAATTCTTGACTTTCTGCAAATGGGATTAGAAATGAAGATGGCCTTGAGTACCATCAAGGGCCAGGTCTCGGCCTTGTCAGTATTATTTCAACGGCCACTTTGCTTCACGTTCTTTGGTCCGAAGCTTTATACAGGGGGGTAACGTGCCTTATCCTCCGGTTAAGGCGCCCCTAAACCCCTGGGACTTGAATTTGGTTCTGTCAGTTTTACAGAAACAGCCTTTTTGAACCAATATGTCAAATTCCCTTGGTCTTGTTGACAAAGAAGTTAATTTTTATGGTAGCAATTTCTTCAGCTAGAAGAGTATCAGAATTAGCAGCTCTTTCCTGTAAAGAGCCTTATTTAATCATGCACAAGGATAGAGTGGTATTGCGCCCTCATCCTAGCTGCTACCGAGGGTGGTTTCAGATTTCCATCTAAACCAAGATATTGTTCTGCCTTACTTTTTTCTAGATTCCTGTTCTACAGAAGAAAGGTCACTACATTCTTTGGAAGTAGTAAGAGCAGTCAAGGCCTATCTGGAAGCAACTGCTCAAATTCGCAAAACGGATGTTTTGTTTATGTTGCCAGAAGGTCCCAATAGAGGACAGGCAGCGTCAAAGTATACCGTTTCAAAATGGATTCGACAAGCGATTGTTCAAGCTTATGGTTTGAAACAGAAAATTCTGCCTATTCAAATCAAGGCACACTCCACAAGGGTTATTGGTGCTTCGTGGGCGGTGCGTCACCGGGCCTCTATGGCTCAAATCTGTAAGGCCGCAACCTGGTCTTCAGTCCATACATTCACCAGATTTTATCAGGTGGATGTAAGAAGGCATGAGGATATCTCCTTCTGGCGTAGTGTGCTGCAGGCAGCGGTACAAGGCCCTCAGGTCTGATTACACCCTACTTGGTTGTGATTCCCCTCCCCTCAAATAGCATTGCTCTGGGACGTCCCATCAGTAATTACCGAGGCTCTGTGTCCCGTGATGTACGAGAAAGAAAATAGGATTTTTTATAACAGCTTACCTGTAAAATCCGTTTCTTTTGAGGTACATCACGGGACACAGAGTTCCCACCCCTCTTCTAATACACTTATATTGCTTTGCTACAAAACTGAGGTATCCCTGTAAGGGGAGGGATTATATAGGGGGTTGAACTTCCTGTTTAGGGTGTGCCAGTGTCCAATCACCTAGTGATACCCTATATAACCCATCAGTAATTACTGAGGCTCTGTGTCCCGTGATGTACCTCAAAAGAAAAGGATTTTACAGGTAAGCTGTTATAAAAAAGCCTATTTTTTTTTTCTCTGCCTAAAGGCTTGAAAAACTTGTGCTTTTTTGTGCACTTTTGCGCATGTTTATTGAGCTTCTTTAAGGGTTTTTGAGCATAAGTTTTTTTTATTTTTTATTATATTTTTTACAAACCCTCCCCTGAGCTTTCTTCTTCTCTTTCTTTCTTCTTCTCTTTCTTTCTTCTTCTCTTTCTTTCTTCTTCTCTTTCTTTCTTCTTCTCTTTCTTTCTTTCTTTCTTTCTTTCTTTCTTCTTCTCTTTCTTTCTTTCTTTCTTTCTTTCTTTCTTTCTTTCTTTCTTTCTTCTTCTCTTTCTTTCTTTCTTTCTTTCTTTCTTTCTTTCTTTCTTCTTCTCTTTCTTTCTTTCTTTCTTTCTTTCTTTCTTTCTTTCTTCTCTTTCTTTCTTTCTTTCTTCTTCTCTTTCTTTCTTTCTTTCTTTTCCTTTCTTCTTTTTTTTCGGGCACTTAGGTGCTTTACTGCTCTAAAGCTCCTCTCAAAAACACGGGCGGGCTTTTTTTTCTGCCTGTAAGAGCATATGCCTGTAAACTCCTGAAAAGCCATAGTGTGCATGGGCACATTGGCTAACATGGAGGGGAGTTTTCAGGCAGAAAAAAATTAGAGCTCAAAAGCCTGTAGGAGCAACTTATTTGCGCTTCTTTGAGATGCAGTGTGCATGAGCCCTAAAAGGCAGAGGGGAAGTGATAGGAAACCATTCAAATGGAGGCTTAGAGAGCAATAAACCCGCAATAAAAGTTTAAGGGTCATAAAAACAAGCCCAAAGTCACATTTTACATGAAATGTCTCATCACTGTTCTGTTTCTGTGTTTTTTTTTTTTTCTTTTCTATCAGGGTACATGCTTGAGCCAGATCCAGACAAGAGGCCGGATGTCTTCCAAGTATCCTATTTTGCCTTTAAGCAAGCAAAGAGGGAATGCCCTGTACCCAATGTACTTGTAAGTGCCCTGCTGAGGTTGTATAGTCCATCTTTCTAATCTGCTGACATCCCCCCTGAGGATCTTTCATATCACTAAATAAGTACATAAAAGTGTTTGTTTTTTTTGTTGCATTGCACAAAAGAAAGTCTAAAGACTGCTTTAGCAATTCTGTATTTGATTAGTCTGACTGGATCATCGCTTTTCTGTATGTTAAAACATGACCAAGTTTTTTGGGTACTAGATAATATTCATGAGCATAGGCATTGAGTGAGTGGGATAGCGCTAAAGAACCGCATTTACAACATGAGCGCTGCGTAAACTGTTTGCGCTATATAAATCCTATATAATAATAATGAGTTGTCTTCATTTTACTTGTTGCTTAGTTGGGTAGTTGTGGGTGAATCCCAAAGTGAAATTGTACTGAGATGGGAAGAGTTGATGAGTTACAAGACTCTCCACAACATAAATATGCTGCTTTTTCTGCAGGCTCTTGATTGGTGGAGTTTTCAGACCAGTTGTTATAGATAGAGATATATATGCTGCCTTTTAGTAGCACATTTTAGTGTAATTTCATCCATAGTCAATTGTATTATGGTTGGTGCTGAAAAAAAAATGCGGTCTGTGTAAAGGAGCGAGCACCAACATGCACATGCCTATGGTTTGAATACAAAGTCAATCGATTGCCTACTGCAGGCACTCTGTGGTTTGGATTATTAATACTCATGGAAGTAAGAAATGAATATTGACGAGTCTTAGAAACAAATCAAATCTCCAAGAAAAGGCTTGATCATTCTTGTATTGTGGGCCTCAAGCAGCTACATCCAGCAACAACATGCAGGAGGTAATAAAAACCCCTGAATTTAAAGCAGATATGAGTTTAACCTTGATTTTTCTTCTTGCGCCAATTGCCTAGGACTCTGTTATCCCTGCAAAACTGCCTGAACCAGTGAAAGCAGGAGAAGCTGCTCTTAAGAAAATCCAGCCGAAGGCCAGGTAAGTGTAACTCACACATGCGCGTGTCGTGCCCCCTCACTGACCAATGCTGTGATTGGATACAGCGCAAGTTTGTCAGCAGGTCACAGCCAATTATGGCTGTATGCCTGATCAGCTGTGGCCAATCACAGCACAGAGTTCTGTGTTTACAAACACACAGGACTGTATACACAGACCGCAATCTGGCTGCTTCTTCTCCCTGAAATCCACTCTGAGTTCAGGGAGAAAAAAACAGCCAGATCTGTGTAAAAGCAGCACACATTACACTTGATGTTAACCCCTTCTCAGTCAGTGTCCTGTGTACGGTATTATCACTGATCACTGTATGAGTGTCACTAGCAAACGTCAGTGTCAGTTGGTGCCCCTCCCAGCAAGTGTCTGTTAGCGCCATATTGCCTACCACACTATCACAGCTGCACTATAAGTGTCTGACTACCGCTATTACTAGCATAGTGTCTGTACAGATCAGTATTTTGATCACAATCGGAACTATACTAGTGTCCCCAAAAACAAAGTTTGTTTATTACAAAGGAAATGTAGCAGAATACATTTTGGCCTAAATTTATAAAGAAATTTGATTTTATCAGATGTGTTTTTATAACGGTAGAAAATATTGTTCTGTTGTGGTGTTTTTTTGTTTATTATTAATTTTCAGTTTTTTCTCCTTTATCCACTTCAGCTCCGGAAGATTTACCCCCCCCCCCCCCCTCCTTCATGACCAGGCCATTTTCTGTGCCGTATACGGCACTGCGTTACTTTAACTGACAATTGTGCATTCATGCAACACTGTGCCCAAACAAAACTTATGTCCTTTTTCTCCTAAAAATAGAGCTTTCTTTTTGTGGTATTTGATTATCTCTGCGTTTTTTATTTTTTAGCACTATAAACAAAAATAGACCGAAAATTTTGAAAAAAAAAACTTTTTACTTTCTGCTATAAGACATACCCAATAAAAAAAAATGAAAAAATCTAATTCCTTCATAAATTTAGGCCAATATGTATTCTGCTATATATTTTTGGTAAACAAACAAAATCCCAATACGTGTATATTGATTGGTTTGCGCAAAAGTTATAGCATCTAGAAACTATGGGATATTATTTTTTTTTTTTTTTTACTAGTAATGGCTGCAATCAGTGACTTATATTGGTACTGCGATATTGTGGCGAACAGTGACGCTAACTGACACTTTTTGGGGACACTAATACAGTGATCAGTGCTACAAATATGCACTGTCACTATACTAATGACACTGTCTGGAAAGGGGTTAAAATCAGGGGCGATCAAAGGGTTAACTGTGTGCCTGACCAGTGTTTTACTATCCTGTGTGAGGTACTTTTACTAGGGCAAGACATGAAATTTATTCCCTGCTTTGCAGGAACACAAATGCCATCCCTTCCCTACTGTCAGAACGGCGATCTGCCTTGTTTACATAGGCAGATTGCAGTTCTGTCTTTCTGCCTAACGATCGACGGTGCTGGAGGACATCTGGTACCATGCCCCTGTCGATCGGCTCCCACTGTGTGTAATCACAGTGGAAGCGAGCCGTCGCGCATGCACCCCCCCCCCCACCCAGAATTGTCAGATCACGTATATGTATAGTGGATATAGAAAGTCTACACACCCCTGTTAAAATGTCAGGTTTCTGTGCTTTAAAAAAAGTGACAAAGATAAATCATTTCAGAAGTTTTTCCACATTTTAATGTGACCTATAAACTGCACAACACAATTGAACAACAAATTGATTTGAATGTATGATGTGGGTCATTGTCATGCTGAAAGATGAAGTTCCTCTTCATGTTCAGCTTTCTAGCAGAAGCCTAAAGGTTTTGTGGCAATATTGACTGGCATTTGGAACTGTTCATAATTCCCTCTATCTTGACTAAGGCCCCTGTCCCAGCTGAAGAAAAATAGCCCCAAAGCATGATGCCGCCACCACCGTGCTTCACACTGGCTATGGCATTCTTTTGGTGATATGTAGTGTTGTTTTTGCGCCAAACATATCTTTTGGAGTTATGGCTAAAAAGTTCAATTTTGGTTTCATCAGACCATAACACATTTTCCCACATGCTTTTGTGAGACTTCAAATGTGTTTTTGCCAAATGTATCCAGGCTTGGATGTTCTTCTTCGTAAGAAAAGGCTTCCGTCTTGTCACTCTACCCCATAGCCCAGACACATGAAGAATATGGGAGATTGTTGTCACATGTACCACACAGCCAGTACTTGCCAGATATTCCTGCAGCTCTTTTAATGTTGCTGTAGGCCTCTTGGTAGCCTCCCTGACCAGTTTTCGTCTTCATCAATTTTGGAGGGACGTCCACTTCTTGGAAATGTCACTGGTGTGTCATATTTTCTCCACTTGATGACTGTCTTCCCTGTGTTTCATGGTATATCTAATGCCTTGGAAATTATTTTGTTCCCTTCTCCTACCTTTTAACAATGAGATCCTTGTTGATGCTTTGGTAGCTTTTGGTGGACCATGGCTTTTGCTGTAGGATGCAACTAACAAAATGTCAGGAAAGACCTTATTTGGGGTTAATCAGAGGCACTTTAAATGACAGGTGTGTACTGACTCCTATTTAACATGGGTTTGAATGTGATTGCTTAATTCTGAACACAGCTACATTCCAGGTGGAAAAAGTTCTGAAATGATTTAGCTTTGCCTCATTTTTTTTACATCACAGAAACCTGACATTTTAACAGGGGTGTGTAGACTTTTTATATCCACTGTACATAATCTGGTGGACAGGTGCCACCCTGTTGCAGTAAAACTGCTATAGGGCGAACCTGGAGCAGTTAAAAAAAAATATATATACTGTTTGTGCACAAAATTTGTTATTTTTGATTGCCAATGACAACTTTGCACTGTTCTAATTTACAGGCTCACTGATCCGGTTCCAACAACTGAAACCTCCATTGCACCTCGCCAGAGGCCCAAAGCTGGTCAGACTCAGCCAAACCCAGGGATACTTCCTATTCAGCCAGCTCTGACACCAAGGAAAAGGCCCACTGTTCAGCCTGCTGCTGCCTCCCCTGGTATGTTTGTCACGATAGTTCAGTTCTTTCGGGAATTTGAAGATGAATGTTTTCTGAATTTTGTCATACTCATTTTGTTTTAGTTCCAGCTGGAGGCATTCAGCCCACAGCCCCACCTGCAGTTCAGCCCGCCGTAAAGCCAGTGGCTCAGCCCCAACAACAGGTGAAGCCTGCTCAGCCTTCCCCACAGCCTAATGCCATAGTGACCACCACAGCCCAAACTGCAGCAGTTCTGCAGACCCCAGCAGCACCGGCGGCTCAGCCTGCACCTCTTCCGCAACAGCAGCAGATATATCTAAAGCAGCAGCAACTTCTTCAACAACAGCAGGCAGCAGCATTGTATCAGCAACAGATGCTGCAGGCTCAGCAGGTGAACATTATATGTGTACATGCAAAATACATTTGCTACTAAACACCTTAAATGGTTATTCCAGCAAGCAGTAATGTTTTAGCTGGAAATCCTGAGATGCATGTCAACTACTGTATATTACATGGGGGACTCCAGCAATAAGACTTTACTATGGAAATAGCCGGCTTTGTCAGTGTATCCTGTAGCAGCAGCATGAGAAGACTCACTTTTTTTAAAGTGAGAATGAGACACCATTTAAAGGCATGCATGTATCAGCGGAAACCACAGGCTCACTGTTAGGTGCCTCTTAGAGACACAGGTCTGTGGGCAATTCAACCTGTTGGCTTTTTACCAAAACTAAAAATGTACCTTTTAGGTGAAGTAATGTTTCATAATAAGTACCATTGCTAGATATACATCAAGCACCAGGGCATAGATCCACTGATTCCTTTTAAATGTCTGAAGGCACAGTTCTGTGCATGTGAATAATTGTATTTAACCAAGCATTGGAAAGAAATTATAACAAATGTGTGTGGATTTTTTGTGGTTGCTTATAATGTAACCACTGTGTTTAATTCAGATCTCCCTTTTATTCTATCCCACAGATGCAGGCCATGCAGCAGCAGCAGATGATCCAGGCCTACTACCTTCAGCAGCAGCAGCTGATGGCCCAGCAGGCAGCAATGCAACAGAAAGCAGTTCAGCAGGTTGTAATGCAGACCCCCTTACCTGCTCAGCCTCAAGTTGTGCCAGCTACTGTGCAGTTGCCCGCTGCCCAGGACCAGGGGGTGAGTGTGGTTGACAGATTGGTAATATAGTTAGTAATATTATTTGGCTGAACCACTGGCCCATGTTCCTGTGAATGGCTAACCCATGTAGTACTAGGCAGTGTGGCCATTGTACCTTCTCTTGCCTTAGCTATTGAGCCATTAGCAGCTAAAATTAGTACCAATAATACCAAAAATGGTGGCCCACGTAAAGCAACCAAAGTGACTACTTTATAGTGGAGAGCTTATGTTGCTATTAACTCTCTGCTGGACACCACAGCATTTACCTCCTACTGAGTTTGCATTATTCATTCATAAATTGTAGGCCACATTGTGGAGTTTGGAGTTTCTGTACCTAATGTTGCAGATAGATTGGAGGAGAGGCAGGTTGCATTACTTTGGCAGGTCACGTGACAAAATCTCCTTCTGGATTTTTCTTTATTATTCATTCATTTGAATTGCTCTCTACTTACTCCTGAAGGAAGCAGGGTATAATGCACATTTTTAGCTGCTAATCAGTATATTATGTAGTCATTTTCACTTTTGTGTGGTTTAGCAGTTTCTGATTGCAATCTCTGCTACATGGCAGCCCAGTTATGCCACTATTGTCAATGGTTCAGACTTGTTTGGTAAACACTCTCCTAACACAGATGGTGGATTTAATTCTAAAAACCAATGTACGATCTTAACCATAAACATAGTGGTTATTTACAGTCCTAAGATCATTCGATAACTTAGAGCTGTGCAAATTAACATACTTAAAGTGGATGTAAACGCTCACATATACCCAGTGAAGTGAACAGCCGCCAATGATACACAGAGATGAAACAAATCTCCCTACATAAGTTTTACATGTTTTTCTGGTGTCTTCAGCTTTCTAGATTCTTTAGACCTTGCACATTGTGTTAGAATATTTTCTTCCTGTTTCAGCAGTGGGAGGGGAGTCTTGGCATACACTGTGTGTGAGCTGATTGGGGGAAAGGCACACCCCCCCCCCCCCTCCATATAGGCAGAGTAACAAAGAAAGTTGCAGAGCTGTGCTGTGAATAGACAAGCTCTCTGCTTATCTATCTCTTAAACCCCATGTACACTGCTGCTGCTAAATGGACGTTCAGAGGCAGTTGGACACTTTTTTTCAACACAGGTTCGTTTACTGCCGTTTTTAGGCAGTTGCGTTTATAGGTCTTTTTTTGAAGGCAAAAAAAATGAGTTCAGATGCTAAATGCGGCTGGCCGCATTTCGTTTATAGGCGTTTTTCGTTTTTGGCCATTTAAAAAAAAAAAAAAAAACTTTTTTTTTTTTTTTTAGAAACTCTTCTAAACGCAAATGTGGCATGTAAACGCGGCAAAACGAACATTTCAAACATGGGTTACTATCTGTCAAGTTAAATCATTCAGGAGAGGTTGTAAAAATGTCCCGTGTACATGAAGCCTAAGTTCCCTTCCAAACACAAATTTTCAACTGCTTTTCTCTCCTGTGTCGGAGAACTTGTCAGAAGTTGTCATGCTGATAACAGAGGAACAGAGCAGAAGAAAGACAAAGGGACTCAGAGCTTTGGAGAGAAATAAGTAAACACTACAGATATATGTGCCCAGGTCAGATTTTGTGAATGGGGTTTACATCCACTTTAAGATGACATTTGCTGTTCTTAGCCATGAATTGGCTGCTGCCATAGATAGCTATAGAACCGAAAAAGATCTATAGAAGCAAGTCCTCTAGCAATCAGTCCACCTCATATCACGTGGTGTTAGATGAGCACTTCACATAGCTATTAGTAGTTCCTGGGAATTTATTGAGCCGAGTTCTATAAATTGCTGAATGGTGACCCTCTTTAGAACCCACAATATTAAAAGTATTATAATTGGAGTTGATTTACTACAACTGAAGAGGGCAAAATCTGGTGCAGCTCTTCATAGAAACCAATCTGTTTCAAGGTTTTTTTTTCATCAACGCTTAATTGAACAAATTGAAGTTAGAAGATGATTGGCTACCATGCACAGCTGCACTAGATTTTCCACTCTACAGTCGTAGTAAATCAACCCCAATGAGTAGAACAAAAATTGACTAACTTGCTTTGGCAGTCATTTGCATTGCTTACTATGTTAGGCCCCTTTCACACGATCGGACCGTTCAGGTCCGCCTGTCAGTTTTGACGGCGGACCTGAACGGGCGATCCATGTTAGCCTATGGAGCGTCGGATGTCAGCGGAGACATGTCCGCTAACATCCGACCCTGTCCGATCCGCTAAAAGCAGACGGATGGCTCTACGTCCAGGGCCGTCGCTATCGGATCGGGTGAGATCTGACAAACGGACACGCTGTCCGTTTTCGTCCGATCCCTCCATAGGCGGCAGCGGCGCCTGACAAGCCCCTCCCCGCTCAGTAAGCAGAGAGGGACCTGTCATCCGCCGGCTCAGCGGAGATCAACGGACTGATCTCCCGCTGAGCCGGCGGACCGAGGCGGGCTCCGTAGAAACGGATTTCGCCTCGTGTGAAAGGGGCCTAACAGTTGTAATAATGAATTACTATCTTTGTGAAGATTAGTTGATACTTAGAACAAACTTAAAGCCGAGGTAATGAATCAGCAACAAAGTGAATGTAATCATTCTTGGGACAAACATACTGTAGATCTATACTTGGACAAAAAGTAAAAAAAAAAAAAAAAAGAAAATCAAAACATGGGCAAACTTGGTCATTTTCTGCCATCACTCCTATATGCTTCTTTGCTAATATTTTTGCCCTCGACAGCAAAAAAAAAAAAATCTTCCTTTGTATTGCAGGTCCAAGCTCCTATAAGGACCACCCAGAAATCGCTGCCTGCGACAACACTGCCCAGTGCAGGGCCTAAATTAGGATCCCTTACTCCTCCTTCCTCTCCGAAGACCCAGCGTGGAGGACACAGAAGGATACTGAGTGATGTCACGCACAGTGCTGTCTTTGGTGTTCCTGCTAGCAAATCTACTCAGCTTCTCCAGGCTGCAGCTGCTGAAGCCAATCTCAATAAGTCAAAGTGAGAAATAATTTTCTATACACTATGGGTATCTGGGCTCTTTTTTTTTTTTTTTTTTTTACATTAATATGCCATTAGCCTGGATCTGAAAGGTCTGAAAAATTGAACATTTAACAGATATTAATCTGCCATAGAAATACATTTTTTTTTTTTTTGGTGTTAAACGCCAGGCAAATGGCTTACAGTGTTACGCTAAACCCAGCATCCTGCATTCACTATATCTGGTCTCCCACCGTACACCGAATATGGAAATGCAATTATTTTAGTAAATAACTGCTAAATACCTTTTCTCTTTTGTTCATTGACAGACACAGCGCTCCATTATTCAGAACCATAGGTTATACAGCCCCCCTACAGGAGTAGGACAGGGCAGAAAAAAAGACTTGGCTACACCTATGGGCAGTCCTAGGTGGTATACTCCCCCCTGTCTGCTATAGGCCTTCAGTTTTTTTTTTCTGGGATCTCTAGTCCTGGGAGTTTTTTATTTTTTTCCTGGATTTTTCTCTGGTGAGATCTACAATCAACTGACGCGATTGGGGGACCGGCCGCGGCGGCCCTCCCGTAATTCAGGCCGCTGCATGCTAGGCCTCGTGGCCACCTCCTACCAGAGGGGCGGCGCTGTAGGGCCTCTGAGGGCGATCTCCTTTTAGGGGGTCCTTTAGGTGGACCCAGCATGGGTGCTCCTGGCACTCCCTGTGAAGGGCCTCAGCCTGGGCCCCCTGTGAGGGGCCTCAGTGGTGCCTCGTGTGGGTGGCGTCCGACGCCCCCCCCCCCCCCCCTGTGAGGGGGCCTCAGTCGGCGCCCCCCTGTGAGGGGCCTCGGTCTGCCGCCACAGACGTGGCCCACCTTGCGGTGTTGGTGGCCACACTCCCTGTCCTGTCAGGGGGTGAGGATGATTCCTCCACAACTGCAGTGGTGCACAAAATGGCGCTGGTTGTTGCACTTATTACATCTGTGCAGGAACCTTTCAAGATGGGGGATGCTGCGGCGGAGGGCCGGTTCACCTTTGGCACCCATAAGCCATCTTGTGCAGTGAAAGCATTCCCTTCTCCCTCTTATTTTGCCAAACTTGTCCATTAAGACTGGGAGTGTCCAAAGTGTAGTAATATGCCCAAAACATGCTCGGCTATTGCAGTATACAAGATGGCTTAAATCTGCAACTATTGAATAATGTTTAGAAAGATGCTGGCATAAGCACTGAACTTCCGAAAACGCTTGCTCTAAGGTACCCCTTTGAAGAGTCCCTCCTTCAGAAGTGGACTGTTCCACCAGTAGTGGTCCCCCCTGTCTCTAGGTTGCTCAAGGCAACCATGATTCCAATAGAGGAATCTCTGGCTTCTAAATATCCAGCTGACATACCTGGAGGGTGAGCAGAACCCCCCTGCCTTTGCTGCATTTGCGGACCTGTTGGTCTAGGCACTGCAGTTTGTCTGCTATGCCTCTTGGCCGCAGTTCCCCAGGTTGCTGAGCTCTCTGTTTCTGCAGTAGTGCTTAAACATGTATTGTTGGGGGCTAACCTGGATGACCTTACTCGTCTTGATTTTGTCCGGTTACAAGATAGTTTTCCGGCATAATTCCCCAAAAAGTTTTTTCTTTCTCGAACATCACGGGACACAGAGCCACAGTAATTACTGATGGGTTATATAGGTATCACTGGTGATTGGACACTGGCACACCCTATCAGGAAGTTCAACCCCCTATATAATCCCTCCCCCTTGCAGGGATACCTCAGTTTTTACGCCAGTGTCTTAGGTGATGGACGTGTAAAGATGTCCTGTGCTGAGCTCCAAAGGGAATATCCTAAGATCCTATACTGGGGCAAACCGGATCCATTCAAAGTGTCTTTTCATGGCTGAATTGAATGGTACCCGGGCCTCGTGTCCGAAGAAACGAGGTTTTACCCGTAATGCTTCTCTTTTTAGAGAGCTGGACCCCGCAGATCAGAAAATGGCTTTAAAGTTCCTAATTTCTGGCGAGGTGCTTTACGGTCCCAGAACTGTTGGATCCCCCTACTGATGGGGGCCCCAGTCTCTGACGGTTTTTTCAAACGGAGCCCACCGTGAGAGGTGAAGATTGGGTCTGTGTAAACAGCACCCTGCGGCTGGATAAGGTAAGAGGAGATTCCACAGAATTTTTGAGTTCTAGTGGCTTTTCTCCTTTAAGGTAAATGCATGCTATGCCTATTGTGACCACCGGGGGCTGCCAAGAGCACAAACCTGCACATGCTGACTCTGTCTCAGGTGTTGTAATCGCTGTTTATGTCCCAACATCTCAAAGCAGGCTGCAAGCAGGTAAGGTGGAAAGGGGGATTTCTCATGTTTGAATGTTCCCCCCAGGCTAGAGAGGGGCCACAGGGGTCTAGAAAGTGGTTATACCACCCGGGCTCTGCGGCCTAATGGCCACCATCTCTCAAGATAGCCGTTCAGGCAGATCTTGTTACCAGCCTCACTCCCCCCCCCCCCCCCCCCCCCCCATCCCCAGCCTTTCTCCAGAAGCATGACAGGAGAGTCGGCAGCGCGGGAAGCGCTCGTTTTTTTCAAAACTCGAGGGGGGGGGGGGGTGGTAGAGGAGGGGGCGGGATGTCAGCACAGAGTGCTTAGACTCCCACTCAGGCCAGCTGCAGGCTATTAAAGGCACTCTGTACAGGTGCACTCAGCCTTCTGAGAGACACAGAGCTGACGGTCGCATGTAAGGTGGGACACAGGCATTCTCCTAGGCAGCATTTACTGAAGTAACACCAGACTGAGCATTGGGTAACAAGGCTTTTAGCCAGACTACATCGCTCAGCGGGCAGTGTTCATTTGTATACCTCACACCTTGTTGCTTTGCACTATGGGTAGAAGAGGTTCAAGCACCCCAGGAACCAGAGACACTAGGGGATCTCGTTCAGGTTCTGAGGGCCCCCTGTCGGCAGCATCCTCCCCCCCCTAAAGATGGGCCAGGGACGGCTAGCCAGGGAGAGCCATCGGGGTCAGGGGCTACACCTGCTTCTGGCACTTCAGCCCCTGTATATATTACACAAGAGGTTTTTTCCTCAACCATTAATGGTCTAGAGGAAAGATTAATGGCCGTGATTACGTCTTCACTCAGTGGAAGAAAACGCACTAGGCTTTCCTCTGTTCCCCAAGACCCTCAGACAGAGGAGCTCTGGGATAAAGGAGATGAATCCCTTTCAGAGGATCGGGATGGGATGGTTGATTCCTCTTCGGAGGATTCTGATGGAGAGGGACCCTCTGCGACTTCCCAAGAGGAGAAAGTCTTAGTGCAGATCCTCACTGGATTGGTCCGCTCCACATTTAAGTTGCCCATACCTGAAACTGCTAAAGAATCCTCTTCTGCTTTGGGGTCACTGAAACCTTTCCAAGCAGCACATGCTTTTCCTGTTCATACTTTACTTGAAAAGCTTATTTATTCTGAGTGGGATCACCCAGACAAACGTTTTTTTCCGCCGAGAAAGTTTTCAACACTATCCGATGGAAGAAAAGTTTATTAAAATGTGGGGAATACCGGCTATTGATGCCGCCATTTCCTCCGTAAATAATAGCCTGATTTGTCCTGTAGACAATGCTCAGATGCTCAGGGATCCTGTAGATAAAAGGATGGAATCCCTATTGAAGGATGTTTTCTCCTTAGCAGGATCAGTGGCCCAACCTGCAGTAGCAGTGATTGGAGTCTGTCAATACTTAAGAGACCATGTTAAGCAGGTCATCAAAGTATTACCTGAACAGCAGGCCCAGGGGTTTGCTAACCTTCCAGCGGCCTTATGCTTTGTGGTTGACGCCATTAGAGATTCTATTGTGCAAACCTCCCGTCTTTCACTGGGGTTGGTGCATATACGTAGAATCCTATGGTTGAGAAATTGGTCAGCCGAAGCACCATGTAAGAAGCTACTGGCTGGGTTTCCATTTCGTGGTGCAAGGTTGTTTGGAGAGGACTTGGATAACTATATCAAGAGAATCTCTTGTGGGAAAAGCACTCTCTTACCTGTCAAGAAGAAGAGTAAGCGTCCCTCTTTCAAACGGACTCTTTCCCCAGCGCCGGGGGCTTCAGCCTCCAGGCAGTCTCGACGGCCGCCTCCATCGGGGTCCAGAGACAAGAGTCAACCCCAGGGACAAAAGAAGTCCTGGGGAAAGAAGCCTACTAGGCAAAACACTAAGACCTCTGCATGAGGGGGCGCCCCCGCTCACTCGAGTGGGGGGAAGACTGCGACAGTTCTCAGAGCTCTGGCAGGAGGACTTCCAGGACAGTTGGGTAATCTCCACGGTAACCTTAGGGAGTTTCAGGAATTCCCCTCTCCTCGGTTCCTCGGATCAAATGTTCCCAGAGACCCAGAGAAGAAGCAGTCGCTCCTTCTAGCCTTAGAGCGACTTTTGTCGCAGGAGGTCATTATGATAGTTCCCGCAAAGGACCAGGGATTGGGCTTCTATTCCAACCTTTTTACGGTCCAAAAGCCAAATGGGGATGTCAGGCCCATTCTGGACTTAAGGGATCTGAACCGATTCCTAAGGATTCAATCCTTCCGCATGGAATCAATTCGAACAGTAGTTCCCACCCTGCAGGGAGGAGAATTTCTGGCATCAATAGACATCAGAGATGCATATCTGCATGTGCCCATTTTTCCTGCTCATCAGAAGTTTCTGCGCTTCGAGGTAGGAGGGCGCCATTTCCAGTTTGTGGCTCTGCCTTTCGGGATAGCCACTGCACCTCGAGTGTTCACAAAGATCTTGGCTCCTCCTCTGGCCAGATTAAGGGCTCAGGGTATAGCTGTCATAGCATACCTAGACGACCTGCTCTTGATAGACCGGTCGGTAGCCTCTTTGAAGGGAAACTTGAGGACCACGGTCAGGTATCTAGAACACCTGGGTTGGATCCTCAACTTAGAAAAGTCTTTCCTAAAACCAGTAAGAAGACTGGAGTATTTAGGTCTGATTATAGATACAAGCCAGGAGAAGATATTTCTACCCCAGGCAAAGATCACTGCTTTGAGAGAGCTGATTCTGACAGTAAGGACCAAGAAGGGTCCCTCAGTCCGCCTTTGTATGAGGCTACTAGGGAAGATGGTGTCTTCATTCGAAGCAGTTCCCTATGCTCAGTTTCACTCAAGAATGCTGCAACACAGTATTCTGTCGACCTGGAACAAGAAGGTTCAGGCATTAGACTTTCCGATGCACCTGTCGCATGCGGTGCGTCAGAGCCTCAATTGGTGGCTCATACCCGAAAACCTGCAGAAGGGGAAATCCTTTCTAACGGTTACCTGGACAGTGGTAACAACAGATGCCAGTCTGTCAGGTTGGGGAGCAGTTCTGGAACAGGCTGCGGTCCAAGGGGTATGGTCCAAGACAGAGAGGACCTTACCCATCAACATTCTGGAGATCCGGGCGATACATCTAGCTCTAAAGGCCTGGACTATCAGGCTACAGGGTTGTCCGGTCAGGATCCAGTCCGACAATGCCACAGCAGTGGCTTATGTCAATCATCAGGGAGGCACCCGGAGCCGAGCTGCTCAAAAAGAGGTGAACCAGATCTTAGTCTGGGCAGAGATGCATGTGCCATGCATATCGGCAGTTTTCATCCCGGGAATAGAAAATTGGCAGGCGGACTATCTAAGTCGCCAGCAGTTACTTCCAGGGGAATGGTCTCTGCATCCCGACGTCTTTTGGGCCATATGCCAAAGATGGGGGGTTCCAGATGTAGATCTCTTTGCATCCCGATTCAACAAAAAGACAGATTTGTGGCAAGGACAAAGGATCCTCTTGCATGCGGGACGGATGCGTTGGTGATTCCGTGGCATCGGTTCTCACTGATTTACGCATTCCCGCCTATTCTGCTACTACCACGACTCCTTCGCAGGATCAGGCAGGAAACAAAGTCGGTACTTCTGGTGGCCCCCGCTTGGCCCAGAAGGACTTGGTATGCAGAAATAGTAAGGATGACGGTGGGTTCCCCGTGGACCCTACCGGTACGCCCAGACCTGTTATCTCAAGGTCCAGTGTTCCATCCTGCCTTACAAATGCTAAATTTGACGGTTTGGCTATTGAGACCCACGTTCTGAAGAGTCGTGGGCTCTCAGGTCCTGTCATATCTACCTTGATTAATGCAAGGAAGCCAGCTTCCAGGATGATTTATCATAGAGTCTGGAAGGCTTATATAACCTGGTGTGAATCCAGAGGTTGGCATCCCAGGAAATATGTCATAGGTAGAATCCTTGATTTTCTACAGATGGGATTAGAGATGAAGCTGGCCTTGAGTACCATCAAGGGCCAGGTCTCTGCTTTATCAGTATTATTTCAGCGGCCACTTGCTTCGCATTCTTTGGTCCGAAAGTTTATGCAGGGGGTGATGCGTCTTAATCCTCCGGTTAAAGCGCCCCTAAACCCCTGGGACTTGAATTTGGTCCTGGCTGTGTTACAGAAACAGCCTTTTGAACCAATAAGTCAGATTCCTTTGGTCTTGTTGACAAGGAAATTAATTTTTCTGGTGGCCATCTCTTCTGCTAGAAGAGTATCAGAATTAGCAGCCCTTTCCTGTAAGGAGCCTTATTTGATTATACACAAGGATAGAGTGGTACTACGCCCTCATCCTAGTTTTTTACCGAAGGTGGTTTCTGATTTTCATTTAAACCAAGACATTGTTCTACCTTCCTTTTTTCCAGATCCCTGTTCTCCGGAAGAGAGATCTCTACATTCGTTGGATGTAGTAAGAGCAGTTAGGGCCTATCTAGGGGCAACTACTCAGATCCGCAAGACGGATGTTTTGTTTGTGCTGCCAGAGGGTCCCAATAGAGGACAGGCAGCGTCAAAAGCTACCATTTCTAAATGGATTCGACAGTTGATCATTCAAGCTTACGGTCTGAAACAGAAGATTCCTCCGTTTCAGATCAGGGCACATTCCACAAGGGCTATTGGTGCTTCTTGGGCAGTGCATCACCGGGCCTCTATGGCTCAAATCTGCAAGGCCGCAACCTGGTCTTCAGTTCATACATTCACCAGATTCTATCAGGTGGATGTGAGAAGGCATGAGGATATCTCCTTTGGGCGTAGTGTGCTGCAGGCAGCGGTACAGGGTCCTCAGGTCTGATTGCACCCTACTTGGTCGTGGTTCCCCCCCCTCAGGTAGCATTGCTCTGGGACATCCCATCAGTAATTACTGTGGCTCTGTGTCCCGTGATGTTCGAGAAAGAAAATAGGATTTTTTAAAACGGCTTACCTGTAAAATCCTTTTCTTTCGAAGGACATCACGGGACACAGAGGTCCCGCCCCTCTTCTAATACACTATATTGCTTGGCTACAAAACTGAGGTATCCCTGCAAGGGGGAGGGATTATATAGGGGGTTGAACTTCCTGATAGGGTGTGCCAGTGTCCAATCACCAGTGATACCCTATATAACCCATCAGTAATTACTGTGGCTCTGTGTCCCGTGATGTCCTTCGAAAGAAAAGGATTTTACAGGTAAGCTGTTTTAAAAAATCCTATTTTTGCTTCCAATGTGCATCTTGAGCCGGACCAATTGCTGTTCTTCTCGTAGGGCTGTGCAAGCTCTGTTGCTTCAGAGTCTGATTGTCCCGGCTCCCGTGTCGGGAACAGTTTCAGGGGTTTTATTCAAACCTGTTCACAGTCCAAAAGATGGAGGGCATGGTACGGCCAATTCTGGACCTCAAGGCCCTGACCTGCCTTATGTTGGTACAGAAGTTCAGGATGGAGTCCGTCCGCACGATGGTGGCACCCCTTCATCATGGGGACTTTTTTTTCACAAATGCTTACTTGCGCATTCCACTATGTGCCCGACTCCAGCACTTCCTCAGTTTTGCTGTGGGTGCTGAGCATTATTAGCGCGTGGTGTTGCCCTTTGGTCTTGCCACCACTCCTCGGGTGTTTACAAGGTGTTGGCCCCGGATCTGGCGTGGTTACGTCAGTGGTGGTTTGCGGTCCTGGGCTACCTTGACGATCTTCTTCTGTGCGTCCTCGACTACCCCGAGGGGTAACGTAGCCCCTATACCGACCTTGACAGATTTCAATTGGCTTCTATACTATCTGAAGTCTGCTTTGGCCCCTTCCAGGACATTGGATTATCTGAGCCTGACCCGGGCTTCAGCTCTGGCCAGAGTGTTTCTTCCTCTGGACAAACTCCAGAAGTTGCATGCTGCATTTTTCATTTACTGTTGTCCGGCAGGTGGGCCTCCCTGCGGACCTGCATGTGGGTCTGATGGTATCTCTACCTTTTTGAGGCGATTCCATCTGCACAATTCCATACAAGCTCCCTTCAGGGAGATCTTGGCATAATGGGACAAGTGCCCAAGGTCTCTGGACAATCGGATTCGGCTGAGCCAGGAAACCAGAAGTTCCCTGGTCTGGTGGCTTCGCTCTCGGGTTCTTCGGCGGGGTAAAAGCTTTCTCCTTTTGTATTGAACAGGGTGACCACCAATGCCAGTCTGTCTGGGTGAGGAGATGTCCTGGGACTGAGCTCTGCTTAGGGTCGTTGGCCGCTGGTGGAATCCGAACAACCGAGCAATATCCTGGAACTTTGAGCGATCGGACTGCCTGGATCACGGACGGATCGACTTCGGGGGCTCCTGGTACGGATCCAGGCGGACAATGCAACTGCAGTGGCTTATGTTAATCACCAGGGTGGGCCAAATAGGGTGTTGGCAGCCCTGGCAGTTGCCAGTATCCTCCGATGGGCAGAACGTCTCGTTACGGCCCTCTCCGACGTACGCGTTCCAGGAGTGGAATACTGACAGGCGGATGCCTCGGTCGACTAGGGTTGAACCACGGGGTGGGCCCTTCACCAGGCCGTGTTTCATCAAATATGTCTCCGATGAGGAACTCCTAAGGTAGATCTGTTTGCGTCCTGGCTCAACAGGATGGTACCAAGGTTTCTGGTAAGGTCAAGGATCCTCTGGTGGGCACCTCAATCGCTCTGGTGGCCCATGGGGCAGGTAACGTTTGCTCTATGCCTTTCCTGCTCTCCAGGTTCTGCTGTGGCTTTTGCGCAGGATCACGGCCTTGGGGATTCCGGTCATTCTATTGGCTCCGGATGGGTCCCGTTGGTCTGGGTATGCCGACCAGATGCGCCTGGGCGCTGATGTTCCTTGGCGACTGCCTCTCAGGGAGGATCTACTGTCCCAAGGGCTGTTCTTCCATCCTGCTTTAGAGTTGCTGGTTTTAACGGCCTGGCTGTGATGGGCCAGGTGCTGCAGTTCTGACGCTGCTGATGGCTAAGGAGTCTACCTCCTAGGAGGTTCTACCTCTGTATGTGGAAAGCACATATATCCTGGTGTGAGTCACCGGGCATTCATCCTCGTTCTTTCTCGGTGGCTTCGTTTCTGACATCCCTTCATGGGAGGTTGAGCAGAAATGGACCTCGAGTACCATCAAGGGCCAGGTGTCAGCCTGGGTGGTCTTCTTTAGCATCCCCTGGTCTCTCATTCCCTGGTGCGTACCTTTTTATTCAAGGGGTTCAGCGTCTGTTTCCACCGGTGCGGTCTCTTTTACCGCCGTAGTATCTCAACTTGGTGATTTTGGTTCTCCAGAAGCCTCTCTCTCAAAATATTCTAGAGATTCCACTGCTTACTCTATCTCAGAAGGTGGCCTCTTAGTGGCTATCACCTCTCCTCTCAGGGTGTCCGAAATGGTGGCGTTATCTTGTCGTACACCTTACCCAGTGTTACACAAGGTTAAGGTGGTTCTTCACCCTTTTTCCATCGTTCCTTTCTCAGATTTCCATTTGAATAAGGACATTTTGTTGCTTTCCTTGTGTTCCTGGTCAGCACATCCTAAGGAATTTTCCTTCTCTGCCCTGGATGTGGTTTGGGGGATTCGGGTGTATTTGGCAGCCACTGAGTCTTTTTGGAGGTCAGACTCGCTGATCACGGACGGGCCAAGAAAGGGGCTGCCTGCTTCTTCTGCGACCATTTCTGGATGGATCAGACAGATGATGACTCTGGCCTATTCTGTCAGGGATCGGGTTCTTCCTTTTCCTGTTACGGCACTTTCTACTTGGTCGCTTAGTGCTTCTTGGGCTTCCTGTCATCAGTCATGCATTGCGCAAGTTTGCAAGGTGGCCACTTGGTCGTCGGTGTACACTTTCACAATGTTCTACGAAGTGGATGTGTTGGCATCTGCGGATGCCTCTTTTGGCCGCAAGGTTTTGCAGGCTGCTGTTTAGATGGTCTATTCCCTCTTGAAGGGGTGTTGTTCGATTTGGGCTCCAGCTTTTTCTGTGTTGAGCTCCTGTTACCTGGTTGGCTCTTGTGTTAGCCTTGGGATTTTTCAGTCCCACCCCTCATGTTTGGCACTGCTTTGGGACGTCCCCATGGTTCTGAATAATGGAGCGCTGTGTCTGTCAATGAACGAAAGAGAAAATGGGATTTTTGTTCATTGACTGACAGACACAGCACCCACCCTTCTAAGGAGTTTTAATACTTCTGACACTGCTTGTTACTAAACTGAAGGGCTATAGCAGAGAGGGGGGTGTATACCACCCAGAACTGTCCAAAGGTGTAGCCAAGTCTTCTTTTTTTTTTTTTTCTGCCTAGTGTCCTACTCCTGTAGGGGGCGGTATAACTTATGGTTCTGAATAATGGAGCGCTGTGTCTGTCAATGAACTCAGAGAAATGGATTTTACAGTAAGTTAAAAATCCATTTTCTCAGCAGTATATAGCAGTCTTGTGACTTCTATCCGTGTCTGCTTAAAGCTTGTAGGAGGCGTTTTTTCATTCTTCTCTGACTGTTTTATGAGGCTGCAGGACCCCTGACCCTTTGTCAGGACAATGCTGATTGGCCCTGTGCTGATCACATGCACTCTCCCAAGAAAAGAAAAAACTCTCTAGCAATAAACACCAAAACTGAGCATGTGCAGAGTTCCCCAAGGCTCTGTACTATCAGGAGATGATTGGGGATAGTGGAACAAGGGGAGGATCAGAAGACAGGATCAAACAGCCTTTTTACACAATGCAGATGATTAACCCCTTAGGTTCCACAGTAGGTATACCAGTCACACTTTACTGTATATACAGACTGATTTTACTGTTGCGGGTTTAGTAACACTTTAAAACACAGTTCAATTGCATACCTGTTCGCTATTTTACCTGCCAAAGCAATGGTAAATTTGACCAGCCGTTCTAGTGACACACACACACACACACACACACACACAACTCTTCTGGTCACTAAGATCATTCTGCTACTTCCTGGATTAAAGGTGCTGATACTAATTCATTGAACAGTGATGACATCAGAAGGTGAATGACTCTGAAACACCGAATACTTTGCCTGTTCATTAAATTAGGAACTTTTAAAATAAGGGTATTATTATTATCATACAGGATTTATATAGCGCCAACAGTTTACGCAGCTCTTTACAATATAAAAGGGAGACAATACAGTTATAATACAATAGAATACAAGAGGATTAAGGTATAGGTAGTATACTTTGATGTCTGCTTCTGCAACCCAAAAACTTCAGCAAACTTCTGTCACCATATAGGCTTGTAAGCATTATGTTTTAAAACTTTGTACGTGTTTCCAATTTGTGCCTATAGCGGCTAGGAGCTGTAGTGTAATAATGGTACTCCTCTGCCTGGCCTGTTTTAAATTTTTCAGGTGGCAGTTAACATTTTTTCTGAATTTGCATTGCACTTACTGCATGTTTTAGATGTTAAAAGTGCTTAATCACTGCTTGATCTGGTGTTCCCTCTACACATGGTTTTGTTGAATACCTTAGGTTAAGTCTCTTCCTCCACCTTCATCCCATGAGAATGTTTCCCCGTGGGGAAGCTGAGCGCTAAGCGAAGCAAAAGCTGTCAACCCGTCCACTGTAAGACAGACCTCAGGTCTATGCCAGTGACGTTGGGCATCTCTTATTCGGCCCTGTGTGATTGAAAATGGAATGGATTGTTTCCCAGGAACATACTTGCATTGTATTGGCTTATTTATATATAAATATGTTCTCTTACAAGGGTAAGTTTTACATTTATCCTAGACTTTAGGGCTATTCGTGTAGTCCGATAAATCGCCTGTCTGACATTCCCTTTTCTTACTGCAGACCCTGACTGAAAAGATTAGTCCCAAAAAATTATATTCCTGACCAAATTTGAGGCTTTCAGGCATGATGGGCACCAAGTATTGTCCTGCAAGATTTTTGTTGCTTCTTTGCTGATAAAATCTATTGTTTAGTAGGAACCCCACTAAAGCTGCACACAGACCCATCAACACACACTGTTGACTGCATTTCTGTCTTTTCAGGGATATAGTCTATTTCAGGTTTATTTTTAAAATTGCTTTTAATTACTTGTGTTGCAATAATCAGGCTGTGCTTTTTTTTTTTTTTTTCCATGAATAGGTCGGCTACAACAACCCCCTCTGGCTCACCAAGGACTTCTCAGCAGAATGTCCACAATCCCCCAGAGTCTTCTGGCTGGAACCCTTTTGATGATGATAACTTCTCAAAACTCACCGCTGAGGAACTCCTAAACAAGGACTTTGCTAAGCTGGGAGAGAGTAAGAGCATTTTACTGTTTTGTATTTATTCCTGTGATTTGGTAGTTTGTTTTTAAGGCCTGGTTCGCATGACTTTTACAAATCAATGGTCTCCGATGAGAGCCGTCTTAACTGGTCTGACACAAGTCAGGCCGACTTTGAAAAAGGTTCCTGCGCTACTTTAGTCCATTTTCAGCCTATTCAGTACCATTGAAGTCAGATCAAAGGCGGATCCTTGTCCTAACCATTCAACTTGTGACATCCAACATTGTGATTACAGCAGCAGGAAAAGGAGTTTGTCACACTAGGATTTTTTTGATTGGACAAAGGACAAGTCGGACAATCTTAAAGTCTGGGCAAAATCATATCCTGTTCATTCAAGTCGGATGGATGTAGGACCGATGTCGCAGGGCAAAGTCGGGTCGACAGTCGTATAACAGTCGTGTCGTACCAGTGTGAACCCAGCCTAAATGAGATGTACATCGTTGCCATTAACGTCCTATCAGCTTGCCCATGCAGACAAAGTAACATTATCCCTGGAAAGGGCATCTCTTAACATCTTTATACTTGCCTTTTCTATGCTCCCTTGCAGCTCCTTCTTTGCAGTCAGTTGCAAAATTTGCTGCATTGGCACCCTGGGGGGGGTCACATATGTCGGTGCCCTGGCCATGTGATGGTCACATTCTATACCATACCCATAAGTGCAAGGTGATCATAAGGATCAAATACCTGCAAGAGCGTACAAGTAAAGTGAGTATATGGAGGTGGGGGCTTTTTCCAGAGCCAGTGTCACGTTGCCCTACATGGGCAAAGTGATGGTGTTTCTCTAAAGCATTTTTACTGCTTCTTAAAGTGATTGTAAAGTCTTGTGGTGTTTTTTTTTTTTTCTATAAAACTAACAAACCTGTTATACTTGCCTGCTCTGTTACAGTGAAGTTGCACAGAGCAGCCCAGATCCTCCTCTTCTCTGTGCCTCTTCTTCTCTCCTGACCCCGCCCTCCTGTTGAGTGCCCCCACAGCAAGCAGCTTGCTACGGGGGGAACTCAAGCCGAGCTGCAGCTCCCTGTGTCCGTTCAGACACACAGATGCGGTTCGGCCCGCCCTTTTCTCTCCTGATTGGCTAACTGAGTTTGATTGACAGCAGCAAGAGTCAATGGTGCCGCTGCTCTGTCTCAGCTAATCAAGAGGGAGAGACGGCCGAGACACTCGTGGACATCACTGGACAGAGATGGGGCTCTGGTAAGTATTAGGGGGGCCGCTGCACACAGAATGCTTTTTTTGGTAATGCATAGAATGCATTAAGATAAAAAAACCTTCTGACTTTACAACCCCTTTTAAGAATATGTCCATAGCTTGACCACTGCTTCCAGGTGTGAGACGAGACCTTCCTGTCTCACACCTGGAATAAAATAGTCAGGCTGCGGGTTGCTCAGCCATTCATAGACAGCTTTGTATTTTCTCAATGAATGCAAAGCTTCCTCTGATTGGCGTCAGAGGCAGGTTGATGATGTCATGATCTCTGACTCTGCCAATCAGAGGGGAAACAGTGCTGTATAATGTATGCAGCTGAGGCTACGTGCAGTCTATACAGTATGCCCAGTGGGTGCATATGTTGGTGGGACTGTAGGTACTAGTTCCAAGCTCGTCCAAATTAACTATTTAAAGTGAAAGTAAAGCTGGAGATCAGCTTTAAACTAAAAGTGCACTCTTAGTGTGTTTGTCAAAACAGTGTTTGTCTATTAAAACACTCAGATGAAAACTCTGTAAAACCTTTAGAAACAGATTTATATGCATATGCAAGTAATTTTTACAATTGGGCATGAAAGGGTTGTAGTAGTGAGTTTTTCTAGAATACTAACATCCAGGCAGGAATATGGCGGTGTCTTCTCCCTCAGTGCTATGTTTATTTCTGATATCTCATTAGCACCCAACAATATGTCTAGCATTGATATTGAGGACTATATTATACAAATCAGTTTGTAATTTTATATTTATTGTCCCTTTCGGGAAATGGAACATTTTTTTGAGGCTTTGGTGTCTCTCTAACGCATTGTTATTGAGATCTTCTGGTGCCGTCTCTCTCATTTCCCGCTGTCTTCTTCTCAGGTAAACCACCAGAGCAACTGAGCAGTTCAGCGGAGGACCTCCTGTCAGGCTTTCCAGCCCCCCCTGCTGTGTCTCAAGCGGATACCTTTGGTCCTTCTCTTTTTTCCAGTGGAACAGGTGATAAATGAATCTCCACTTATAAGTGGACATGTATACATTTTACTAGATGTATGACTCTTTTTATCAATCTGGCTTTTTAATCTCCTTTTTACCCTGCATCTGATTTTATTGGGAACCAGTCACAATAAAAATACTGGAGCTGCCATTGCTGGGATGATCACAAGATCATCCAGACGTCTTGAGGTTGCTGTTGGGCAGTTTTCAAATCTCATACACTTGCTATCATTTTCTGAGTGTGTGAGGTCAGGCAGTGCCGATCAGTTTTCTTATTGCCACTAATTCTCTTGACACTCCAGCTGAAGTATAAGGCTCAGAAAAAAATTAGAGTTAAATAAAGGTAAATGCAAGACTTCCATAAGTAAGCTTGCAAAATCAGAAAGAAAAGACCACTTAGATACTTGCATAAACCTGGTTGTGACTGGTTCTCTTATTTTTTTTAAGGTTTAATCAAAGTATATTAAGAGGAACCTGTCAACAAACATGTCTCAAAGTCTGTGCTCCAATGAAAATGACTACATTTTGACTTTATTTCCAGGTCCATGATGTCACTAGCTGTGAAGCATTTTGGGCTTCATTGTGCTGTTACTAGTATCCAGCCTAAAGTGAACCTAAATGGTGACACTTCACCACCTTTCCCCCAACACAATCGAACACTGCTTTTACCTACCTTTGTTTTACTCCCCCACCTTTCTATTTACGCACAGGAGTCTAAAGAGAAACCCCTGTTAAAGCTCCATTGTGTTGATTTTAGCTTACCCAGGGCTAAGGACTCTACCCCTGCTCCCATGTGAGACACCCAGTGCTGCTTTTATGGGAGGAAGGGAACTGTATGAATCCCATACCTGAAAGTACTATGTAATTCGTATTTCTGTAGACAAACAGAGTCAGTGTAATGAAGAGAAAGTAAATGTACATGGGGGGGTGAGGATTCTTTAAAGTGACACAATATACTTACCATTGTATAAACTATTATATACCGTATTTATCGGTGTATAACACGCACTTTTTCCCCCTGAAAATAGGGGGAAAATCGCGGGTGCGTGTTATAGGCTTACAGCGTACCTCGGAGGGGAAGGAAGGGGGGATGAGTGTCGCCAGAATTCACCGAGCCATCATCTGCTCTCCACTTGGCTCTCGCGTCACATACACAGTCCCGCCACCGGCATTGGACCAGTGTTCTGTCTATCACAGGAGCTGGTCCAATGCCGATGGCGGAGGCAGGACTGTGTATGTGACTGCCGACTGAGAGCCGAGTAAACCGATGACGGCTCGGTGATTTCCTGCGAGAGATGAGAGTTGGTGAGCTGCATTGATGGCGGAGATGGGCGCAGATTAGGCTGCACCGAAGCTGCAGATGGGCGCAGACTAGGCTGCATTGATGTTCACTGACCATTATTTTGCTTCAAAGTGGTTTATTTTAAAAAAGTTTTTTTTCCTGAAACTTCCCTGTTAAATTGGGGTGCACGTTATATGCCGGCGCGTGTTATATGCCGATAAATACGGTAATTAGCACTTCAGCAGCTTGTTGTTGAAAAGCCACTGCTTCGGTCCTCCCCAGCTACTGCTGGTATGCCATGCTTTTCGGTGTGTAAAATGCATGCTACCTTGCTGCGCAATGTGGTTTCTCCTGCCAGCTTGCGTCACTCCACAAAACCAGTGGGCAGTGGGGGTAGCAGGTATTTGACTCGTTCAAAATGTTGGATACCTGCAGCGACCTGGGGGCAAAGAAGCGACTGCTTTTCAACACATGGACCTCTGGAAAAGTAAGTATCTTGCCTCTTCAATTACAGGCTGCCTTGTGGGTAGAAGTGACCCTATGGTAATTTTATAGCCAAGGCACAGATATATTTTTAAGAGTTGTAACATGCAGTGTAATTCTGAGACATGTTTGTTCACTGGTGACAAATTCCTTTTAAAAAACAAAACATGATTCGACTTCTTTGCTTCTTTTAAGAGAATGATAATCTAGGCTGTAGACTGTGCTGAAGAAGATGATTATGTGTAGAAATAAGCAAGAAGCATAATTATTGTAATGTAATGCCCGCAACATACAACTGAATCCTTAATTGGACTTATACTAACTATAAAAATGCCACTTTTGGTTATTTCTGTCTGGAGTGCTGTAAGGAGCAGCCCACTGTGCCAATTAATTAAGTCTCTGCATGATGCCTGCACATTAAATGGTAATGGGGACCTTTGGAGGATCTGTATGCGTCTGCCACTTCTCAACTATCTGTCTCACTTGTCTTTCTCTTTTCTGTTTTTCTACTCTGCTTCTTCCGTGTGTTGCCCAGCTGCGGATAAACCTGCAGACGTGCAGGGTCAGGATCCCAGCCCTCCATTGCACAAAACGCCTGACCCATTCTTACCTCTCCCTCTGTCTGATGCTCCAGGTAAAACACAGCGATGAGGAAACATCACAAAAGCAGGATTTCTGATGCTGCTCCATGAGGATTTGTTTACTTCGCTCATACTTTCCCATGGTGTCTCTATAATGTTAGATGTGCTGCCATAAATCTACTTTTCATTTTTAATATGGAATGTTTTGATTGTATTTGAAATCGCATTCAGTAGGTCAAGAGAGCCTCATGATGGCATAGGAGGTGATCTGTGAAAACTTAAAGGATAAGTTCACTTTTTGCAAAAAAAAAAAAAAAAAGGCCATTTTTTGCAGGTAAAAAATAGTGCATTTTATTATTTTTTTTGGAGCCTGTAAAGCATTACATGCAGGTCTCCAGCAGATCTGCCAGTGTATCCGCTTACCCATACGGCCCATATGGGTAAATAGATACAATCTGACAGGAAGCATAAATGAACTACCCACAGGGCTCCACAGCACCACGGTAGTTCATTGAAAACTACAAGCTGACAGCCGCAAAGGCTGGCAGACCTTATCATTTTCCATGCCCTGAGCCCTCTCGAACACTGATGCAGGCGGGCGGAGCCCTGCTCGGCCACACTTTTTTTTTTTTTTTATAAATTGTGATAGCGGGTGAGGAGGGAGAAGAACCCCGCTAGCTGTCACATCAGGGAGGTGCGGGGCCTGGTCCATTCATAACATGAACCTGAATAAGGGGGTGACATGTAACATGTTACGAAAAGTGAACTTATCCTTTAACAAAAGAACCTCCCCATTCAGATTTCAACTATTACATCTGACATAGAAGTGAAGTGGGGGTTCTGTGGGTGACCGCTCACGTTTTCTTTGATTTATTCAAAACCGTCCCCGTAGTATTCAGTTTATTGTATATACAACACAAAAGTGACACTGCGGCAGATGAATAAAGTATTGTGCATATTTGTGTTGCTGTGACACCTGCCACCCCTATAGAGGTAAAAGTGGCGTGACCTTTTATGAAAAGAGCAGTTAAATATTTTTATTTCTTTTTTTTTTTAAATGTTAATGTAAATTTAAAATTTGTGCTGATATGACTTGCTCTGTGTAGTGGAATTTTTTGCATTCGATTATTGCCAGCGGCTATAGCTGCCAGCAGTAATTGTGTTCTGCCGGCAGGGAAGGCTCCCTGCCAGCACAACACAATAGTTCTGCGGGAGGGATTAGAACTATGTATGAGCAGGCTAATTGTACCCAAGTCATTCCATCGGTCAACTTGGGTACAACCAGCATGTCGCATTTTTAGGATGCAACTATTGCCAGAAACTATAGCTGCTAGTAATATTCAGTGTTCTCCTTGCAGGGACAACTCTCTGTGCCTCTTCCCCGCCAGGAAAACACAATAGCTCCACGGGAGGGATTCCCCCGTCAACTCTGACAGTCTTTATGGGGGAATTGAGCGATTTTCTTTCTTGCAACATGTATTTGCAGGAATGAAAATTGTATCATCTATGGTCTGCTTAAGGGACAACCTGATAGCTTATAAATGAAGTGGATTGTTTAGATGTGTCCTTGATTAACATAGCTATTGGTAAATCGAATAGAGTTTGTACAAATCTTATATAATCAGATGGCCAGCTTTAGGGTATATGCAGACCTTTCTGCTGCATTACCAGATACATGATAACCAGTGGCGGCTGGTGGTATATTTTTATTTTTTGGGAGGGGGGGGGCGGCAAACAATGAACCCACAGCCCCCCTTCCCCCGGTCAGGTCACCCAGGGCACTGTGTCCCCAGCCTACTCTTTTTTTGAAGCATATTAGAGCTTCTGGCTCTAATCACATGCTTAAAAAAATTTTAAAAAAAAACCCCCATTGGTATCCATGCACCTGACACCCCGCAAGTGGATAAGGGGGCCGGACGCAGTGATGGGGGGGGCCCCTGCGCCCTGTTTTACTGGCCACCACTGGTGATAACATGCATTGTGATAAGGCATCCCATTCAATTTGCAGATTTAATGCACTCAGTTTTTTTTTTTTTCTCAATTGCAGAGCACCACAACACATTGATCATTCACATCTCTGTGTTGTGGTGCGCTGATTAGGTGAATTGACGTGTCATTCAGAATGAATGCTATCCTGCACTGTGGTGTGCATGTAAAAAAACACACCTTTTGCCACAGTGAACATTTCTGAAACTGGCTTTGAGGTATTTGTACGTTAATGAGTCACCTGCTTGAGATATTCTAGTTAAAGTAACTATACACTTTGGAAATGATTGTTTTCCTAATGGTAGAAGGTCAGGTTGTTGTACTTTGTTATATACTTGGAAACCATTTTTTTCCTATGTGTCCCATTCCAACTGCAACACAGCCCAGGGCTGCGATAAAATGCAGACATGCTGCATTTTATCGCAGCACACCATGCTCAATCACACAGCAATGTATAGCAACACAGCACATCGCACTGCTGTATTTTTCTGTAAACGAAGTGTACATTTTGTATTTTTCGAATACAATTCGTACAAAGCGCAAAAAAAAAAAAAAAAAGGGAGCCGTATGATGTGCTGAATTGCACATCAAACTGCCCCCTTCCTCAGCAGGCAATGAAGAGCTGTCACAGCGGTAAAGCGCTCTGGCAGCTCTTAGTTGTGTGTGAATTCAGTCTAAGTCACAATACTAACCACACAATGTAGAGCTCTATCCAAAGGTTTCCTAAACAAGTTACATTTCATTAGTTTTTCAGATGTAACCAGTGGACACCCCCACTTACCATTCTAGTTTGTCAATGAAGACTGATCGTCCATTTGTCCAATCATGGTCAGGCTTTGGAGTGGTTATTCAAGGCAAGGTCTAGGCATCCTAATATGAAGGGATTCATTTGGCCTGCTTTTTCTTGTCCTAATATGGTTTACATTGTTTTGATGAACGTCCGTTTATATATTTTAGCTCTTGTATTGTGCCGTTATATCTGCATGAGCAGGCTGTGATTTCAGATTTCTTTTGCAGGCACACTTTAGATCAGACCTGATATTGCAGAACTATTCAGGGATAAAAGATCAGCTGGATAATCATGTTCACCAAAGAATGGCTTCTATGTATAGTGACTAAGCCTAAGCTGCCCATACATGGATCATTTGGCCAGTTCAGTAGGGACCAGCCAGATCCATGTATGAGCTAGCTGCTTGTACAACTTGTGTACAACCACCCTGTCAGGTTTTTCCTAAGCAATTAGTGCCGCCGGCTATAGCTGGCAACACTGATCATTGTATTCTGTTGGCAGGGACAATAGCTCATCAAGAGTGATTCCCCCATCCATTGGTTGAATGAAAAATAATCGTGTATGGGCCTACATTACTCCACATCTAAACCATGCTGCAGGTGTAATTGTGCATTATATTGATAATGGCTTTCGTACCGAACCTAGAGTAGTATGTGGCAGGTGGAATTTGACACGTAACTATTAGCAACTTCTATGCATATATTTTTAAAGCCCAGTTGAAGTATTAGAAATCGATATGCAGTAAAATACACTTTAAACTAACAACTGACACTCTCATGTAGCAGTTGTGGAGGGTATCTAAAAATAACTGTGCTGCGTCCGATAGACCCCAGAGTTGGACCCAGTGCACGCTGTAATGGAACGCCTCCTCTACTCTGCAATACATGTCTATATGATGACCCTTGTACTGATGGTTGTGGCTGTTACTCAGCTCTGTCAGCGTAGGGCACTGCAGTGAGGGCTGGAAGCAGCATTTTTAATGAGTAACATAGCAATAAACATCTCCTATATAAGGCATACATTACAGAAATCAATACAGCAATAAAATTGACATTTTTTAAGGTATTTTATAGCAAAACCCCTTCACAAAGCAGAACATGTGAAACTACAGGACTATAAAGACATAAGAAGGTGCGAAACGTTGGTTGTGCTTTAATTGGTTTTCGTAAGCCAGAATCTGCTGATCTCCGCATGTATTCACAGAGTGTCTCATTTATCAAAGTGTCAAAAGCAATAGCTACCTGAGCTGTCATATATCATCCAATCAACTTAAACCCTGCCTTGGAAAATAGATGAAAAGTTTCAGTCATACTAATTTTTCAATACTGACTCTTCTTACTATTTTAGATAATTAAGGCTTTGTTTTGTATTGTTTGAAGTGTTTGAAATCTAAAACTATCGGCATACTCTGGGCCTAATTTAAAAACTTTGTGTAATTTCTTATAGTAACCAATCAGATTAAAGCAGTATTAAACCCAAAACCAAAAATGTAATATATTGGCTTACCAATCATTAGATATGGTGGCTGAATTTGTTCTTTTGTTTTTTTTTGTTTTTTTTTTAAAGGGTAACTTTTTAGAAAAATAATAAATGCTTTTTGCAGAGTAAAAATTTTTTTTTTTTTATTTATTGGAAGCCTGTATGTATTATACCCGTGGGTGCAATGCAAGGCTCATGCAGACTGTCTTTGTAAGCTGTTTGCTCGTACCCTGTACAGACAGGCAGTTGTACAATGACAGGAAGCATAAATGAACTACCCAGAGGGCTCAACAGCACCCTGGTAGTTCATCGAGAACTACAAGCCGACACCGCTTGTAGTTTCCCATTCACAAAACTCTGTGAATGAATGATGGGGCAGGGTGGGGGAGAAGATCCCCGGCCTTTTATTCCATCAGGGACTCGGGAGGGGGGACAGCTGCAGCAGCAACTTCTTACGTGTTACACCCTGAATACAGACGTAATGTTATAAAAGGTGAACTTGTCCTTTTAAGGCTTTTTCCCAGTGTTTTCTGGTGATCTGGCAAGTAAGACACCTTCTGTATTAGAGGGCCACCACTTTGGAAGAAGGAGCAACTTTGGACAGCAGCATTGTCAGTCTGGGGGATTGGAGTGTTGGATGTACTAGCAGATTTAGATACATTAACAAATTGAAGCCAAACTCCAGCGAACACTTTATAAGTAGTTACAACAAAAGGTTTTGTTTCTTTTGGGATCAGTGTAAGCACCCCTGTTAGTAGTAAATAGTTTGCCTCAACACTCTATCTGCTACATCTGCAGGACAGCTTGTTCTGTTGAAAACTGACAGATTTGCTGGATCATCAAGTGAAAATAAAAGAGCCTAAAAAAACTATTGCAGCCATCACATATATGGGTTTGTAAGCTACAATATAATATTCTTTTGGGTTTATTACTACTTTAAGGGCTCATTCACACCATTGCAGTGCATTAATGCAGGCAACTAAATCTTACCAAAAAAGGAGGTGTATATAACATTTTTGGCAGCACACCACAACATCCTTTGGAAAGGTACTTTGGGGTGCCTTTCAGTGTAAATGGCCCCCTATCGTGCTAACATGCTTTTCGGTAATGTTTGCTTTCATTGCTCCAGCGCAGTAGTGTGAATGGGTCCTTAAACTTGCTATGGATTACGATTGCTGAACCTAACTGAGTTCTCTAGGTCAGTACAGAAAATGTATGTAACATACAATTTGATAAATGGCACTCAGTGCACTATTACCTGGCTATCTATAAAATCCCTTTTTGCCTCTTTAAATGCGTGTTATCTCCTAAGCTTTGCTGCCTACTTATAAATGTTCTTTTGTATCCTCCCACCCTTCTCTCATTTTTTTTTTTTTTTGCCTGACCCAGAGAAATTGATTGAGGGTCTAAAATCTCCAGAGCCCCAGCTTCTGCTTCCTCACCTTGTACAGCTGGCAGATCCCTTTGGGAGCACCTCCGAGGCTGTGAATGGTAAATACTGAGAAATGGGCTTCTTAGACTAGACAGTTCATAATTGATATTAAAGTGTGCCTCCTTACCATGGACAACAGAAAACCTTTTGTTCACTTGACCAACCTAAAACTTTGACTAAGCTTAAGCCAGAAGACGTATTTGCTATTAATGAGAACCTTTCGGGTCTCTAAATGCTTAGTTGTCAGGTCCCTTCTAAAGAGAAAAGTGTATGCTCACATCTCTGGTATCCCATTTCTCATACTTCTCTGTTTCAGACTTGCAGCCTCACAAAACCTCTTTGGCATTCAACTCTCGGGAATGTCAGCTGCCTGTGTTCCCTTACAAATGCTGGTACCTCCCTTTGGACCAGTAGCATAACTGGAACCTTCAGGGCCCCGATGCAAGAAATCGTGAAGGGACCCCCAGCCAGGGACCCTCCCTCTGAGCCTGACGGCGTAACGCCAGGGTTCGGGTGCAAGTGCAACCTTTGTATCCTTGGTAGTTCCACCACTGGTGTCAGTAGTATTTTTATTTTTGCTATTTTATTCTTTTTACCTTACCTGTACAGAGCTTACCGATCATTCACAAACTGAAGCAGTTTACTATGCCTCAGTTATGAATGGACAGTCAATCAGTGATTGGTACGCATACTGACTCTCCCTTCAGAGAAGGAAGTCGCTGGTAAATGACACATTTACTAACCCCTTTCCCGCTCTTCATCCTGACACATTCCCTGCAGCAGCCGGCAGGATGGGGGAACCCGGCAGAGTGGCGTAGAGGAGGATGGCTGGAAAGAGCACAGGGATACTGGAGAGAACAAGGGGGGCAGCAGAAGGAAACTGGATGGGAGGAACGGCAGGGACGGCTGCATATAGAGGAATCAATCTCAAGTTTCCTCCTGCTGAAAGCCCGCTTCTCCTCCTCCTTCCTCCCACAGCCACTCGGTAGCTGCAGGAGGAAAATGGAGAGATCGATTCCTCTATATGCAGCCGCCCCAACCACTCCTCATATCCAAGTATACAAGGGGGCCGCGCTGGACCCCGTGGCAGCATGAGGCCAGGTCGAAATTGCATCCCCTGTATTTACACCCCTGCTTTGATCCCTACCTCAATGTAGGACTCTGCAGTGGCGTTTAGGGTTGATGGAAGCACTCTGCAGTCTGCAGTGATGTGTAGGGCCGATGGCAGGAACCAGGGTGTGATGGGGGACACTCCTGGAAGTGTTGAACCCTGAAGAGGTTTTTCGAGATAGCAGCTCTGGAATATAGGTTAGGATAGGTGAGAGAGACGTGCCACTGGAGCGATGTGTATACGCTGCTTCTTCTACTGCAGGGGACATGCTAGCTTAGATCACTTGGAGACCTTTCAGGGTCCCTTTTAATGTATCTCAACTCTATCCAAAAACAGAAATATGTAGGCTCTCATTGCATACCAGCTTCTAAAACTGCTAGTTGCCTGCCTTTCATGCTGTTTCTGTGGCCTCATTTTTTTTTTCAAGTCTGTGGTCTCCAAACTGTGGCTTGAGGGCCGGTTGTGGCCTTTTGCTTGCCTTTGTCTGGTCCTTGAGACACTATTCCTTCTATTGACGCCAATGAAAAGCCTTCGATCCTTTCACTAACACCATTTTTTCCACTGACACCAACAATAAGACCTAATTCCTCCCACTGACACCAATGATGGTGCGCTGTTCCTGCCACTAATACCAATGATGGGGCACTATTCCTCCTTCTACCGACCACATTTTTTAAATCCCACTGACCACCAAGCATGCGACATTGTGGACTCCCATTTGATGCTGGGAAATTTTCCACTCTCACTAGCCACTGTCCGGTCTCCCTAAAGTCTGAAAAGCAGTAAACTGCCGTTTTGTTTAAGAAGTTTGGAGACCCCTGCTTTAAGTCATTGCCTTGTAACAAGAATATAGTTCAGTAGTTATGGCTTCACTGTGACTGTGCCTGATGAATTCTTGTTTTGACAGCCAGGCAACTAGGACATTAAGCTATTAAAAATGTTTATGGCTTAATCATACTTATGCATTGATGTCAAATGCACGTTTTTACCATGCGTTAACTCACAGCACACACAGTACTATGGCGTGTTGCATTGCACTTTTATTCATTTTTAATGGCGCCCAATGCACCAATATAGTAGCGGACAACACATTCACATTACGGAGCAACATAATGCACATTGCGTACATTGTGGTGTACTGCATTTAAGGAAAAATTAGATTCTGTTTATTGTAGTGCATTGGCAGCCCTATTTAAAATTGTCTGTACATTAGTGTGTGACGTAATGCATTTTAACGCAATGTTAAGATGCAAATGGGCCCTCAAAGCTATTTATGTAAAAATGTGTGTTTTCCGTGTGTCCCATTCAAACTGCCATGCTGCCTAGTGCTGCGATAAAATGCAGACATGCTGCATTTTATCGTAGCGCACTGGCCCCGAATTGCACTGCAGTGTCAGGCAGCACACTGTGCTTTTGGACATTGCAGTGAATGAACTGTACAATTTGTACACCTTAAGCTCATTCAAAAAAAAAAAAATGGGAAGCAGTATGATGCAATGATTCGTGGACCACACTACCCCCTAGCGCAGCCTGCAACACAGAGCGGTAACCCGCTCCTGACACTCTGCGTTGCAGTGTGAATGGCCCTAAATAGAAAAATATAATAATAATAAAAATGTTTTGCTTTCATATAATCTGAAACATTTAAAACTTTATCTATCTTTTAAAGCTATGGTGGAAATTTTAGAAGCCTGGATGGCGTTTTATTGCTGAGATTTCCTATAGAATTAAAAAGTGGTCCTTGGAGAGCAGGATCACATCTACAAAATAATTTTAAATTGCGACAGGGTTGTCCAACCTGCAGCCCACGGGCCACATGTGGCCCAATACGGCTATGAATGCGGCCCAACACAAAATCGTAAACTTACCTAAAAATGTTAAAATGTGTTTACACTGCGTGAACACATATGGCCAAAGAAAAAAATTACAGTGTCTCTTTACTGGACTTATCAGTTTTATCCTTCCAAAGAAAAATCTACCACTCTTCACAATCACCCCTTAATCATGTCATCAGTTTTCGGTAGCACCTATATTTGTGAGCAATTATTTTAAAGGATGAAGCACACAAAGGGAAAAATTAGAACCAAAATATCTGATGAGCACTTTGAGAATTAATTAAAAATTTGCTACTACATCCATCGAACCAGATATTGATGTGTTGGTTTATCAAAATCAGTGTCACATATCGCACTAGCTTTATGTTGCTCTATATTACTTTTATAATAAAAAATATTACAAAAAATGACATTTTTATTACTCTGGTCCATTATCTATATCAGTGATCGGTAATTTGCGATCTGCCCTTTTCTGCTCATCGGCTATCCTTATTGTTAGTGTATTTTATGTGTGGCCCAAGACAATTCCTCTTCTTTCAATGTCGCCCAGGAAGGTAAAGAGGTTGGGCACCCCTGCTTTAAGATCTAATTATCAAATGTCAAGTAGAGACCGGTCTTCTCTCTCTGTTGTCTTTAAGCTCAGTAAAGTTCTGATATTATAACTTGCAACTGTTGTATGTTTCATTTCCATTTTATATATCACATGGATGTTTCCTAGATAGATAAACTGTACAACCAAACAAATACATTTTAAAACTGAGATGCTGAATATTTACCTCTTTATGACCACAGTCTTTCTGGTTGTATGACTATTTAGAATTCGGATTAAAGAGAACCTGTCCTAAGAGCTAATTTCCAAGTGACAAGCAGGTAGTGTAAAAGTTAACTAGTAGTAACAAGCTTTATGGCGAGTCAAAGCCCTTGCTAAGTTACACTGGACTTCATTTGGTCCCTTATATAAAACGAGAAGTGAACAGACTATTCTTAATACATACAGTGCTTTCACATGATGGTCACGTCAGTAAAGAGATTGTGACATGTGTCAATGATGGAAGGAATGACAGGCAGATGTATTGCTGCCTATTACTCTTTGTAATCTGTCCATCTGTACTATCACTAATTGGTCTGTTGGTCTTTTTCAAACTTCATTTTATTTTCTTGTGTTCTATTTCCCTTCTCTGTCTTTACCATTTTCTTTCTGCACTACGCTGGTGTTCTGCCGCAATTTTTCTTTGATGTGCCAGGAAAAACTGAACCTGTGGTGGAGAGCCTCATTCCAGGGCTTGAGCCTCCTATGCCCCAGCGCCTCTCATCCCAGGCTGACTCCATTGCTTCAAATCGTACAGGTTGGTGGTGGGCTTCTTAACCATGATTTTTGCTCTCGGCATAGATACTGGGTTTCTTTGAATGTTCAGCCCCATTAACCAGATGCAAATCCTTCAAAAGTAGAGAAATGTGAAATTAGACTGGTTGCTTGCCACAGCGAGCCAGGTAATTTCCTTTATTCTTTACAAACACTGTAAAAACACATTATAGTGATTTCTGATTTTAAAAAAATACTTTATATGGGCAAAAGTATGTGGACACCCCTCCCATTTGGTTTAGTTTTGGTTTTTACAGTGGTACTGTTTAGGGCTGCAACTAACGATTATTTTCATAATCGATTAGTTGGCCGATTTATTGTTTCGATTAATCGGTTAATAACCTTAAAAAGTGTGGTGTATAATTTAGTTAATATGTAAAGTTTTTTTTAAAAAAAGGCAATTTATTCTTAAAGCGGTTCTTCACACATTTTTTAAACTTCATCTCCGTGGCTTCTATATATAGCACCGAGTGCTATATGGATCTCTTTTTTTTTTTTCCCCTAACTTACGATATGTGTCCTTGCCTTTGTTCGGTCCCTGCGGCTGTGGGCGGGGACTTTGCGGGTATTTTCATCATTTCCTCTGTTAGCCGCACTGTCTCCTGGGATCTCGTGTCATTCATTCCAGGAGTCAGTGCGGAGAGCCGCCGTGAAATCTCGCGTGATTTCAACAGACGTGACGTCATTACGCCCGCCACATCTCCTATCGATCTTTCTTTTTGTTTCTGATTATCCCCGTTGCCATCACAACGGGACGGGACTTCCTACGACGCCGCCCGTTGTGATGGCAACTTGAGCTCTTGACGGCGCTCCGATTTGTGTTTACTGCGCATGCGCGAGATCTGCGCTAGAACGGGCGGTGCATGCTGGTCGATCAGCAGCACCGTATCCCTGAAGAGAATGCCTGTGGGCTTCACATGCCCACAGGCAAGATGAAAACCGTTAACAGGAAAGTTTATGACTTTTTTTTTTTTATTGGAGAAAACTGAGAGCAGTAAGCTCTAATTCCGGAACAAGTAAGTTTGATATTTACATTTTTTAAACATTATCAGTTTGCCAAAAAAAATAAAATATGTGGAGAGAGTGAAACCCCGCTTTAAATATCTCTATGCAGTGGTAAATATAAATAACCAACTATATGGTTAGGGAGCAAAATATCTAATCCACTCTGAGAATAACAGACAGAAGAGATATACTGTATATACTATTAGAGGAGATATACTGTATATACTATTAGTGGAGATATACTGTATATACTATTAGTGGGATATACTGTATATACTATTGAAGGGTGAATCTGGTAAATATCAAACTCAGAGATCAAATTTTTTTATTTAAAAAACAATGTTTTCCTTTAAAAAAAAAAAGTAATTTTAAGAATGTTCGTTCGATTTTCTAATCGTTAGTGGGGTCAAATCGACATTCGTTTTCAACCATAGTGACGGGTAAATTTGGAAATAATAAAAAATTTCTTGGTCAAAGGAATTTTCAGACAGAGTATGTAGTTTTCGTTCAGAAATTGCATTCATTTTAAAAACAGAATGTTAAAAACATGTGAAAATTTCAAACAACATTCTTTTATTCAGCGAATGTACAAAGATTTTTCGTCTGAATATTCTGGTCTGAAAATGAATCGGTGTGTCCAGCGTAAGGCTCGGTACACACCTATGCAGTTTGCCTTTGATCTGTTTCTGCAGTGCTTTTTGCTGTGCGTTTTGATTTTTGCGCACGTGATTTTGCTGCGATTTGCGTTTTTTGCTTCTTTTTTTTTTTTGGCCAATTTGTTGTTGGGCAGATTAAAAAAACACAAATTGCTGCAAAAACGCATTACATGCTTATCTGCAGCTTTTCCATTGAAGTATATTGAACCAAAAAAAGCACTGTTTTGCGTTAAAAAAAGTCCCTGACCTTTTCCAAATACGCAGCGGCTGAAAAAAGCATAGATGCGAATGTGTCCCATAGGAAACCATGTAAATGAACTGTAGTGCGTTTCTGCAAAAAGCACCAAAAAAACACATAGGTGTGAACCAGGTCTAAGACGTTTAGTAACATAATTAGGTTAAAAATAAAAAATAAAAATAGCCCTTTATAGTACAAAAAAAAGCAGATAATCACTACTGTAAGGGGCTCATTTTTTTACTGTAGACCTGTGAAAATAATATTTACAGTAGCGATTTGTTCTTTTTGTACTAGAAAGGGCTCATTTTAGTTTTTTTTAATCCCATTATGTTACTGGCCGATTAATCGATTGTGAAAATAATAATCGATTAATTTCATTATCGATTAGTTGTCGATTTAATCGATCAGTTGTTTCAGCCCTAGTACTGTTGATTCCAAAAAATGTTTATACTGCGCTATCCCAACAAAATTAATATATAAGATTCAACTTATAAACTAAGAACTAGCTGCAACTAATAAATGCAAGACACATGCATTCAAAACTACACACCAAATATTAAGCTGTGCTATAAATTAATTTAGAATTCCCTACCCAAACCTTTGCAAGTTATAGGTATACAATTGTGCATATATGAAATATCATTCACTAACACCAGCTTAATATTTGGTGTCTAGTACTGTTGATGCCATGGCATACAAGGGCATTGTGGACCATTGTGTGTTTCCAACCTTGTGGCAACATTCGAAGGTGGGCCTTTTAGGCTCCATAAGTCTGACTTCACCTGTGCACAAAGTTAGCTTCATAAAGACATGGCCTACACAGAGCCCTGACACCAACCTTTTTCACTAATTGAAAGGAAGGTCTTCTCTTCCAAAATCAGTACCTGGTCGCAAATGCTCCTTTGGACTGAATGGGTACAAATTCCCAGGCACACTTCAAATCTTGATGAAAGCCTTTCCAGAAGGAGAAGTTGTTACAGCTGTAAAGGAAGGGCAAATGAAAATTCAACTAGTTCCTTTATGTATGAAGGTCATTGGTCCACAAACTATTGGACATACAGTGCAACAGCTTGAAGCTGGGCTAATTTTGGGCAAAAGCTTACATTTTCCTAGTTTTTTGTTACATAAATGACTGCTACTGACATCTTTGTATTGAATCCTTAGCTCTAGCCCATCCAACAAAGCCATATTTTTAGGCAGGCAGGCTTGTAAATGTTGACTATAATCTTTGAAATGTATAGGATTCGCACACCGATCAGCCATAACTTTATGACCACCCAGCTAATATTGAGTAGGCTCTCCTTTTGCCACTAAAATATTCCTGACCTTTCCAGGCATGGATGCCACTTGACCTCTGAAGGTATGCTGGTATCTGGCACTAAGCCAACAATAGCAGACCCTTTTAAGTCCTGTAAGTTGCAAGATGGGGCCTCCCATGGATCGGAGTTGTTTTTTCCACTACGTCCCACAGATGCTCGATTGGATTGAGATCTGGGGCATTTGGGAGGCCACATCAACGTCCCAAACTCATTTGGGTTGATTTACTAAAGGCAAGTATACTGTGAACTGCAAGTGCACTTGTTCCAGAGCTTAGTAAATTTGGTAAAGCTTCACTTTGCACAGAATGCTCAATCACATGCAAGGAAAAAAAAACGCATTTTTACTTGCACATGCTTGGATGATAGAAATCAGCAGAGCTTCTTTTTATTTCAGAGCTTCCCCTCAGATCTAGAAAAACTGCACTTGCAGTTCACAGTATATTTGCCTTTAGTAAATCAACCCTGTGTTCCTCAAACCATTCTTAAACCATTTTTGCAGTGTGGCAAGGTGCATTATCCTGCTGAAAGAGGCCACTGTCATCTTGGACTACCATTTCTTTGAAGGGGTGTACTTTGTCAGCAACAGAGTTTATGTAGGTGGTACATGTCAAGTAACATCCACATGAATGGCAGAACCCAAAGTTTTCCAGCAGAACATTGCCCAAATGATCACACTGCCTCTGTCGGCTTACTTTCTTCCCATAGTGCATCTATCTATTCCCCAGGAAAGCACAAAATAAAGGATATGTCACCAGGATCTCCAAAAAGGGCCCAACGCTTTATTTGACAATCTCATCACAGCTAAAACGGTGGGGTTGCGCAGGACCCCTTTATCAGGCATGTGAGACGTGATGTGAACATCAGTGTCAGACCCTTTTTTGGAGATCCTTGGTGTGCTGTTGACATTGTTGAGACTTTGTTCTGAGCGTTTCCAGCTGGTGGTCGTTACAGCACCTATTTAACCTAGTTCAGCAACGCACACACAACCAGCCATCCACATGATGTAAAAGAAAACATGATTCATTAGACCAGGCCATCTTCTTTCATTACTCTGTGGTCCAGTTCGGATGCTCAGGTGCCCATTGTAGGTGCTTTTGTTTGTGGACACAGCTCAGCATTGGCACCCTGACCGGTCTGTGGCTACACAGCCCTATACACAAAAACAAAAATGTGATACCCTTTTTTTTTTTTCTGCTTTCAACACATCAACTTCTTGCTGCCTAAGATATCCCACCAACATTCTGATGCAATTGTAATGAGATAATCCAGTGTTATTCACTTAAATTATCAGTGGTCATAAACGAATGGTTGGTGTATTTCTGACTGAAGCCATTAGTAGACGACTCGGCTCAAATAATCCTAAAAAAATTAGCTTCTCGTCAATCAGTAGATAGCATGGATTTAATTCTTAACAATGTTGAATATGAATGGTGATAAATGGTACAATCCACCTTAAGTTAAAGAAAACCTGTCTTTAACAGAAAAACATATAAAGTGACCTCCTATGAAAATCTAGTTTCTTTAAGTAACTAGTTTCAATAGTTACTTTGCTGCCATGAAACATGAAGGCGATTGCAACGAAACTGCTGCTCTAATCTGTATTTAGTGTTCTAAGGGCGTACAAAAGCCGGAGCAAGGTCCGTTTAGTGAGGAACCCATAAAAGGTTTCCTGCCTTTTTCCATAATTAGCTATTGATTTAATTAGCAGTTTAGTGTGGTGGATATGGATAAGCCAGATCGGCACCCTCTACACTTGGAGTTATTGGTTGACTTTCTTGCCTGGAAAAAGAGATTGGTTATCGTGGGGCAGATGTAAATGTGTCCTATTAGAGAGGTGTTGGAGAGAGAGGTTATCTGAAGCCGCACTTGGCATTTTAGTGCATAGGTTGCATATACTGTATCTGAGTAGGCTAAGACTAATAGGCATTGCCTTCTATAGCTGACAATGTTCTCTTCTCTGAGCTCTGTTTCCTTCACCCAGAGGTTAGTAATTCCATTAACAAAAGCAATATTCTTTTGTACTAACATACTGCTATCTTTTTAATGCTGCACTTTGGGATCTTCAGACTCTCTCACTGGGGAGGACTCTCTTCTTGACTACTCTATTTTATCTAACCCTGCGGCTGACCTTCTTGACGAGTTTGCCCCTGTAACTCTTTCTGCTCCAACATCCGCAGGTAACAATTTATAATGTATGTGTAAGAAGCCGTCATTTTTCTTACATTTCATTCCACAAGTTGTCTGTGTGTATGATGGTATAGCTGTATGCGTTAATCGTGCCGTTTCCATGTCATGCAACCTGTTTAGTGAGTCAAACTCTTGACACGCTTGTCAAGCGTGATTTCTATCTGTGAGTTATGCCAGGACCAGATGACTATTTTTTCAAGAAAATGATTTAATTAGAATGGCATCAAAACTGTGTAGGATCTATAGAATCTGTTGTCCTGGGATCAACCTTTGCAGATGATCAGAAACAATCTTAACGTGCAAACTGTGTTCATCTGCAGCATTAAGTCATGTTTCATGAGGTTATAACCAGGTAGATTACACCTTCAGCTGCAATAGATGGGTGACTGTAGGGTACTGCACTTTAATATAACATCTTTAGACTGCCTAATTGAATTATCTGATAGGGGATTTATTTTAAAGGTGAAATCTAGGATTGCAGTTTAATGATTTAGAAACAAGGACATCCTAAGGTGGGCCATAGGCCCAGAGATTTTCTTTCCTGCAAATAGGAATTCCCCCATCAACACAGTCCGTGTTGAGGGGGAAATCACTCCCACCGAGGCATGGTGTTCTCCCGCCAGGGGGACGGGGGAACCTGCTAGGAGAACACAATGATTGATAGTGTGCTATAACAGCCAATAGCGATACTCGCATGTAAAATCCAGCAGGCTGGTTATACACAAGTTGATCGGTCAACTTGAGTACATTTAGCCTGCCCACACATGGTTTGAATCTCAGCCAGTTCCTGCTGAACTAGATGAGATTAGAACTTTCTATGGCCGGCCTAAGTACTTTTATGTCTAAATAGTTACAGTATACTGCTGTGAGATGTATTCAGGAGCAGGGTGAAGGCCCCATGTTAAAGGAAGCTTTTCCTTTTTAGGTTTCTTTCCTTTTGGTTTCTTTCTTAGTGACCTTGTCTCCAGACTAATCATTTCCATGACATCTTCCCTTATGACTATTTGGATATACCTTATTTTATGCTTTATTTACCCTTAAAAATGAAAAAAACCTCCAACATGAATGTGAGCTGCCATCTTGAATGTGATGTCAGCAGCCGACTTGGAGCTGTTATCCAAGTGGCACTCTATCATATTCTTCACTCCGACAGCTACGTAAAAGGTTATTTAGGGAGGGGAGGGGTAGAGGATCTCGGACAACAAAGGGTAAGTAGACACTCCCAGAAGAGGTGAGGGCTATGATGTAGAAGGAGGCAGGGGGCTATGCTACTGTTTCGACTCTTCCTGAAGTCAAATTTTCTAGCAAGTTGCATGTGACCAAAGAAAAAAGAATTATTAAAAGGAAAATACTGCAAGTTGGCTAACTTTCTTGATATTAAAATTGGGTTTAATTACTTGATTTTTCAATACTTTAGCTGCAGTTTTTTTAAGCTGATGACAGAGTATCTTTAAAGAGAAAGTAAACCTCCTGGCTTTTTTTTTTGACCTGCAAAGTAAAGACATAATGTGCTAGTATGCATCGCATACTAGTTTATTATGTGAAACTTACCTGCAAATGAAGCTTTCCACCGATGCGTTGTCGCCACTGGAGGCCGCAACCATCTTCACCAATCTTCCTGCTGGGTCTGCGGACTCCGGCGGTGCCACTGGCTAGAGCCACGTGACGTCACTCCTGCGCATGTGCGCAAGAGCTGCCAGTCACATCACTGGCTGCATATACAGGCACGTTTAGGAGATATTTACAGTACCTATAGGTAAGCCTTATTATAGGCTTACCTATAGGTACAATTAATCAAAGGCAGTTTACAACCACTTTAATAAAGCAGCTACAGGTAGAACTTCGGTATTAACCAGGAGAGGAAAGAGGCTACTATGAAGTTTTTGTTTTTGTTAATCTGTGCTGAAATAGAATCATAGTGTCATTGTGTTTCCTGTACATTAGTGGCATGAAATAGCCAATCACTGAATTAACAGAAAAGCTAGATGCCCCTCAGTATTGGTGCATATACAGCAACACCTATTTGATACTAAAATGGCTACTTTTAACAACTGGAGGTGGTAAATGTTCTGTGAATTGCAAAAAGCTACTGTTACTAGCACACACAGGATTCCAGCTCCCTCTGGGCCAGGATTCAAATCCAAATAGTTTTTTTTTTTTTTTTTTTTTGTTTTGTTAAATCTGACAAATTCCTATTCGTTTTAATGCGGAGAAGTCTACATATGTTACTAACTTATTTTTAATCAGGGTTTTTCACATGTAGATTTTTTAAACTAATTTGTATAAAAAAAACATGTGAAGGACAAAAAGGGGTCACAGTTGTCCTCCAGATCTATATCAGGCCACAGTTTCCTATCTGCTCACTGCTGATAATACCAGCTCCGTTCTGTAGGTAGATCACCCTGAGTTATGATTGTGAATGTCAGGTGAAATGAGGATTTTCCCAGGGTTTTGGTTTATCTGCATCAATGATCTTAGGTCCTTGCGTCTGGATATCCATAGACCCAAACTCTTGGAGCAATTACTGATATACAGGTGCATCTCAAAAAAAATGTAATATCAGAGTTAATTAATTTCAGTAATTTAATTCAAAAAGTGAAACTCCTATATTCTATAGATTTGTTATACACAGAGTGATATATTTCAAGCATTTCTTTCTTTTTAATTTTGATGATTGTCTTACAGATAGCGAAAACCCAAAATTCAGTATCTCAGAAAATTACAATATTGTGAAAAGTTCAATATTGTAGACTCATGGTGTCACACTCTAACCAGCTAATTAACTGAAAACAACTGTAAAGGTTTCATGAGCTCTTAGTTTAAATGGTCTCTCAATCTGGTTCAGTAGGTTACACAATCATGGGAAAGACTGTTGACTTGACAGTTGTCCAGAAGACAGTCATTGACACCCTCTACAAGGAGGGTAATGCCGCGTACACACGAGCAGACTTTTCGCCAGGACTTCCGATGGACTTTCCTAACGAACGGACTTGCCTACACACGATCACACCAAAGTCCGACAGATTCATACGTGACGACGTACGACCGGACTAAAATAAGGAAGTTGATAGCCAATAGCTTCCCTAGCGTCGGTTTTAGTCTGTCGGACTAGCATACAGACGAGTGAATTTTTCGACCGGACTCGAGTCCGACAGAAAGATTTAAAACATGTTTTATTTCTAGGTCCGTCGGACTTTTGGGAGAAAAAAGTCCGCTGGAGCCCACACACAATTGAGTCCGGTCCGCCGGACCAAGTCTGCCGGAAAGTCCGCTCGTGTGTACGCGGCATAAGTCACAAAAGGTCATTGCTAAAGAAGCTGGATATTCAGAGTGCTGTTGGGTGGAAATTAAATTAAGTGGAAGAGTGGAAAGAGTGGAAAAAGTATGGTAGAAAAAGGTGCACAAGCAACAGGGATAACCGCAGCTTTGAGAGGATTCTGAAGCCAAGGCCATTCAAGAATTTGGGGGAGATTCACAAGGAGTGGACTAGGGCTGGTGTCAGTGCTTCAGGAGCCACCACACACAGACTTATCCAGGACATGGGCTACAACTGTCGCATTCTTTGTGTCAAGCCACTCTTAAACCAGAGACAATGTCAGAAGCATCTTACCTGGGCTAAGGAGAAAAAGGACTGGACTGTTGCTCAGTGGTCCAAAGTCCTCTTTTCGGATGAAAGTAAATTTTGCATTTCATACAGAAATCAAGGTCTCAAAGTCTGGAGGAAGAGTGGAGAGGCACAAATGCCAAGTTGCATGAGGTCCGGGGTGAAGTTTCCACGGTCAGTGATGGTTTGGGGAGCCATGTCTTCTGCTGGTGTTGGTCCATTGTGTTTTATCAAGTCCAAAGTCAGTGCAGCCCTCTACCAGGAAATTCTAGAGCACTTCATGCTTCCCTCTGCTGAACAGCTTTATGGAGATGCCGATTTCATTTTCCAGAAGGACTTGGCACCTTGCTAAAAGTACCAATACCTGGTTTAATGATCATGGTATCACTCTGATTGGCCAGCAAACTGGCCTGACCTAAACCCCATAGAGAATCTGTGGGGTATTGTCAAGAGGAAGATGAGATACACCAAACCCAACAATGCAGACAAGCTGAAGGCCACTATCAAAGGAACCTGGGCTTCCATAACACCTTAGCAGTGCCACAGGCTGATCGCCTCCATGCCATGCTGCATTGATGCAGTAATTCATGCAAAAGGAGTCCCAACCAAGTATTGAATGCATACAATAATGTACATGGACATACTTTTGAGTAAGCCTACATTTCTGTATTAAAAAGCTTTTTTTTATTGGTCTTATGTAATAATCTAATTTTCTGAGATACTGAACTTTGGGTTTTCACTAGCTGTAAGCCATAATCATTAAAATTAAAAGAAAGGAATGCTTGAAATATATCACTCTGCGTAATGAATCTATGTAAAATTAGTTTCACTTTTTGAATGAATTTCCTGAACTAAATTAACTTTTTGATGATAGTCCAATTTTTTTTTTAGATGCACCTATACCTGTATATCATGAGTATGCCACTTTGTCCACTATATTGTGAAGCGAAAAACTCCAAACTGACTCGTTTACTACTCCCTCTGTACAGTCATAAGTTAAAATTAAACCTTAACAATTTTGTAAACCTCTGACAAGAAATATAAACCATGTCCCTCTATATGGTGTGCTTGTCTCAGTCCAGAGCACTATGTCTGATTTCTGTCTGCTGCCTCATTCCTCTATCTACATGGATAATTTCTGACATGTTTTCCTGACCCCAAGAGAAGAAAAAGGCAACGGGAGGGAGCACCACCACATAGCCTGTGATTGACAGCCTTGGCTTTATTCCTGTGTGCTGGTGGGGGGAGGGTGTCCTTCCCTCCCCTTCCCTTCCCTTCCCTCCCCTTCAGCTCTTGGCTCTCCTCACTGAGCTCTGCAAAATGTAACCCCAGCTTCCAGCCCCTGCTTTCTTAAAGGGGTTGTAAAGGTTTTTTATTGTTTGTTTTCATTAACCACTTATGGACCGCCGCACGCCGATATACGTCCTAACGTTGAAGAGGAATATTGTTATGGCAGCAGCTAGCTGCCATAACCTCGGTATCTTCTTCTTCGGCCAGCGGTCCGCTTTCCGATATTAGTGGTCTCTGCGGCAGATTCGCCGCAAGATCACTTTTATCGGTGGCGGGAGAGGAGGCCCGTCTCCATATCGTTTCAGGGCGGAAGCAACGTCAAAACGTCACTTTCGCCCATAGCTCTTAAAGGGCCTTTTTTTTTTCATTGCATTTTAGTGTAAATATAAGATCTGAGGTCTTTTTGAACCTAGATCTCATATTTAAGGGGTCCTGTCATGCTTTTTTTCTGTTACAAGGGATGTTTACGTTCCTTGTAATAGGAATAAAAGTGACTTTTTTTTTTTTGTTTTTTAAAGAATGGTATAAAAATAAAAGGTAAAATAAATGAGAAAAAAAAAAATTAAACGTGCCTTGTCCCGCCGAGCTTGCATGCAGAGAGCCCGCATATAAAAACGTGGTTCAACCACACATGTGAGGTATCGCCGTGATCGTTAGAGCGAGAGCAATCATTCTAGCCCTAGACCTACTCTGTAACTCAAAACATGCAACCTGTAGAATTTTTTAAATGTCGCCTATGGAGATTTTTAAGGGTAAAAGTTTGTCCCCATTCCACGAGCGGGTGCAATTTTGAAGCGTGACATGTTGGGTATCAATTTATTCGGCGGAACATTATCTTTCACAATATAAAAACTTTACTTTTGTCTTATTTTTTTAATTCAAAAATGTGTATTTTTTCCAAAAAAAATGCACTTGTAAGACCGCTGAGCAAATACGGTGTGACAAAGGATTGCAACAACCGCCATTTTATTCTCTAGGGTGTTAGAAAAAAAATTGTATAATGTTTGGGGGTTCTAAGAAATTTTCTAGCAAAAAAAATAGTTTTAACTTGTAAACAACAAATCTCAAAAAGAGGCTCGATCCTTAAGTGGGTAAATAACAAACATGTCATACTTACCTTTTCTGTGCAGGGGTTTTGCACAAAGCGGCCCTGATCCTCCTCTTCTGGGGTCCCTCAGTGATGCTCTTGGCTCCTCCTCTTCTCGAGTGCCCCCACGGAGTGCTGCTTTCCATGGGGACATTCGTGCTGGCGCGCTCCTGAGTCCTGCTGCTGCATTTATTGATGCAGACAGCATGACTCGGCCCCGCCCTCCAGCTCCTGTGTCACTGGATTTGATTGACAGCTGGCTCCCGCTGCTATCGTCGATGGAACGATTGGGTTTAGGTAAGTAAAAGGGGGGCGCTCTAGTGGGCAGCTGCACTACAAAAGGTTTTTCACCTTAATGCATGCAAAAACCTTGAGGGTTTACAACCACTTTTTAAAGCTCGGACAAGCTGTATAAATTCTGTATTTTGAACAGCTTTAGAGAAGAGACGTCAGTAGATAAATGGGTATAACTTATGTTTAAAGGTTTGATTAATCTTTGTACATCGTAACATAACTAGCTCCCCCCATACTGACAATGCTGCTGTTCAATGGTGTCTCTGTTGCTCCTTTATTCAGATTATAGGCACCCTGAAGCAGGAAGTGTGTTACTGTCCTGAAAACAGAAAAAAAGCTTTAAAAAATTAATGCAGCCACCACATCTAATGATTGGTAAACTGCAATATATTACTTTTTTTGGTTTGGGGTTTAATTTTGCTTTAACTGTAATAATTTTATAGATTTTTTTTTTTTTTTTTTTGGGGGGGGATAGGTCATCTGACTAAATATCTTGGCATTGGTCACACAAACTAAGCTGAACAGGAAGAACTGGGTTCACACAGCATTGCAGATTTGCAAGCTCTGCCTGAATGGCAATGACAGTCCCTTCACAAACATTGTCAATGTGTAGATATTTGGTCACATAGCCAGGCACTATACCTTTTTGTTAATGCTAAAGTCCAGACAGATTTTTAATACAGAGCTGTATTTTAAAAAACAATTAAATGCAGCAAGTGTTAGACCCTGAATTTGTTTTTATATCAACCTCCTGTGATCGGATGTACAGCGGGGCAGCCAGTTGGGTACATATGTAATAGGAGATGAAACGTTTTCAGGCTATAGGACTGTCTTAATCAAGCTGTGCTGCTGAAATTATGCAAAAAAAGTCAAGGTTCTGGATGTGCTGTCTGGCAGAGATGCCAGGGTCACAACACTGGCTGCAGAGAATAACATTTTTCTACAAGTAAAAAAATTCCCACGCATGTTAAGTATATACTGTGTAGCCTTTTGCCTGTAGTTGTGGCTTAAGGAAGCATTCCAACCATAGAGTTTCTGTTCCCAGACTCAGAGTTGTACATACTCTGTTGATATGTGCGTTCACGCTGATGTATGTATTTTTTTGTAAAAAAGAAAGACGTTATTACACTAGAAATCTAAGATATAGTGCATGTAATAGTGATCCTATGCTGGGGACCCCTTTAGTCAATGGGGATTGTAACTGAAAAAATGCAAACACTGGCAGGAAGTAAACCATGTACAATGCAGATTACAACTGGAATACAACTGAAGATATGGCACATTTTCATTTTATGTACATCCCAAAAACATGGGACATGTATCTTGTGAACAACTTATCTCCTATTTGTTATTCATCTCGTAAATTCTTTGTTAACCAATTCTTAACATTATATCAGTAATAATACTAGTGATGCACATCGGTTAGCGGTGATCTTACAGTTCTGGCTTTTTATCAGACAAATATGTAGTCTTCCAAATATTCTGGTACATATGAGAGTGGGACCAGTAGCCACTACTCACAATTGGTCAGTTTGCTTGATAACATACGCCTTTTGCTCGGTTGTCCTACTATCGTCTGAGCTTGTAGTGGTGCCAGTGTAAAAACTGTATTTTTGGGCACAACAGAATTTGAACTTGTGTGTGTAATATGTAGACTAGTGTTGTACAGGTGATTGTGTGTGTGTGCGATATATTGGAAGTACGTAGATGTCATCTTCTTACTCTTCATTTCACTTTGTGTGTACCTTTATGTGTTATATGTTGCTTTTACAATACTTTTCATAAGGACATACCACAGTGCTTATCACCTTCCAAGTAATTAAACCTCAAGATGGGAAGGCGTAAACGCATCTAAACCACACATGTGGTATTAAAGTGTGCAAATATGTGATCCTAATACTGTGAACTACAGTGCCTTGCAAATGTATTCGCCCCCTTGGCTTTTTACCTATTTTGTTACATTAAAGCCTTTAGTTCAATACTTTTTTAATCTGAATTGTATGTGATGGATCAGAACACAATAGCCTAAGCTGGTGAAGTAAAATTAGAAAAATATATACATAAAACAATTTTTCAGAAATAAAAAAACTGATAATTGGCATGTGCATATGTATTCACTCCCTTTGTTATGAAACCCATAAAAAGCTCTGGTGCAACCAATTACCTTCAGAAGTCACATAATTAGTGAAATGATGTCCACCTGTGTGCAGTCTAAGAGTCACATGATCTGTCATTACATATACACACACCTTTTTGAAAGGCCACAGAGGCTGCAACACCTAAGCAAGAGGCACCACTAACCAAACACTGCCATGAAGACCAAGGAACTCTCCAAACAAGTAAGGGACAATGTTGTTGAGAAGTACAAGTCAGGGTTGGGTTATAAAAAAAAATATCCAAATCTTTGATGATCCCTAGGAGCACCATCAAATCCATCATAACCAAATGGAAAGAACATGGCACAACAGCAAACCTGCCAAGAGACGACACACCAAAACTCGTGGACCGGGCAATTAGGGCATTAATCAGAGAGGCAGCACAGAGACCTAAGGTAACCCTGGAGGAGCTGCAGAGTTCCACACCAGAGACTGGAGTATCTGTACATAGGACGACAATAAGCCGTACGCTCCATAGAGTTGGGCTTTATGGCAGAGTGGCCAGAAGAAAGCCATTACTTTCAGCGAAAAACAAAATGGCACTTTTTGAGTTTGTGAAAAGGCACGTGGGAGACTCCCAAAATGTATGGAGGAAGGTGCTCTGGTCCGATGAGACTAAAACTGAACTTTTTGGCCATCAAAGAAAACGCTATGTCTGGCGCAAACCCATCACATCACCCAAAGAACACCATCCTCACAGTGAAACATGGTGATGGCAGCATCATGCTGTGGGGATGTTTTTCAGCACTCTGGACTGGCAAACTGGTCAGAATTGAGGGAAAGATGGATGGTGCTAAATACAGGGATATTCTTGAGCAAAACCTGTACCACACTGTGTGTGATTTGAGGCTAGGACGGAGGTTCACCTTCCAGCAGGACGATGACCCCAAACACACTGCTAAAGCAACACTTGAGTGATTTAAGGGGAAACGTGTAAATGTGTTGGAATGGCCTAGTCAAAGCCCAGACCTCAATCCAATAGAAAATCTGTGGCCAGACTTGGATTGCTGTTCACAAGCGCAAACCATCCAACTTGAAGAAGCTGGAGCAGTTTTGCAAGGAGGAATGGGCAAAAATCCCAGTGGTAAGATGTGGCACGCTCATAGAGACTTATCCAAAGCGACTTGGAGCTGCGATAGCCGCAAAAGGTGGCTTTACAAAGTATTGACTTTAGGGGGGTGAATAGTGATGCAAATTGACTTTTTCTGTTATTTTGTCCCATTTTGTTTGCTTCACAATAAAAAAAAAAAAATCTTCAAAGTTTTGTGTGCATGTTCTGTAAATTAAATGATGCAAATCCTCCAACGATCCATGTTAATTCCAGGTTGTGAGGCGACAAAACACAAAAAATGCCAAGGGGGTGAATACTTTTGCAAGGCCCTGTATGTGTCACCGTTGCGTAGCTTGATCGTGCAGAAGCTATACTGTCTGGTGACAATTGGATGGTGCTAAAGCACACAAGACGCTTAGTACTTCTATGTTGCTAACCCTACTTTACCACTTTTTTTATAACGTTTTTATATAATCTATTCAGAATCGATTTGCTGGCAATGCACTTTAGCTAAATAAAATGTAACCGTTCTCAAAAGAGCAGATGTCCTTTTGAAGTGGATGCTGGGTGATTAAATCACCTGCTGGCTCTGTAGATTACTTGGAGGCTCCACAGGCAATATTTCCTCATTGGACCTACTAGCAGTGCTACCCTCTACCGCAAAGTCTATCCAGTTGCATTCTATATACTGTGGGGACGGAAAGTATTCAGACCCCCTTAAATTTTTCACTCTTTGGTATATTGCAGCCATTTGCTAAAATCATTTAAGTTCATTTTTTTTCCTCATTAATGTACACACCGCACCCCATATTGTCAGAAAAACACAGAATTGTTGACATTTTTGCAGATTTATTAAAGAAAAACTGAAATATCACATGGTCCTAAGTATTCGGACCCTTTGCTGTGACACTCATATATTTAACTCAGGTGCTGTCCATTTCTTCTGATCATCCTTGAGATGGTTCTACACCTTCATTTGAGTCCAGCTGTGTTTGATTATACTGATGGGACGTGATTAGGAAAGCCACACACCTGTCTATATAAGACCTTACAGCTCACAGTGCATGTCAGAGCAAATGAGAATCATGAGGTCAAAGGAACTGCCTGAAGAGCTCAGAGACAGAATTGTGGTAAGGCACAGATCTGGCCAAGGTTACAAAAACATTTCTGCTGCACTTAAGGTTCCTAAGAGCACAGTGGCCTCCATAATCCTTAAATGGAAGACGTTTGGGACGACCAGAACCCTTCCTAGAGCTGGCAGTCCGGCCAAACTGAGCTATCGGGGAAGAAGAGCCTTGGTGAGATTGGTAAAGAAGAACTCAAAGATCACTGTGACTGAGCTCCAGAGATGCGGTCAGGAGATGGGAGAAAGTTGTAGAAAGTCAACCGTCACTCAGCCCTCCACCAGTCGGGGCTTTATGGCAGAGTGGCCTGATGGAAGCCTCTCCTCAGTGCAAGACACATGAAAGCCTGCATGGAGTTTGCTAAAAAAACACTTGCAGGACTCCAAGATGGTGAGAAATAAGATTCTTTGGTCTGATGAGACCAAGATAGAACTTTTTGGCCTTAATTCTAAGCGGTATGTGTGGAGAAAACCAGGCACTGCTCATCACCTGTGCAATACAGTCCCAACAGTGAAGCATGGTGGTGGCAGCATCATGCTATGGGGGTGTTTTTCAGCTGCAGGGACAGGGCGACTGGTTGCAATCGAGCGAAAGATGAATGCGGCCAAGTACAGGGATATCCTGGAGGAAAACCTTCTCCAGAGTGCTCAGGACCTCAGATTGGGCCGCAGGTTTACCTTCCAACAAGACAATGACCCTAAGCACACAGCTTAGAGTGGCTTCACAACAACTCTGACTGTTCTTGAATGGCCCAGCCAGAGCGCTGACTTAAACCCAATTGAGCATCTCTGAAGAGACCTAAAAATGGCTTTTCACCAACGTTTACCATCCAACCTGACAGAGCTGGAGAGGATCTGCAAGGAGGAATGGCAGAGGATCCCCAAATCCAGGTGTGAAAATATTGTTGCATCTTTCCCAAAAAGGCTCATGGCTGTATTAGATCAAAAGGGTGCTTCTACTAAATACTGAGCAAAGGGTCTGAATACTTGGGACCATTTGATATTTCAGTTTTTCTTTTTTAATAAATCTGCAAAAATGTCAACAATTCTGTTTTTCTGTCAATATGGAGTGCCTGGTGTACATTAATGAGGAAAAAACATGAACTTAAATGATTTTAGCAAATGGCTGCAATATAACAAAGAGTGAAAAATTTAAGGGGGTCTGAATACTTTCCATCCCCACTGTAAGTAAGTAAAAAATGCAGCAGGGAAAGGAAGATCCCATGTTTATGACCACAGTAGGTAGAAGAGCCTAGAACATTTTTCCAGTGATTTGGTTTCTGGATTCCCTGCAAAAAAATGAGGCCTGTAGGCGTTTCCAATCTCTTGCCCCAAACTGAAATGACTGTTTTGGACTGGCTTGAAGTTTTCTGTCTGGATGTCCTTTAGCTCATGACACTTGTTTATATGCAGAGCAAGATCTGCCACTAATAAATGACAGTCAGTACCTGGTTTGCCCCTTTAGCATGTTTGTGTTGTCCACGGTACTCATACACCCTGTGTGTTCCCATAGTCCTCTCCCTTGCTTGGCTTTTTGTATAAATTTGCTAACTAGCTTCTCTTTCGCTGTCTGAGCTTCCCGCTTCTTTCTTTCTCCTTCGCACGCTGCAGACGATACTAACCTCCTAACGGGCTTTGATATCCCGGATGATACAGAAAAAACCGCTGATGATGAGTTTGATCCTATTCCTGTACTGGTATCCAAAAATTCCCAAGGTAAGAAACGGGAAGACAATAGTGGGTATAAAAGGACAATCTTAAAGGTATAAAATAAATCATTGCTTCTAGCCTTACAATGATTTGGTTTTTCTGGCATCTCCAGGGGTTAAACTGTGCTTTAGCAGGCCAGTTCTTCTGCACCTCTTTGTGCAGTAGTCTAGTCCTCATTTTCTGTTGCCTGCAGACTTTCTGTAGGTTAACCTATGTTCTACAATTAGTTTCTCATGAGCTTATGACATCACTTTCCTCTGTCATACTAGAATGTTGGGTATGGTCAGCTCAATGTTTAGTTTTTTGGTAGAGTGGGAAAAAAAGTTTTAAAATCAAATTATAAATGCTGTCTATATCCCCACAGACAAGATTTATCTTCTGTCAACTGGATAGGAAGTGAGGCGGAAAAAAAAAAATCTGTGTTCTAAACTCGGGGTCGGCAACTTTAGCACTTCAGCTGTGCTTGAAGCTACAGAATTCATCATGCATCTACCTTATGAGTCATGCCAGGGGCTGTTGGAGCCTTGCAGTGCCTCATGGGACTTGTAGCTTCACAACAACTGGAATGCCAATGTTGCCTACCACTGTTCTAAGCCTTCCCCACTCTACTAGAAAATGTTTTATTACTGTCTCTGTCCCCATTGGGTGAATTCCCCTTACTTCCTGTTATAAAGCCCATCAAATAGACTAAAAAAAACATTTGGCTGAAATTGAGCTTTAAAGTAGAACTATGGGCAAAGCTTTATTTTATATTTTCATTTTGAATAAAGTAAGGAAGAGTTATAACACCTGTTTTATTTTTTGCCATCTGTGCCCCATTGGGAAGATTTCCGATCACTTCCTGGTACATAGCCAGAACAGGAAATTACAGGAAATCTATGCAAATTAAGGGAATTCCCTGGCGACCCCCCAGACCACAAGAACTAGTGTTCCCATTTGAAGATTTACCCTCTTGCTTTTCTGAGGAAAACTCAATTTATGATTTTTCTTTTACTTTCAATGATAATGGTAAACAGGACAAATAGGATGAATCCCCCCAATGAGGACACAGACCGCAATAAAAACTGACATGTGTTCCAGTCCATCTCCACTCTGTCCAAAACTTTAGTTTAAACTGACAATCATGCCCCTATGATGTGTTCTTAAAAGCCCCAGACCAGACATTTCTTGAGGACTTTCAGTCTATGCCTGGAAATTATCTTATGCCCAGGAAGGGACATTATTTTTTTTTTTTTTTGTCTATGGAAAGCACAAGGGTGTCATGTCACCTTATTTAGACGGAAGAGTTGGTTAACCTTAGACTGAGCATAGTTTAACTCCTGCATGCCAGATTGCATTGCATAACGATGCATGCTTTACAAGTATTGAAATTACAGGTTGAGTACAGCTAAAACTGATATTTTTGTACTAATTAGATGCTCATATTTTACAGCATGCAACAGTTGCTTGTCTCCCTCTGGGTCTCCGGTAGCAAGATTTCTTACCTTCCTATCCAATTTGAGCCAACCAAGTTAGGCAATTTCCCCTACTTAAGTTAGGGAAGTCTGCAATGGCTGGAAATGTGAATGGTGACTGAATTACTCTGGCTGGAGCCAAAAGAAATATTGATAGCCATAGAACATAAACTGTTCTAATGTGCGGGTAGATTCTGGGGTGCTAGGATTAATGCTCTTAAGTTACCTCCCTGCACAAATAAATTGTGCTTGGCTTTCCGAGCTAATTTCCTTGATCTGCAAACATTTTTTTGATCTGTTCATCTCTAACAAGAAGGTACATCCTAATACTGGAGTCCCAGCTTAAACGGTAGCAGCTGATGTGTGTTGTAGTGAATCGGCATATGCCAATAGCTGATTTGACCAAACTTGGCCTTTAAAAACAATGGCAAATGGTTACACAATGCTTCTCGCAGATCCCATGCTTCCTGCCTTTTGCACCTTCTGCTCTGTCTCTCTGTTTTCAACAACATACTGAATTGCTGTCTTTCCCCCACTTTCCAGGTCCTCACTCTAATAACAGCAGTGGGAACTCAGAGTCCAGCCTACCAAACATGTCCAGGTCTCTACTACTGGTGGATCAACTCATAGACTTGTAAAGTGCACACGCTCTAGCAAAATCCTCCCCCCACCCCCCGTCCCGACAGAGGAGTAACCCTACAGATATATATAAATATATAGATAGATAGAGATATATGTACATCTCTTTATTTTTATTTTCAACATTCTGTGAACATCAGTGTAGTATGGATCTACTAAGGAGCCTCTGGCTGACTCTGAACACATATCCTTGGCGCCTTTCTCATCTTGTACAAACTGCTTTCTCCTTAATGGATAGAAAGACTTGTGTTGTGAAAGGACTGTGTAGAGTAAGAGACTGTGTGACTGGTGGGGAGATAAAGGAATCCCAAAGTGCTTACAGTGTGGAAGAAATGGTCTGTGTCCATGTTCTATTGCTGTGCCTGAAAGTCTCAGTAGATAACAGCTGAATTACCCAGTCTCAGCAGAGATACAGTCTTCATGATGTCAAGATTGTTGGCCACAAACCCTTAAAGGGACTCTTGCCTCTTTTTTTTTTTTTTTTTTTTTTTTACTTTTTCCTTTTATTTGTTGACCAAATTTATTAACACATTTTTCCAAGAATAGCTCTAGTCTTCATATTGGGTAAATCAGTTTCTATAGCTCATTGTAATAGCCTTTGCTTCTTTTCCTCTTTGTTGCAATCATTTTTATTTATTAGATATTTTGAGATACTATGTTGTGTAACTTTCTCTATTACATATCTGATAAAATGTGTTGGAGGAGAAGAGGCTTGAGTCATCTGTGGGGTCAAACAAGGTGAGGCCCTCTTTTTAGAACCTATGAAAAGCTACTGCACCTACTCAAGACCTGCAGATTGTGTGTTAAATCAGAACTAAACCTACTGATTTAACAGTTTCAAAAAAGTTACATTCTTGGCACGTGCTGGGAATGTAACGGTCACATTGGTTGTGCTATCAACCAAACTGTTAGACCATCAAATGGCAGGTGTCATAACTGATCACATGTGCAGCATTAGGACATTTGAAGAGCAAACATAAGCCAAGATAACAGCTTCCTTGGCTGAAAACAATAGGAGGGTTTAGTTCTGCTTTAACTATAAAATTCATAAAGAGTGTTGGAGATACTCTTTATAAAACCTATCTTGTGCTAGCGCAACAAAAACTGAAATTTGCAACAGATTCATGTACATGTCTGTAATGTGTGTATAAATCTGACGCAACTCTGACAGAAGTGTCAAAAGTATCTCTCCTGTGAAGTGGCAGAATTTTACAGGCAGAGAAGCTATTTGGGGAGGTTGGCAGAGTAATGATTAATGTATCAAATATCAGTTTCAGAGGATCTTCGACAAATTTTGCCACAGAATAGTCCCAAAGTTGCAACACAGTTACATATGCGACACAGTCAACCATTTACTCTGACATGGAAGAGGTCTTATTAACTTCCACTTTCCTCATCACCAATATGATGGTATTTCTTTGAATTTGTCCCAAAAATTGTGCTATACAGTAAAAGTGTTACCAAAAAAGAACTACTTGAATTTGTTGCATGCTTTGGTACAACCATTGAAATGTTGCAGTCTTTACATGAATTTGGTGAAAGGCTTCTGACTGCATATACCCCACCAGAAATGTGTCACAAATGCCTTTTTTAAATCACTCCCAATAGGTGTCCACTGTAAGTGGAGAGGTTTCTGGAGTCATCCAGTGGGGTCAAGTAAAGTGAGGCCCTCATTCCTGCCAATTACTGACAAGATGATTTTTAGTTGTTTGACATTGTAGGTATGAGGCTATAAAAAGCTACTCCACCAACTCAAGATCTGTGGGTTGTGTGTTAATTACTGTACAGTAATGTGTTACACTTGCTTACAGTGTTATATCCCCTTACCTAATTTACCCCATTCCTTTCTAGTCCAGTTCTCAGGGAAATACCCATATGTGTTTGTGGACCCAACAAGTAGTTATAGGTACATGGACCTGGGGATTTTAATGTTTGTAAATTTTCAATATATCTGAGTAACTATGACCTAAAATGCAATCTGTTTTCACAGATAACCAAAAACCAATTCAACAATGGTGTCAACGACCTAATTCTTGTTCATTTACTGTATTTATTGAGGAAAATGATCCAGTTACTTGTATGTATTTCCTTGTAGCAAAAGTATGTGAACCTGCTTTCAGGAGACAGTAGAGTGTCATCCCTTTACTGTGGTGATTTAGACATTGTATCTACAGTATGTAATTCACATGACCCAAGTTGGAATTTTGTTAGTGTAGTGTTGTTTTTTAACATATGAGTAATTACATGGTGTTCTGTGTTTATCAATACCCTTTGGATGATGTGTTTTAATTAGTCTTGCTCCTGGTGTGATCTTTGTTGGTTCACAACTCCTGGAGTATTTATTGCTACTTGTACGCAATCTGCCTAAAGCTGCCCATACACGGACTCCCCGCTGTCAGAATACAATACCATGGCGGGAGGGATTTCCACATCCACCTCAAATGTGAGGGTGTGGGAATCCTTTTTTTTTTATTATTTTATTTTTTCATTCACCCCACTGGTTGAATGAAAAAATGATGAATGTATGACAGTAGACGGGGGGGGGGGGGGTAGACTCTTTGGATATAGTTTGCTATTCTTTTGATTGATTGAAGTTCATAACTCTAATTTCCCTAAATGAACTGAAAATCCTGGAGGTTCAAATAACTTTTGGCAAATTTGTAACTATGGATAGTCTTCCTCAATAAATAAATGAGCGAGTATAATGCTTTTGTTTCTTATTATCTAGTTTTAGGACTTGCAATAAAAAAGAAATCACATTTTAGGTTATAATTACACAAAAATATTGATCATTCAGAAGGGTTCACAAACTCCAAAGCAATATTGTGTGGATAGTGTGTAAATTTGGTGAATGTATACACACAATTGCATTCATCTATGCGCAATCCACAGATCAGGTGTAATTAAACTAATTCTGTAAAGGTTTTAAATATGAAGAAGTAGAAAGAGAAGCTTCAATATCCTCTACGTTTTACCCCCAAAAGGAACTCTTTCATGGAAAAAATGGAAGCTGCCATTAATGTTTTCTTCTGAAAATGCCAGCTGCCTAATTGTCAAGCTGGCCCTCTGAATTCATTGATGTCCCTGACCTGGAGCAAGCATGCAAAAGATATTTCTGCCTTTCAGGCTCTGAATATCTGTTGCAGGTCATTGACTAAAAACATTGAAGCCAAAGTGCCAAAATAACCTTTTCAGAAGGCAGTCAGCTGTGGCCATTTCCCATATCTTTCTAATCGCAGGTTTGCTTCAAACCTGTAACATAGTCAGATTTTCTTATATATGGTGGATCAGCAAAATTTAGAAAAAAACCTTTGCAGGGCAATAGCCTACCTAAATAATCCATTCAATGAATATGCACCCCCATGGGTCCTCAAATCAGAGTCTGTTTAAAACCCATGTGTGGCTTTAATCTGTTCAGGTATTTTTGTGAAATTTACTTTATTTGGTTGACACTGTAAGGTGAATATACTTTGCATTTAGTTTCCCTTTAAATCATTGTTTGTTGTGGTCCTAAAAAAAAAACCCGACAACTGTAGATTTAGTTTTAATGAATAATTGATGGAAGTTGGCATGTTGAGTTAATGACAGTAGAGGAAATAAGAAATTTAAAAAGGGATGTGTCCTATTTTTAAAGCTCTGAGGAAATAGAAGTAGAAAAAAATTAGTCAACCACGACTGGCGTTTTCTAGTGCTGGTTGGAAAAGAAACCTAATTGGCTGCTCTTGGGCACACTTACATTTTCCCTTAGCTTTTTTTGTTAAGAAATCTGCCCTGTAGTGTAATAACTTTGAACCGGATAAACTATATCCATTGTTCAGCTGTGTATCTTGGGAAGCATTAGGTTGAAGGTTTATTTGTTAATGTCATGTTGTGTCTTGGACTGTACCTGCCTGGTGATAACTGGGTTCTAAACTGTATGAAATATACAAATTTCTTTACAGGGGACCTTTTCAAAGAATGAAAACAGAAGGTTTCTGCGATGTTAATAGATCAGCACCCTGTGCCATAACTGCTCAGCTTCAGACACAATAAATGGGAAAACCCATTACAGCTCAGCTGTAACTTGCAGTTGAGGAGCCACCTTGTGGCCTTGATGATGAACATGATTTAAGAAAAGTAAAAATTCTTGAAAGTAACTTGCTAGGAAAGACATTTAGGAACCAACGTTCATAAACCACTGGAGCTTAATCTGTAGTAAATGTGCATTTCCTTTACTGCACAATAATATTATGTACAGCCCAATTGGGAAAGGGGAACATTTTGAGGGCTATAAAGCTTAAATAGTGGCGTATCAAGGCCTTCTAATTTTGTAAGGTGTTCTCCCACAAATTTGCTTTTGTCTGTCTCAAAAATTCTAGTTGCCTAAAAGACAATAATATTGCCATTAAAAATGAAAGCAGGCCACAGCCAGAAAGTCTTTTTGAGAGTCCGATTGCACACAGATAAAAATTGACCAAATAGTTGGGCAGGCTAAACGAGCGCCAATATTTTAAGTTTTGGTAGTTACTGGCAGTTTTACCACAGACTGGCCTCTTTAGTGTTCCATTAACTCTGTCAGTAAGATCTCAGCTGCTCCCACGTGACACAGCCAGTACAGGTCGTTTCACATTTTGCTGCTGAATTTGAAATGTATTACTTTATGGAGGATGCTTCAGGAGGTTTGAGACCTCTATATTTATGGTTCATACCAGCTGAATTTGTGGAACAGAGCCAGTTCCTATACTCAGAAGAAACCATTGTGTTCTTCAGCCCTCTAGTGTTCACCCATAACTATTAGCTATTAGTGGACACCGGTAGGTTGAATCACACTTAAAATAATTGTATGTACACCGATCAGCAAACCCATTATGACGACCCACTTAATATTGAGTATCCAATGGTTTTGTAACCAAAACAGCCCTGACAAATTGAGGCATGGACTCCAAAGCAACAGCCACATGAATGGCAGGGCCCAAGGTTTCTCAGCAGAACATTGCCCAATGCATCACACTGTCTCTGCCAGCTTGACTTCTTCCCATACTGCCTCCCAGTGCTATCTCTTCCCCAGGTAAGCGACACGCGCACGCACCCCTCCATCCACATGATGTAAAAAAAAAAAAAAACGTAATTTATCAGACCTGGCCACCTTTTTCCATTGCGCCTCGATCCAGTTCTGATGCTCGTGTCCATTGCAGGCGCTTTTGACTGTGGACACTTGTCAGCATGGACAGCTATGTAGTAGTCCCATACGCAACACACTGTAATGCGCTGTGTGTTTTGACCCCTTTCTATTGGAACTAGCATCTTTCAGCAGTTTGAGCTACAGTAGGTCTTCTATAGGATTGGACTACACGGGCCAGTCTTCACTCCTCACATGCACCAGTGAGCCTTGGCTGCCCATGACTCTGTCTCTGATGCAGTCTGGAAACATCCTACAGGCTAGTTTTGGAGTTGCTCTGACCCAGTTCTCTAGCCATTACACTTTGTCCCTTGCCAAAGGCGTTCTAATACTTACACTTGCCCATTGTTTTCTGCTTTCAACACATCAACTTCAGGGACAATATGCTCACTTGCTGCCTAATATATCCCACCCACTTTCAAATGCCATTGTAATGAGATAATCAATGTTATTCACTTTACCTTTCATTGGTCATAATGTTATGGCTGATCTGTGTAAATTATAAAATGCAGTATGCAAAACGCTGCCAAACTGAATATGAATGGGTTTGCAACAGAAATCCTTATTCCAGGAGCCTAATGTGTATGGAACCGCTACTCCCAATGATGTCTGAAATTGTTGGCAGCATACTCTGAGAGAATGATTGAAGTGCAGAGTTTGGGGTCTGTATCAGGCTAATCTATATTGGATAATATCTAGCCTGGCATTCCTATCCTCTTTCTTGGGGAGTACACTGACCGCCACACATGAAGCTATTAGCAAATCCAGAGGATTCCCACTGCAAACGGGCACATACAGGTAATTTCATATATATTTGGACACAGGCACCATTTTTATACTTTTGGCTCTGTATGCCACCAGAATAAAATTTAAAACAAAACAATCCCAATGAATTTGAAGTGCAGACTTTCAGAGTTAAATCAAGGGTTTGAACATAAATGTCAAGTACAAATTTTAGGAACTGCAACCATTTTTATACACAGTACCCCCGTTTTCAGGGGCTCATATGTAATTGGACAAATCAATATAATCATAAATAAAATGTTCATTTTTAATATTTTGTTGAGAATCCTTTACTGGCAGTGACTGCCTGAAGTCTAGAACCCATGGACATTACCAAAGACTGGGTTTCCTCCTTTCTGATGCTTTGCCAGGCTCTAACTGTAGCTGTCTTCAGTTCTTCTTTGTTTGTGGGTCTTTCTGCCTTTAGTTTTGCCTTCAGCAAGTGAAATGCATGCTCACTTGGGTTTAGATCCTGGGTTGCTTTTACAGTGCATTTTGGATCATTGTCCATCTGTACTGTGAACCGCCATCCAATCAACTTTGCTGCATTTGGCTGAATCTGGGCTGACAGTAAATCTCTAAACACTGCAGAATTCATCCAGCTGCTTCTGTCGTCTGCCACATCATCAGTAAACACCATTGACCCAGTGCCACTGGAAGCCATGCATACCCATGCCACCTCACTGCCTCCACCATGTTTTACAGATAATGTGCGCTTTGAATCATGAGCTGTTCCATGCCTTCTCCACACTTTTTTCTTCCCGTCATTCTGGTACAGATTAATCTTAGTTTCATCCATACAAAGAATGGTTTTCCAGAACTGGTCTGGCTTTTGGCAAAGTCTAATCTGGCTTTTCTATCCTTCAGGCTTATGAATGGTTTGCACCTAGTGGTGAACATTCTGTATTTGCTCTCCTGAAGTCTTCTTTTGAGTGTAGACTTTGACAATGATACGCCCAGCACCTGGAGAGTGTCTTTCACTTGTCTGGATGTTGTGAATGTTTTTCTTTACCATAGAGAGGATCCTGTGATCATCCACCACTGTTGTCTTCTGTGGACGTCCAGGCCTTTTTATGTTGCCAAGCTCACCAGTACCTTCTTCTTTCCTCCAGAATGTACCAAACTGTTGATTTGGCTACTCCTATTGTTGCTGCTATCTCTCTAATGGATTTGTTTAGTTTTTGAAGCCTTATGATGGCCTGTTTCACTTGCATTGATAGCTCCTTTGAACGCATGATGTAGGTTTACAGCAATTGATTCCAAATGCAAATACCACACTTAGAATCAATCAGACCTTTTACCTGCTTAATTGATGAAGAAATAATGGAGTAGCCCACACCTGGCCATGAAACAGCTTTTTATTCAACTGTCCAATCCGATTTGGATGTACATACCCTCAAATTAAACAGAAGAGTGTGCGCTTTCGGTCCATATCCATTATAGAACTATAGCTTGAATATTTTGGTAAATACCTGAAAAAACAAAAATTGTGCCTGTGTCCATGTTTAGGTTAAGTTTGAGAGCATAATAGGTTTCTATTGCATCACTGCATTTTTTATTTTTTTTTTAATCAAATTATCCTTAAAGCAGAGATTTCCATGAAAACCGGTATCTGGCAAATCCTGTTGCATTCCTTTTACATATGATGCATGCGATTCTGAAAAATAAAAATACATACCGAGGTAAATGGATATTTTATTTTCAGTAGAACTATTTGGGTAGTATCAAAAAGTTTGCCGTTCAGACTAGATTTGTGTGTAATACTAGCTGGTTTCTTAAGACGCCTACTGTATGATAACCTGCTAGTATGCAAGTAAGGAATGACTGTATATTGGCCACAGAAAATGATATTATATTCTATAAATTGGCAACTGGCTTTGGAAAGCAACTCTTTACACAATAGCACAGATTAGAAAATCACAATGGCCTCTGGTAAAATGTTTCCATTTCAAAATCGTTCAAAATACATTTAAGTGGAGATCATGTGTCCGAGGAACATAAATAAATAAATAAAGGCTGTAGCATGCTTCTTTACAGCAGATGCAGGCTATTCGGGAAGACCCCATGGGAATTAATATGACACATTTCTGTTACAATTGTATAGAAGTTATGAAACATTCAAAGTGCATACATATTACATATTTGTTAAAGCTGTCCAGGTTACAGATGCATTGTAAATAGATCTGATTATAAATGTGATATAAAGAAACATTTTAAAGGGCTTATAAACTTAATATGTATTATATAAGCCATTCATAAAAGCATATGCTTAGTGATATAAAAGTTACTGTATTCTGACTGAGCCTAAGAAATTTGTACCTTATAAACTCATGTATCCAGTTGTCATGTGAAATGTTTGACAACTAAAAGATTGCGTGTAGGTTTTCATGTTAACCCTCACTTTAAAAAAGTACTCTGCCATTATTTAGGTCTTGCCTTGTGTTTAGTGAAAAGCTTACATTGTATTTCCACTTTGGCAACCAAATTGGGATAACACTTATTTATATTTGTTTCCATTCATGTAGCATAACTTTAATCTCCACATCTTTTCAAAGCAACAGAAGCTGCTCGTAGACAGCTAAAAAGGCAAATATTTATTTAAATTATTTTAATGTATGCTGCATGAATGGGAACATATAAGTATATAGTAGGGGTTTCTCAAATTTGACAGCAAAGCTGGAATTACACATTAAACCCATATTGTACATGGCTGATCATGGACCTACTGTTGGGATACCTTTGGTCTCAATATCATCCAATTATGTTGTTTTTTTTTCCATACAATGAGGTATGGGTTTTGCCTTTTTTTTCCCCCCTCGACTTTTAAGATTTCCTTACTTCCTGTCAATATGATGGAAGTTGGACAGAAAGTAAGATGGACTCTTTCAAATAGGGGCACAGATGTAAGTAATAAGTAGGAGCTTCTAGGCCTTCCACTCTAATAAAACAACAGTTATGGCTGTAGTCGTGCTTTAGTTAATGGAAAGATTTATAATAATGTCCAAGGAGGGTGGTCCAGGGTGCAGAGAAAAAGCAGACCTCTGTGTCCTGCCTTGGGATTACCAGATAGGTATTGTAGCTATGCTGCTGTTACTTATGGCCCAAGTAAGTTCTCCAGACATAACAAGCAAATTCACAAAACATAATGGCATGAAGAAATCGTGTCATGTACCCTTTTTAGTAGACTGACCATAGGAGTAAGCAAGAGAAAGTAAGAGAAATTGGACCACTAACAACATTAGCACAGCAGCGTAGACCCCCAAGGAATAAAAACCCTGCCCTACTTAGTCCAAACTGTTTTGGGTAGATTTACTCTTTAAGTTTTGTGTGTAGGTGCCCTTGATTTTGCCAAATAAAAAGATGAAAGCTTTTTCCAATGTCTTGTAGAAGCCAGAGACATCCTATCTAGTAACATCGCAGAAGCATTTTAAAATATCAAACCTAGATTCCACCATGTCCCCCTGATCCTTGCTGGTGGACTGCTCTGCATGGAGGATACTTGTGTGGCCTGCATTTCCTTCCTTTTTATTTTTTACTATGAAAAGTATTTAAATATGTATGTGTGTGCGTGCAATATCAGTGTATTCTCTGTTTGTGCAGATGTCCTTGAGAGAGTATGAAATTTTATCTGTATATGCTACACCAAGGTTGGTGTGATCTGTCTCTCTCTGTATGTCTACTGGACATGCTCTCTCTGCCATGTACTGGTTTTTGCTGTCTGTAAATAGTCCTCCAAGCCTTCAAAGTTTGTGGGGTCCTCCTCTGTATTACAAATTTCTACCTGTGTCCAATACACCAATCTTTATTCTTCTGTATTGTATGGAAAAAAAAAAGTGTTGTCCTCTGGAGAACATTTAACATTACCTTAGGAAAAATCCTATAGTGAAGTGGTTGGTAGAATTTTGACTTGTGTATATATAAATATATAAATATATTTGTTATTTTAGTCCATGCTCCTAATCCTCCAGTTCAAGTCCCTCCAGTTCTCTCCTAAGTTTTCCAAGAAGGGTAAAAAGTAGAGAGAAATGACCATATGGCGTTTACAACCTGCACATTTCCTGATTGTATAATAGAATTCAATCTATTTCTGTGAATTAAAGTATTTTAAAGAACGGTTTCTTGACTCTGATTTCTCTTGTTAATTTTCACTTGAAAGTCTCTAAAAGGAAAACTACAATATTGTTTTTAAAAAATTACCTTTTTCATTTGTCTACAGCCAACAATGATTTTTTTTTGTGCCCAAAGAAGGTAATAAAAATCAAATTTCTGTTCCTTGAAACCATGGCAACGTTAATTTTAAATTCAGGATGTCCCTGTGCCTGTAATTGGCTCACAGTCTCTGCCAAATATCTACACAGAGCTCAATGTATAGGCATGGAATTTACCATGCCCGGTGCTGATCTTATGTTTGCCGCACTAGGAAATTTATCTTTGGCTTATTGTATGTAAAAAAAAAAAAGAGTGCTTGAAATTCAATGTTATGATTATAAGACTAGGATTAATGATGGTTGAGGTGGAACTAAACCCACTTTTTTATTATTATTATACAGGATTTATATAGCGCCAACAGCACTTTACATCAGTTTAAAGGCCAACTCACACTATATGCAGTAATCAGTGTTTTACCGCATTGTAAAATGTCTGTAATCGGAGGGGCACACAGGAAAAAAAATTTTCCTGTATGTCCCATTTACACTGCAATGCAGCTTAGTGCTGCGCTAACATGCAGACATGCTGCATTTTATTGCAGCGCATCGGCCCAATTGCACTGCAATGTTGGGAAAGGGGGGTTAAGCTGCCTAACAATGTAGTGTATGTTTTGTACACTTGAAAAAAAGCTTGTACAAAAAAGGAAGCCGTGTGATGCGCTGAATCGCGCCCCACACTGCCCCCTAGTTCAGCCGGCAACACAGAGCAGCTGGAGCAGTGAATCACATTCAAGGCATGCCATAGTGTGCTTATGTAAGCTCTCAACCAAACAGTCAAGTCATCAAATGACTGGTGTCATAGTGTGTGCAACACCATGGCAACTGCAGATCAAACCGAGGCCAAGATGGCAGCTTCCTTGGCTGTAGAGGATAGAAGGGTTTCGTTCCCCAGGACTTCCCACTTACCACTCAGTTTTAAGGATATGAGCAAGTGGCTCAGGGGTTCTCTTGCTGTCTAGAGTTCAGAATCAAGTATGTATTCAGCCTTTATAGTCTGCAGGGTATATAGTGTTTTCTCAGCAAAAGTGGTGCTTCACTTAAATGCTTTTGATTTTTGACGTATGAATTAAAAACAATGCACACATTATGGAAAGGCTGAATACATGATCTTTTTCATTATGTGACAGGCATACTGTGATTAGAAACTTGGTAGAATTCTAAATTATCTCAACTCAACTCAACTCAATTTTAATAGTATAATTATACTGTATAATTGTAAGCTCTTTTGGGAACCGTGGTATGATTGGGGACCTAACATAATTGCAAACTCTCTTAACCACTTGCCGTCCGCACTATAGCTGAAAGACGGCTACAGCGCGGACTTAACTTGCCGGGAGGGCGTCCTTGGACGTCCTCCCGTGCTTGAGCGGCCTGCGTGCCCCCTGCAGGGCGCACGCGGCCCGCTCTGTGATCAACGAGTCTAAGAGACTCACCTCATCACAGATCGGAGGAAGAGGTCAATCCCGACCCCTTACCACGTGATCAGCTTTCAGCCAATGACTGCTGATCATGTGATGTAAATAGAGCCGGTAATCGGCTATTTTTCCTCCTCACGCTAATAAAAGCCGATCACTGGCGGCTGCAAGAGGGACATCGGTCTCGATTGTGGAAAGTCACCAGCATCACTTACCAGTTGCCCACCAGCGTCAGCTACCAGTGCCCACAATACCACCCATCAGTGCCCACAGTGTCACCTATCAGTGCCCACAGTACCGCCTATAAATCATCAATCAGTGCATTATTACCAGTGCTGCTTATCAATACCACCTACCAGTGCCCATCAGTACCATCCATCAGTGACATCAGTGCCACCCCATCAGGGCCCATCAGTGTCATCTTATCTGTGCCCATCAGTGCAGCCTTATCAGCGAATATCAATGAAGGAAAAAAATTACCCATTTGCAAAATTTTATAACAAACTATGAAACGTTTTTTTTTGTTTTTGTTTTTGTTTTTTTCAAAAGTTTGTCTTGTCTTTATTTTTTGATAAACAAAAAAAAAAAAAATCTGCTAAACTATAGTTGGTTGTAAAGGGCTATATTCCGTAACATAATCAAGTACACTGTATGAAAAAAAAAAAAACCCTTTTGTGTGTAAAACACTTTGTGAAATTGTTTATCAAGGTTAAAGAAAAGCTGAATTTGACGACGGGCTTATCTGCCAATCAGCATCTGAACATTTCAGTCACACAGTCTCCTTAAAGTGGTTGTATACCCATTTTTTTAATTTGTACTTACAGGTAAGCCTAAAATAAGGTTTAACTGTAGGTAAAATCAATATCTCCTAAACCTGTAGGGTTTAGGAGATCTTCACTTTGCATGCAACTGCTGACGTCAGCAGCGCATGCACTGCGAATGCACGGCTGAAGGCCCAGCAGACGCTGCCGGACCTTGCCGGGAAGAAGACTCCTGGGTGCATGTGCGGGAGTGACGTCATCGCTGCTTCGGCCACTCACAGCATTAGAGCCGCGAACCTGGAAGACACACTGAGGGCAAAATGTCATCTCCCTTGGTGTGGACCGGCCTGCGATATGGGGGGCGTCATTCTAAGGCAAGTTTCTCATAATATGCTAGTATGCCTAAAATCGCACCAAAAAACGAATAGGGCCTGTGTTGGGTATTTGGCTTGTGTCAATGGGATCCATTTTAACATGATTGTGAGCTGCATCTGAGATCATTCATAATTCACTGACAGGTGCCTTTTACATGGAGTTGGCCTCTTCCAGACCTGCATTTGACCTGCTTCAAGCAGCTTTTGCATTCCTGTAGACTTTTATCAGAATGCAACACCTGCTTAAAGCAAGCAAAAGACTATTGAACCAGGCCTTTATTAAAAAAAAAAAAAAAAAGAAAACATACAATACATACTCTACTCTTAAACTGTGCAGCGTATTAGTTGCTTCAGCTCACGTAGAAATATTCTTCCAAATAAAAATGTACCTGTCATACAGAAATGAAGCCTGAAAACCAAACTTGGCCATTCAAGTAGAAATGCCATTCCCAAAAAAAAAAATAACTGGCTGCTATACTCGCCTTGTTTTTGTCCCTGCAGACTCACTCTAGCACAGTGGCTAAGTAGTTAGCACATCCGCCTAGCAGCACTAGGGCCATCTGTTTGAATCCCAACCAGGACACTACCTGCCTGGAATTTGCATGTTCTCCCTGTGCCTGCGTGGGTTTCCGTCGGGTACTCTGGTTTCCTCCCAAACTCTAACGACATGCTGGTAGGTTAAATGGTTGCTACCGATTTAAATAATGAGTTCTTTTGGATTGTGTGAACGATGACAATACTTTAACTTGTAAGGATGGTCTTATATCCTGCTTCAGACCCTTGATTCTTTTTTTTTTTTTTTCTGATCTAAGCCTGTAACTGTTTCTCATCTTCTGAATGCCAATCTATATCCTGCAAATACATAAGTACAAGGTAAGAAGTGCTGTATGTAATAAGATGTGAGCATCCTCTACCGTCTTTTATAAATACCCTCCCTCTGGTTGTTTTTTTAGTAGGACTTAACTGGTCTTAAAACTGAAAACGCCTTGAATGACACTGTGTTATCAAGTGCTAGCAATGAATCACAGTCTTATTATTATTACCAGGCCAAATAATAAAGGAAAGCTGATTTATTAATTTGTGTGTATTTATTATTTAAAGCTGAACTGTCTGGGATAAGCAAATATTGTCTAAATACAAGAGATGTGTATTCTTGAATTGTGTGGACTTTGTTGTATTTCTTACAGATCTGTGTAGTAATCCAGCATAAAATGTTTCCTCTATGCGGGAGCTCCCTGTATTAAGACTAGTTCCTGATACTCTGTCAGTGAGTGGTCTTGTATCCCCCCCCCCCTCCTGTATATTTCTGCCGGCAGTCTGTAGTGAGTGGAACTGCTGAGTCCCTCGCACAGCTCTGCTCGGGCCACATACAGCACAGTGATTAAAGTACTAATAGCTGGGTTTGCATAGAGGCATTTTGCACACATAATATCAATTTTATATCTTATGGGGCTAAATAAAAAAAGATTGTGCCTGGAGTTTAGTTTTAAAATATATTTAATTCTAAAGGTGTGGAAGGATAAAAAAAATCACTGTAGGGATCACTATGTGCATATGGCAACACTGTACTTTACTCACACTTCTCTTCGGTTCTGCAGTTGTCAAAGCACAGTGTCAGCCTACATATGGAATGAATATATGAAGGGAAGGTCTAGAACAAACTTTTATAGTTTGTCTACTTTTTTTATTTGTTTTGTGTAGCTCCACACCTACTACAGATGCTGGTTGTAGAACATCAATATCGGGCGTCATGTTAAAGGGTGACATTCAGAAAGAGCTAGCCAATTGTTGGCTCTGGATGAATGTGCTGAGGTTTTTCAGCAGTTTTAGCTTCAGTTTGTATTTTAAGGCAGATAAGTGGACAACAACTTAGAGTTTTTAGAAAGTATGTAGGTTGCCATAGCCATAACTTCTCCTTTTTAAAGAAAAAAGCCAGATCCTCCAGTGGCATGTGGATTTTTTAAAAGCCCAATTCCAAGCAATTTTATTTATTTTAGAAGTCTCAAAGCAATAGTAACCCTCTTCACACTTCAGTGCTGCACCAAAGCCATAGGTTGTCTTTCATGTTCACTGATGCGCAGTGTCCTTCAAGGACCCACCCCTGAGGGAAAGCATTAACCTGCCCTAGGTGAAGGAGAGTGACGCAGTGACAGCACCCAGGTCATAGAGTACTCTAATACAGACCTTGTTGTTTTCATTTCAATAGTCCCTTAATATGTATGTAATGTCAGACTAGAGTTTAAAACAGGTTATTGTAATTGTAGCTGAAGGAGGAGTCTGTGAGGAATTTGTATTCTGTGATTATTTGTTTACAAAAATTACTGACATCAAAGCTTTGGTAATCCTGCCCTATTGTGGCTAGTTTTGAAAACTATGCTAGTAACTTTCTTGATATTCAGGTAAACTGATGTGTTTTGCCACAATATTTTAAACTGCCTAAAAACTATTGTTAAATCAGTGCAAAGAGAAATATGGAAAGTAAGTAAGTCAGCGGCAAATTCAGTTTTCCATTGGTGGTGGTAGTAGTAATAAAGCAAAGTTCTTTTTTTGTTGGTAGTGTCCTTTGCACATCATCTGTGCTGTTTCTGATGTGTTAATTGGGCCATTTGTGTTTTTGGTTTTATATGTCTTAAATGATAATTAAATTCTTTTCTGTTATCTCTAGGTTTGCTTCAAGATCCACATGCTTTCCCACTGGGGAATGATGGAGCGCCTAAAGGGCTTGGTGCTGGAGCTGGCCCTCTATCTACTGATTACTCTGATATTTTAGAGTTGAAGGCTGAGTGTCCATCAAAAGGTCCATCCAGTTGCAGTTCTTTTCATAGCAGTGAAGAAGAAGGTACAGACAATGAGACTGACCTGTTGGATTGCAGCGGATCAAGACCACTTCTAATGGAATCAGATGAAGAAGAAGGTTCTAAAAAGACCAAGGAAATAGCATATGTAAAATCCCCAGAAGAAGAGCTTATGTCTAACCAGATGCCCCATGTATTTAAACATTCAGACAGAATGAATAAGGGCTCTGCAGCAGGCTTTAATGAAGAAGTGGATGTATTTGCCACAGCTCCATTCGGGAGTTCCAGGGTGTCACAGGATGATTCTGATATATTTACCAATGCTCCATTTGTGGCCAAGCCGAATGCTGTTTTGAGCCAGACGGAGGAACCTGATGTTTTCCTTAGAGCGCCTTTTACAAGAAAAATAAGCGCTGAAGAGACAGATCCCACTGCCATATCTCAAGCTCATGCATCTCTCAAAGGGCTTGATATAGCATCAGTTGGTAATTCCACATTCCGAAACAAAGACTTGATGTTGGGGGGCACTACCATGAAGACTTCATACACTACTGGAAACCTGTATGCACATTCCAGCAGAAGCATTGAGTCATCCGAGGACCCACAGAGTGCAGAGAATCACAGAATCTCCAACCAAGAGGCAGCCCAGGAGATAGTGTTTGGGACTGTGGTTACAAAGCCATTCCGCCCTCAATCTTTGTCCAAATATTCCCGTCACTACAACCCTCAAGAATTGCAGCCTGTTGAAGCACAGCCCATTGCTGCTTATAAAGTTGTATCTCATGTTGCAAAAGCCTCTGTGGCTGGATCAGTTCCCATCAACCCAGTGACTTACAGAACTTCAGACATCTCAAGTGCAGATCCATTTGGCTCGGCTCCCTTTCCTGCCAAAGCTGGAAGACAAAATCCATAGAATATGATTTATCTAGTTTATGCTTTGTATCTTAGAATTCCCCAAACATTTATACCCGGTATTGCAATGCACTTCCTATTAATGCATTAATCCTTTTTTTGTTACATCACATTCTTGTTACTCTTTTCAAAGAAGGAACCTTAATGTAGTGCATCAGTTACCTCTACAGCTTTCCATAAACCAGTAGAATTTTGTTAGAAAATGTTTGTTTCTGGAAAGTTTGTTTGATTTTCTAACGGTTGGTCAAATTGAAGTTTCTATCATAGTCACAAGAAAATTCAAAGGAGCGGATGGAAGATCTTTCTCGAACGAAATCATAGCTGTGAATATGGTTTTTGTTGGGGGGCAAAAGAAAAGGCATAAAGTGTAAAGCACATGTTCTAGGTACAAAAGAAACATGTTTAATACATCTGGGATTCCATTTAAATAGCAAGTCAAATTTTAAAGGTTTTCTAATTAAATTAATTGACTTAGCAATGGCAAGATGAAATGCTTTGACAAACAATTTTTCAGAATTTCCATACGAGCGTTAAAACAAAATTCTACTGGTGTGTGGCTGACTTAAGTTGATTACAAGAATGAGCCCTATTACTAAAACTTACACTATCAGTGGTTTCTTCTGAACGAGTAGCCTTTATTTTATTGGCTGCACGCCTACATGTGTAAACTGCTTTTTACCTGGGTGTATTTACACATATTTGGTAGCAAAAGGAACCCTATTAGATTGCAGCTGAAATTAAAACTTTTCCTAAAGTTTATTTGAATAAGGTCAGTGTGCACTATAAAAATATTTAAGTAGATTATAACACCAACCACATCACCTTTTTGGGGTTTTTTTCCTACTTTTGGTAGCCTTCTGATTTTATGACTATGTATGGTTTTTTTTTTCCTACTGTCATTCAAATTATTTCAGTGTTGTGTAGAAAAGTAGCTGCACTTAACTGTGAGACCAACATGGTGCTTGGTGACCACATAAGCGTTTATACACCCAGGCTTCTACTTCTCCCACTTTCTCTGTTACCTGGCACAGCTGAGGCTACCATTAAAAGCATTGTAAGGTCTGGGGCAGGTATGCCACTGTGGCTGATGGTACAGAGGTGGGCTTTGCCCCCAAATTAGCAAGGATTCTGAGTGTTGGACAATGGCATCCTCAAGTGCTAGATGAGAGCCTTAGCTGTGACAGATTTCACACAGGTTCCCTTTAATCCATCATTGATGATTGTAATGGGTTAATGCATTAATGACCATTTTGAGTTTTTCTTTTTTTTTTTTTTTTTTTGTTCTTTATTAAAATTTGTGTTTTAATTCAGTTTGTTCTAAAACCTTAGAAATTGAGGTGCCTTATTTATAGAGATGAACAATCTTGTCCTGCCGTGCATTGTCTGGTATTAAACTCTTAAGTTCTTATACAAATCTCTAAAAAAAAAAAAAAAAAAAAAAAAAAAAAAGTCTTTAATAACATTTGTAGGTTATAATAGATCTGGTTTACCAGCTTCTGCAAACGTGAGGACCGATCTTTCATCTCGGCCTTAGCTTTTTTTTTTTATCATATATTTTGTTTTAATTCTTTATTTTCTCTGCCAGTTTCAAAGTGTTCTCCCTAATTCATTCTAAGCACCTGTACCTTTTAAATGTTCACTTATCTCTCTGTAGACTCTGTATAACGCCATTTCATTAATTTATATAAGCTACTGATATTGTGAAAAGGAATAGTACAACTCTGCTTAAAACTATTTTTCTGAGGTTGGAGCTAGTTTTCATCCCTTCATGGTTCCTTACAGCTCTCCACCAAGGTTACCCACACCCTTGATATGCCTATAGCAGACTGACCCTGGCTATTTAGTGTTTCTTCTGGAATCTGCTGAAGCAAAATGTTTATATATTCCAATGGATATTCCATTAGAGGCCACATGATAGCCACTTTTGTGTGCCCACTAGTGGATTCCTCATAGAAATATACAGAACAGTGATATCCTAAGCTTATATTGTCTATCCATGCAGGTGGCGAAATAAGATTTTCATGTCTATGAAGATCGAGACAGAAGAATCTTATGTCATCATTAGAGCTCCTCTCTCAAGGAAAATAAGTGTTACAGAGCCATATTCCGCCGCCACTTCCTAAGTGTATGCATCTCTTAAAGGTCTGCACATGGCATTATGGACCAAACCCAGGCTCACTCTACCTTTTTTAAAAGAATAATCAGAAAAAAATATTTAATTTCCTTCATTACCCAAGCAACTGATCAGATGCTTTCATTATTTCTTTCAAACAATGTGACAGATGGGATGTAGTTGCTACATGCAAAAGTCCCTTTCAGGCATTTTCTTTTACTAATAAATTAGAAAATCATGGTGACAGCTTGATTGCTACAGGGAAAATGCACACACTTTCTTTTAGGATGCTTTTTAGATGCAAAAGTTATTTTGTTCTTGAGCTATCATGATAGATCATGGCACGTCATTGTAAACACCCCCAATTAGCTGTCCTTAATGAGTTTAGTTTGCTTTTATCAAAAAAGGTGACCTACAATAAATAATAACCTCCAATTGGAAATATCCTTTCACTGTTTGACCTGCTGTAAACTAGTGAAAGGTGAAATCTGATTTAGGTTTTATGGGTTACTAGTTTGACATTTTATCAGTGCTTTTACAGTGCTGTACTGACCTGACAGTCAGTGTAGGAGATTTAGTTATCTATACACTGCCATATAACCTAAGTCACTCTGTCATGAGAAAAGTATGGGGGCTGCCATTGTTGACCTCACTTTTAATAATGCTGGTTCCTTTTAGCTTCAGTACTTTCTGCTTGTTCTGATGTGTGGTAGCCCTTACCGCTTTGACCCACAACAGAAACACAGGTGCCACTCATGGCTCCACCATGTCCTCTTGCATGACAAACCTCTAGGGGTGCCAACAAGGACAGAGCTTGTCCTAGCTCAAAGCATCCAGTAGGGAAAAAGCCCTAAAAAAAACAGCAAAATCCTGTAAGGAAGTCTGACAGCCTCAGCTCGGGCTCCAACCAGGCTACACCCCCCAACACATTTCACTCTGCCCCCGGAGCGCAATCATGGGGTCCTTGCTGCTTTTCTGAAAAGCGGTGGATCATGTTTTAACCCTCAAAATGCAAACCCACCACACCGCTGCATTGTACATGGTTGCAGGGGAGTTACGGATGGCCGCTATCATTTGGTAATGTTCTCCAGTAATACTGTCCGATGACCATGACTTGGCACTTAATTTTTGCATGTATCAAGCCCTAAGTGAGTTCATCTCCTTGTTCGGGTTGGCGGTTTATGCGTAAAACCCTTTTACAGCCCCCTGGTCGCACCTCTGAATGAGCCCAAGGGGAGGCGAGAAATGAGGAAAATGCACACCACAGCAGCATAAAAAATGAATCTGTGTTTGAACACATTTTTTGTCCCCACTAAACCTGCCATAAACCTAAAAAAGCTTTACTCTCATATTTTATGGAGTTTATTGCAGGCTGAGTGTAGAGAGAAGATATGTTTTTGTGTACAGCAGTGGTTCTCAACTTCAGTCCTCAAGTACCCCCAATAGGCCATGTTTTGGGAATTTCTCTTAGATAAAATAGCTGTCCAAAATGCTAAGCCATTCACTCTGATTTAAAGCACCTAAACAAGATAAAGGAAAACCTGCAAACGTGGCCTGTTGAGGTTACTTGAGGACTGAGGTTGAGAACCACTGGTGTAGAGAACAGCACTTTTCCTGTGGTTTCCTTCTCTCTCCCTCTCTGTAGTACAGACATAAAAAGGCACTTGTCATGAAACTGGCTGCTCTATAAAGCTTTTAATTGGCACCAATTTAACCAGATTATAACACGCACATTATCCTGCATGTCGATGTTACCCACAGAACATGACAGAGAATCCAATGGCATACCAGTCACAGTGCTTATGAGACGATTTTTAAAATTCAGCAATTAGTCAGGGTTCCTCTGCTGCTGTAATTTAAAGACCCTTTACTAAGGGGTGTCTGTATATAAAAACAAACTGTGCTGCCCTGACTGAAGTTGAATAATGCTCTTGCTATAGGTGTTAGCCATTTATGTACCTCCTGAAGCCTGGCGGTGGTCCTCGAACTATGTAGGCACCATCAAGTGGGAGGTCAGTCAGCCACAACTCAAAGAAGCTAGCTAGAACAAAGTAACTCTGTAAGAATTGCCATACCTGAAATTCAGCTTTAAAGTATTAAATCAGAATGACAGTCAGGCATTTTCAGAACAACACTGACAGCTTCCATTTTCTCTTAAAGCATTGGCCAAAAAGAAAAATCCTGTTCCTTTTTAAAGCATCTTATACAGCACAGTGTATTTCTTTCTTTCTTTCTATCACCTGAGATACCTGGCTGATCCTTCCTGGTGCTGCCCTCCTTTTTGTAAACTGACTACATTTTTCATGGCTGCTGAGCCCTGACACAGTGGTCAGTTTACGCGCCTTCGTCTTCCGCTGGCTTTCCTCTCTCCCCCCTCCCCTCTGTCTGTCAGCTGTGTCAATGCCTGCCCCTCCCCTCCTGCTGCTAAAATTACTGTGTTTTCTTGCTATCATCCATAGTATTAGATTACATTATGTGCCCCGATGTTTATAAAAAAACATGCCGCTGTATACCTTATTTCAGAGCGCTACTCATCGCTCATGTGACCGCCCGCCGCTCTCCTCCTCTCTGCTGATGTCAGCAGAGGATTGTGAGCCCCTCTCGCCGTAGCTGTCAGATCGGGTAAGACAGCGGCGGGCAGTCACGTGAGCTCTGAGCAGCGCTCTGAAATAAGGTATACAGCGGTATTTTTTAAATAACATACATTGGGGCACATAGTGTAATCTAATATTGTGAATTATAACAAGGGGAAAAAAAGTAGCTTTTTAACCATTGATGGCCTCAGGTGTGTTTTGGACATGAGTCCAAACCCGCCAGAGCTAGTCAGCTGGGAAGCTGTCAGCCAATCATAGGAAGCTGATGCAACATTCCCCGCCTTGTGGTTGCACATATACAAGCCCCTTGCAAATGTGCAACTGCAGGGCGGGGAATGCTTTTGCCGCCTATGATTGGCTATCGGCTTTGACAGCTTCTTGGTGGGATAGCTCAGGCAGGTTCAGACTTGTCTGAACAAGCCCCAAGCTCATCCCTACTCTTTTATATATGTTTTCTTAAACAATAATGAGTGAAATCATGTTCCCACATTAGCATTGGTCTTCCGAATGGCATCAATTTAAAAATGGCTCCTCCTATCAATATCTGTTGTTTGCAGCTAAAAAGTCTCTTAGCATGGGAATGTCATCCCTTGACAGACTCTTTATTCCATGGATATATATATTTTTTATATATCGAACTATAACTTCTAGCTATATCAGAATTCTTACAATTACTTAGACAATCAGCCCTGCAATACAATTGTTATTTTTTTGCTGTCCTCATCCAGCCCTTCTCTTATCACTCCACATCACTTACTGTAATAATCTACTTTGCAGATCTGCTTCCTCTATTGATGATTCTTAAATAGGAATTGACAAGAAAGGAGTTCTGCACAATCGTACTGTAAGATGTAACTGAGATCAGCAAATGATCTAAATGAATTGCATTTGTTGGATCAGTGTTCAGTGACTGTTTATTTTATGCATTGTCTGGCTGATTTCTTACCATTTTATGAGAAACTCCTGAAAAAGATGGCCACGCTGTGTGCCATGACAGGTGCACTTTACATGCACACTGGAAAATCAGTGTTCAAATCCTGGACTGTTATGTAAATCAACATAATAAGGTATTACATGTACATTGATTAGCTTGTACTGTAAATTCAGGTGTTATTTATTAGTTATGGGCCTCACCCCATACAGGGAGTCTTGACTAAAAGTGCCCAAAAGAACTGTCCCTGCCAACCGGCATCTGTCTTGTTTTCCCATACTTCAAACACAAGGGATTCTGTTGAATTCATGGGGCAATACTATGGGTCCTTTAGTCACTTTTAGTCAAGCGGCTGCAGTTGGTGTAACTAATGTTCTGTTCCTTGGCATTTGTATTTGGAAAGATGAACTGTGTCTCTGTAACTGTTATGTAACTAGAAAGAGCGTGCTCACATTAAAGGAAACTTGTAGCGAGAGAAATAGACTGGCCTGGCTATCATTGCAGACCTATTTTAAAAATACTAGTGGCCTGGCTCTCTAACTTTAGTATTCGACCTGGCACCAGGACTGGTATGCAGGCAGTAATGTCAACTGATTTACATGTTGATCCAGAAAATACAGACACACAAAAGGGCGCAAAGGCCTAGTGCATTACCACCATCCCTTTTGAATAAATATAAAGGTCAAAAACATACTCACTAACATAAATAGGAACAGGCATATGAAATCACAATTCCAGCCATGAGCTCAGAGCTCCGAAGAAGGGGGAATGTCCCCCGAAACACGTCAGCCTACCAACTTTGGCATACATGGTTAGATGGCATCAGATTCATGATTCGATATGCCTGTTCCTATTTAATTTGTGAGTATGTTTTTACTTTTATGCTTAATAAAAAGTGGTGGTAATGCACTAGGCTTTTGTGCCCTTCTGTGTGTCTTTACAGTTTCTTTGGAGATTTCTCAGTCTGAGGAGGGCTGTATTAAGTGAAGCACTACGAGTTGTGACACCTCCAGATGTAATGCAGCTTGAGTACTGGAGTGTTTGATCTCTTCCTCAGAAAACACTGAAGCCAGGGAATATGCATGTCAGCCAAGCAACTGGAATTTTCAGAAGGAATGTACAGCACTGGCACCCTCCTTATGTCTGTTAACACATGAATCCTTTAAAGGTTGTATAGCCCAACCTTTCCTTTTTGGAAAGAGCATTGAAGACTTCGGACTCTTGTGACGTTATTACTGCTGCCTGTGTCCCCTTTGGGATGATATACACAGTTTCTATTTGGGGTAGTGACCATGGTCCCTGGGACAGAAAGCGATGAGGACACCAGTTGTGGTGACAATCGCTTAGGGCAGGAATTCCTCTCACTTCTGTTGCGTCCCCAGGACAGGAATAGAAAGGATATCTCCCCAATGGGACACCGCAAATAATAAACTGACAGGTTTAAAGGGACTCTATTATAAGAGATTATGGAGTCCACCATAATTAAGGTTCCTTTTGAGAATGCTTGTTGCCTGGCTAGATATAGAAATAAAGAAAGCTGGCACATATTTAAAGTATGCTGGTTCTGAGTCTGTGATTCAAAGTACCTAAAGCAGAACTTAATTCCAAGATACTTCACTCTGCCTCAATGATCTGATTCCTGAGAGGTCCTTTGCCGGCATCTTCTCCCTGGCTGCTTCCGAGTGCTAGTCTTAGGCAGTCTTGATTGGCCGGTGTGGAATGACATCACTCCTGTGCGTGCACAGGACTGCAGTAATCTCAGCACGGTGTTGTGCTAGAATGTAAGATGGGCCGTGCATGCGCAGCTCAGTGTACATTCTACAGAAGACTGAGCAGGCATGTTTGCATGCATTGCATGTCTCTTCTGCAATAAAGAGTCCGCCTCCCTTTAGTTTTTTTTTCTTTCTAGATGTGTTTTTCTGTTTTAAGTCAGGCGCAGCCAGGCAACTACCATTTTTGAAACAATGGCAGCACCCTTACTCCACTCATGACAGTCACTTGAACCATTCCTTACTCTATCCAAAATGTCATTTTTTATTTTTTTTTGCTATGCATAACGTAAACAGAAAAGGTCAGCAATATGTAGGCCATTGCTAACCCTTTTTCTGATGATACTAGTTCCCTGGCTGCCCTTTGAATTCAATGACTTTAGTTCTTTGAGTCGATGACCTGGAACGGACATGCATGTAGGAAGTCCTGAATTTTTTTAAGCTTTTTTCAAGTCCTCGAGCACTGAGAGCAGGGACAGCCTGGCAACTAGTATTTTCAAAAGGACATCCATACTGGCAACCCCTCTATTTCTCGGTACTGGTTTCCTTTGAATTTTAAGAATTACAGTCTGTTTCTGCTTACAGTAGGTGATCACAGAGATACCCTCCAGCCAGGACCTTCATCTGTCTTGATTTACTGGATTAAAGTGCTGCTCCCCGCATTACATAAGGGGTACAATGACTTTGTGGTTAAAAATAAATTCTCATTCACATGACTAGAGGCTCTCTTCTGCTTATTTGGTCCTCGACAATACATGCTGTGTGCTTTTCTGACTTGATATGAATATTTTCACAGTTAAAGTATAACACAAACTCCAAAGTGATTTGTTTATTAATGTTCTTATTATGCCAGCTGTAAAGAATATACTGTATATCTTTTATAAAGCAACATATATTACACAACACTGTATATAAAGGGAGTCCTAACTGCAACCCTTTCTTTGAAAACCAAATACATTTCATGGTGTCGCCATGCCTTGGACAGGTGGAGAGGGTTGAATTTTTGCTGCTGTGTGCGGTCACTCTTTTTTTTTTTTTTTCTCAGCATGTCATGGCTGACTATACCTGGATCTGGAAAGAAAGTAAATCTTTTGTAATGCAATGCAAATAGATCAAATATACGTAAATTGTGTTGCCACTCCGCACAATGTAGTAGAGGGGGTGAGCTCAGCAAAAAATATGTTCAGGTCATGAATTTGAAGGAAGTTATCTACTCTAAAGCCTTGTACAAAAGCTTTGATTTTCGGATGACAGAACGTCCGATTTTTTTTTTTTTTTTTTTTTGGCATGCTAGTCTCATGTCGAAAGTGAAGAGGTTACTAACAATACGAGAATTTTCGTTTGACAGAATACGTCAGAAGTGACGTAACATGTTGAATAGTTTTGTATGTATTCTTTTGTTTCTGAGCATGCGTAGTCTTGCTCTTACGATTTTTTTTTTTTTTTTTTTTTTTTTCGTACGAAAACCATACTAATGAAACAAAAATTAGACAATGAGTTCACATCTGACAAAAATTTTATAGTCTGCACATCCAGCTTTTGTCTGACCAAAAAGTGAAATTGGCTGTCGAAAGCACCATACTAACTGTAAGATTTGCGGACGATCGGTCGTCGTAACACAATAGACGTCTGGAAATCAAAGCATGTGTACGGCCTTTAGTCTCATCATTTCCTGTTCTGCAGTCAGAAGTTTACCTCTAAAACATATTCACAGACTGCAATAAAACCTGGTGTTAGAAGGCCCTTGGATTTTCAAACTTTAGCCTTGGATGTGAAGACAGAAATCCAGCCAAAAGAAGCAAAATAGAAATAAAAAGCCCATTAAAAGACATAAAAATAAAAGCAATATTCAGCTTCAATTCAGAGGTTTTCCCATGCAATACTTTATTTCTGCCACTAGATGTTCTCAGCCAGCATTATTCCACACACTTTTGTCTGAGCCCAGGTCATTCTGGACCCACCCACAGCCTGTTACTGGACAGTGAAAGAAGAAGTAGCACAGTGCTAAAGCCATCTGTGTGTAACCTTGCTCTTGTATTGTCAGCATTGGCTGCTTGTACTGCTTCTTCATCTCACATCCCAGCTGTGCTGTACAGAGACTGCAAGAAGCTGACACCAGTTCAAATTCAGGTACTTGCACTGCTTGGCAAAACTTTTTGTTTTAGATACTGTAAGGAAGGGCTAAAACACTTTTTTTTGCTATCAGTGTACCACTGGGGAAATATTGCATCAATTCCTGTCCAAGAGATGCTACAGGAAGTTATAGGAAATCCTCAAAGTGAGAACAGATATCCCCATTGGAAGATTTCCTCTCCCCTTGTTCTGGGGGCAACTCGAAAATGTTGGATTTGCACTATCCTTTTTCAGTGATAGTGGCTGGGTTGACATATGTGAGGCCGTAGTTAACAACATGGGATCCGGTGCGTCCCTGTTCAGTGGTTCAGGTGTGATTCTGGTCCAAATATTTGCCTGAATTCGCACCTGAACAGACCCAAAGACGCACAGGACCCTTCTGCAGTCTGGAGCGCGGCCACCCCGGACCTGTGTGAACCGGCTACATTGAAAGCTGGTCACACTCACCTATCATGCAAATTGGAAGCGGCGAAAACCCACATCCAATTCGCATATATGTAAACCCAGCCTGAAACCATAATTCCCAAATTGGAATGCCCCAGGGGAACCAAGTCTTGGTCCCATTCTCTGATCTGTGCTGTTGTTGCAGTTAGTGTAGTCAACAGTGCACAGCCCCTTCCTCCACCTCCATTCGAACACATCGCTCAGTAGGAGACAAATTAAAAATTGGGTGTCAGTGACAGTGCTAGTCCCTGGCAGCAGACACATGCTGGAGATGAGCGCTGTCATTCACCACAACTATGGGAAAAGGGTCTGTTAGCACAACATTCCCATGTAATGGTTCAGAAAGAAAAATACACAGGATTGTTGATAACAGTAAGGAGTGTTAAAAGTTCATCACTCTACAGCACGGTTTCTGCCCTGGTGTTAGGGTTGCCACCTTTTCTTCAAGCCAAACCAGAACACTACAGCCTTTCACACAGGCTTTCTGATCAGGTCCGCCTGTCAGTTTTTCAGGCAGACCTGATCGGAGCCTCCATTCACTCCTATGGATCGGCAGATTTTAGCGGTGACATGTCCGCTGACACCCGTCCCTATACGATCTGATCCTGTCCATGAAATCCAGATGGATCGTGACCCTATTTTCCATCTGTCTATTGGATCGGATGAAAATGGAGAGCCGGGGTCTGACAGGTCTGTCTCAGCACAGACATACCTGTCATCTGCCTGCTCAGCGGGGGGGGATCAGCAAATCGATCCCCTGCTGAGCAAAGTGGAGTCCCCCAGCAGGATCGCCCGTGTAAAAGAGCCCACTAGCATATGGCACTGTGCTTGCTTAACTCGACCCATTCAACTGATTGGGGCTGTGCCGTAACTGTGTGCAATGCACATGGCTACAGCACAATGGCATGGGATTTTAGGAGTTAAAAACAGGTGGTGAGAAAATGTAACTTCTTTACCACCTGTCAAATACTTTAAATAGTAGACCACAGTGGATCACTTTTTAAGAGTGCTTTGCGACTTTGTTTAGACTTATGGTTGGGGGACAGTAAAAAATAGAGGTCGAGCTGTGTTTTTACTGCTACCCAACTGTTCCTCTTAACCACTTCAGCTTTAACTGACAATTGCGCGGTTGTGCGATGTTGTACCCAAACAAAACTCATGTCCTTTTTTCCCCCACAAATAGAGCTTTCTTTTGGTGGTATTTGATCACCTCTGTGGTTTTTATTTTTTGCGCTATAAACAAAGAGCGACAATTTTGTAGTTTTTGCTATAATAAATATTCTAAATATTAAAAAAAAAAACATTTTTTCCCCAGTTCAGGCTATGTATTCTTCTACATATTTTTGTTTAAAAAAAATCGCAATCAGCGTATATTGATTGGTTTGCGCAAAAGTTATAGCATCTACAAAATAGGGGATAGATTTATATCATTTTTATTTATTTATTACTAGTAATGTCAGGTGATCTGCAATTTTTATCAGGACTGCTACATTGCGGCGGACAGATCGGACACTTTTGACACTATTTTGGGACCATTGACAATTATACAGCAGAGCTAAAAATAGCCATTGATTACTGTATAAATGTCACTGGCAGGGAAGGGGTTAACACTAGGGGGGGTCATCAAGGGGTTAAATGTGTTCCCTAGATGTGTTCTAACTGTAGGGGGGGGTGGGACTGACTAGGGGAGGAGAGAGATCGGTGTTCGTACTTAGTAGGAACACACAATCTCTCTCTTTTCACCTGACAGAACCGGGATTTGTGTGTTTATACACACAGATCCCGGTTCTCATTCTGTCATGAGCGATCATGGATGCCTGGCGGTCATTGCTCCCGCCGGGCACGCGCATCTGCTCTGGGGACACACGGTCGCTGGTCAGCTAATGGTTAAGCTGCAAAGGCAGCAGAGAGGGGGATGTGCACACGCAATAGCCAAAATTCTTTGCATCACAGTGTGGCAAAAATTGTCTGCACTGTTGGGTTCAGCGAGCAGTAATGCCTGCTGAATGTGGCCCATCCAAGTGAATGGGGGTTTCCTGCATCCGTGTGCAATGCATTCAGTTGCAGGGTGCTGCTGTGGGGTTTAAATAGGTGGTGAGGAGGTGATATAACACCTCCTCACTGCCTGTCAAATTCCCTCTGAAGAGCAATCCAACCATAGATTGCTCTTCAGAGGGCACCACATGTGTAAGTGAGCCCTGAGCCTAGGTCCACACATATGTGATGTGGGAGCCAGCGCAATTCTAGCGCCGGTTCCTGCATAGCATCTCCCTCGCAGGCAGTTCACACTGCCCTCTGCAACTGCTGCGGGTGCCATTACAATGTTAATAACACCCCCATATCAGTTCACAGATCGCACTAAGCACAGGTAAGCACTTGAGCCCCCCCCCCCCCCCCCCCGTGATCCAGACTGTGGCTCTGCACTCCATCTGCTCAGCTGGTGGCCGGAGGGGGGAACATGACTAGTTAATGTTATCAGGAGTAAGTTCTTATCTTTATAAAGCAGTTCTGACAATCCAAAGTCAACTTCTATACAGATCCACTAGACAATGTAATTGCCAGCACATGGATTACTCTGCCTGAGCCTGAAAATCATGAAATAGTCCCGACATTACATTACCTGGTGGGGGACTCAGATTAGATTGTCAGAACTGCTAAATAAAGATAAAAACTTACTCCTGATAACTTTAGCTAGTCATGTTCCTCCACCTGCTAAGCAGATGGAGCACAGAGCCGTCTGAATCGTATGTCGGGGTACCAGGGGGAAGGTGACCCTGACACATGATTCAAAACCCATACTGTCCGGGTGAATCCTGGACAGGTGGCAACTCTACGGCTGGGGTGCTATGAATAAGGGAACATTTGCCCTGGATCAGCATCATGAATAATCATAGTGCAGTCTGGCCTTGGTGCACCATACCAACCAATGAGGCTCTGGGGCCAGGAACCACAGTGTCCCGCCCCAATCATTGCAAGGGTTGGGGCTGCCCCCAGCAGAGGGCGGAAGTACACCTCAGTCCAGACTTGCTTCAGCTACTGCCTCATTTGGTCAGCATCATGATGAATGCATTCAAAGCACATTACTTCTGCGCACTGAGGAGAGAGGGCAACGTCTACAGTGCTGTGCTATTGCTCCTGCATAAGAATGCTCATAAATTGGGCTTCAGTCTGGGGTGGACCTGACAGCCAGCAAAAACAGGGGGAAAAAAAAAACGTGCTTTTATTGTACAATTTGGCTACGGATCAGATGGGGAGTACTTGGTCCCCTGGAGGATTCAACAAAAATCTAAAAATTGTGGCGATGCTATAAGTGATAAAGAGGTGGTACGTTCAGCACTGGACCTTCTGCCACCTTGTTATGGAGTGTGAAAAGCAGTATTGTCTTCCAAAGCTGGTTTGAAAATGGTTTCAGGGGAGCAACTTTGTACTATTATACCAGCAATATAAACATGACAGAAATTCTAAACCTTCCCTATTCTATTAAAGTAGAAGTCCACCTAACACTAAAACCCCTACATCAACAGACAACAATCTAACACTAACCCATCTAGCTCTGTAAGGAAGAAATCAATATATATACCTTTTCTGAAGCCGACCCGATACCACACTGAGCTGCCAGCCATGGCTTCGCTGTATGGGCGGGTGCAGAGGACACATCCAGCAGAAGCCCCGTAGTATAGGTGACGTCACTTCCCATTCATTTCACAGCTGTTGTCCGCTGAGTCTTCTGCAGAGCTTCGGCCGCTGGAAATTGGATCAGATCGGCTTCAGAAAAGGGATGTATACAGATTTCTTCTTTACAGGGCTAGATAGATTAGTGTTCGATTGTGGATGCAGGGATTTTAGTGTTAGGGTAGACTTACACTTTAACTATATGACTGCAGTTATGGATTAAAAGCAGTTCCCTGATTTTCTGCTTATTCAGTTCTCTTAGAATATTAAATACCACCTCCTCTCATTTTGGATTTTTTTTTATTTATTTTTTCTTTTCGGTACCTTTTTTTTGTATTTTTTCTTCGGGACTTCCATCCTATGTCACCATGGCAAGGTACGTCACTTCAGCGGTTGCATCCGGCCCTCCTCTTGCCACCCTGCTGCCTTCTGGAACCTGTGTGTGTCCCAGAAGAGGACGAGAAAAGCGACTGGCGCATGCGCAGTAGGAAACTGGCTGTGAAGCCTGAAGGCTTCAGTGCTGGTTTCCCTTAGGGTACTTGCGATGACAGCGCCTGCACCCGAAGCCTACGGATGGATCGACTTGGTGTGCCGACATCGAATGCATCCTGGACAGTGTCCTTATATTAAGTCAGCAGCTACAGTATTAATATAATAAGACTTATTTATATGGCGTTTCCTGTGTCGGCCACCCGTGGGTATCGCCGTCATATCTGGCGGCGCACTGTCTCCTGGGAGCTATGAATCAATCTTCCCAGGAGTCAGTGTGGCTAGCCGCCGCTAATTGTCGCGATCTTCCAAAACCGGAAGTGATGCGATGACGCCAGCACCTCTTGGAAGCGCTTATCTTCATTGCTATCACAACGGGGCGGGCACTTCTGACAATGCCGCCCATTGTGATGGCAACGTCGGAAGCTAACGGCGCTGCGCTCAGTACATAATGTTCATGCGCGGGAACGGGCGGTGCATGCTGGTAGCTCAGCATGCACCCCATCCGGAAATGTCTGCTTGTGGGCTTCACATGCCCACAGGCAAGATGAAAGCTGCCATAACTAAATGATATAACATCGTTTTTTATTTGAAAGCGGGGGACATACAAGATAAAAGAAGTGAGTGTTATATTTTCATTACATAAATGTACGAATTGTTAAAAAAAAAAATTGAAGCGAGGTTGGAACTCCGCTTTATAAGTGTAAGTAGAATGTACCTTCTATCTCTTTTTTTCTTTTGTTTCATCTCCCAAATGCAAGTTTTCTGCTGTCCCCAAACTTCCTGTTCTATGGTGACTACATTCAATCCCCATGTCCCCTTTGTGTATATAAATGTCGCCATCCTTTTTTTGCTTACTAAGATGGACTACACATCTACCTGAAGGCACATTCATCTCTAGGAGAATTGTAGTACACATAGAGTGAAGCATATGACCAGAAATAACAGCACTGCTCACTTTACACTAGTAGCAGTGAGGTGCATCACAGGAGGATAGAGAGTGTGCACGGGACAGAAAAAAAAAAATGAACCCGAAAAGAAGGGTGAGGGTTTTTTTTAAACAAACAAAAAAAAAAACATGATATACTTGATATTTTAGAACAAGTGATGAAAAATGTTAAATTTAGTGTCACTTGAACTGTATCTTTGGAGGAGCAACAAGTTCGCCCTAGGACAGAAGATGTGTTAGAACTACAGAACACCTCACCCTCTTCTCTAGATCATACAGATGAAGTGTTTTGTAGTCCACAAAGGAGAACTGTGCATAGAAAGTTACACTGGCTTTCTGGCAGGATCTACAGGTATGTTTGCTTGCAGAAAATGTTCATGAATAAAGAAAACCAATGCAGCCACCACATCTAAGGACTGCAGTCAATTGACAATTTGTTTTTTGACTTTATATATATATAATTGATGACATACAAAGCAAACACATTGACAAGACAGGAGAAAAGGGCTATATATGAATAAGATTAGTCTTACAAGCTTCAGTTGTCTTTTTGTTTTTACATAGTGTTAAAAGTACATGGCTGAGATTCTGGCTACTATGCTGTCCATACAAATAAATACAAATTGACAGAGATCTTGCACAGATCCATGGATCACATCCAGTTTACAGCATCACTAAACCCACATCATAAAAAACTATCAATAAATGGTGTATTACTGTCTCGTAGCTGGTGGAGATCGAGCTGTAGAGGGCTTCTCTTGCACCTCCTGTCCAACGCCCCTGAAAGAGATGACGGGGAGGGAAGGACACAGTGGCATGAGGGCTGGTTTAGCAGATGACACCAGCTGAGGCTTGACAGGAACCCGATGGCCGTAGATTACCGGACCGGTACTGGAAACTGGAACACTGTCGCTGGATCAGCAGGCAGAAGCGTTGCCGGAGCATAAGCCAGGGGGTCATCAACAGCTGGGCAGAGCAGGTACAGGAACGTGAGGCAGAGACAGTATACAGGCCTGGTTTGGTACTCAATCGAGCAGTAAGGTACAGGAGCATGAGAGAGGAGCAGAGTCGAACACAAGCCAAGGTCACAGGTAGGCAGGCGGAAGTCCAAAGGAAGGTACAGGAGAAGCCGGGTCAAACACAGATAACTGGAACAGATCAAAGCACAGGTTAACAGGAACAAGCTGAAAGACCACTCAGCAATGTGTGTGTGTGTGTCATTGCTTGGTTTAAATAGGCTGACTGGCGCCAGTGCGTGCACGTGTGTGCGCGATCACGCATGCACTAAATACATGCTTCTATTTGTGCATACCCTGGTATGCCCGCGCCTGTCAGCCGAGTTTCTCTTACAATTACATGCTGTTCATACTCACTTAGTCACTATGATATTTGTTTTCCGTATTCTGCAAAAAACATGGTTGATCCTGCTGCTCTGTATCTCCACCTTTTGTTCATGGCTAGGAATTTTGCAGCTGTGGTGGCAGCTCTGCACATGCTCAGCTTTCAGTGAGTTTCTATGCTGAGCATTTCCTCCCTAAGCAGCCCATCATGAGCAGCCCATGTGACTATAGAGTCACACATGTGGGTGTATACACAGTGGTAAATGACATTCCACTCCCTCCCTCCTCCTCCATGCCCACTAACCAGCTAAACACAATGGGGGCAGAACATTACATGTACATTGATGGAAGCTTCACCTCCCTCTTATTCTAAGACACAGGCTAGAGGGATGTAAAACAGCATGTGACTGGCAGAAATCCACCCACACCGTGTTTTTTTCCCCAAATCAATAAAGATTTGATTTTAAATACCGTATTTATCGGCGTATAACACGCACCCCAATTTAGGAGGGAATTTTAAAGAAAAAAAAACTTTTAGGAGGCAAGTTGAAGGGAAAAAAACTTACATTTAAATGCCTATCATTGCAGCCTTCTCAGTGCAGCCTTGCCCCAGTGCAGCCATGTCAGTGCAGCCTTGTCAGTGCAGCCTTCCCCAGTGTCCATTGCAGCCTTATCCCAGTGCAGCCTTGCCCCAGTGCAGCCTTGCAGTTCGCTGAGCTTCAAAACCGCCGACCGCGATTTGAAAATGGCGCCGCCGGTGCCGAAATGCACAGAGCCGGTCCTCGGCTCTTCTCGGCGGCTCTCGTTCACTTTCGGCTCCACTCGTAGTCCCGCCCGGGATGGGCGTGACTGTGAGCGGAGCTATCCAAACCTAGTCGAGTACACTCGGCTAGGTTCGGGCGGCGCTCGAGTGAAGCCGAAAGTGGCCGAGAAGAGCCGAGGACCGGCACTGTGTATTTCGGCGCCGGCGATGCCATTTTCAAATCGCGGTCGGCGATTTTTTAGATCTGTCAGCTCAGGATCGCAGGGGATCGGCGTATAACACGCACCCGCGATTTTCCCCTGATTTTAGGGGGAAAAAAAGTGCTATAAAAGTGTTATACGCTGATAAATACGGTATATATATTTATGATAATTTAAAAGAGTTTGATGTTATTTATTTTTACTCTGTATTCCAAAGGTGTTTTATTTATTTTTTTGAACATGTGACCAGTAGCAGGGGACTAGAAGCTCCTCTTGCTTATGTTTCCCTGCAGACAGGCTGGGAAAGAGCTGGGTCATGTGACAGCTGTATATTGATTAGGAAAAAGGTAGTTAGATGTTTTTTGGTTTTTTTTTGTTTTATTAAAATAATTACACTGCCATCATCCACCTACAGAAATAAAGATAGAATATAAATTAAACTGTGTGTTTAGCATCACTTCAAGGGTAGGAGCCTATCAGCCTTTATCTAAAGCTGATCCAAATTCGGCTAGTTCAGTAGGGACTGGCCAAATTCCGTTCAGTATGTGGCCATCCTGCTTGGCAGAAATCAGTCATCAAAAGGAACATGTTGGAAAACATTGGTCAGTTGGTCAAAGCGACTGCGGCCACTGATTATATTCTGACAGCAGAGGGTCTTGTCCTGGTGGGGGGGGGGGGGGGGGGGATTCCTCATATCACCTCAATTGTGTGGATGGAGGAATCTGTGTAATGGGCTGAATGAAAAAATAAACTTATATTGCCAGCGATATGCTGAGGGTACCAGTACATTGTTAGCAGCACCCCAAAATGTAGATCGCAAGCAGTGTGTTTGCGGGTGCCAGATCATGCGTTACCGCAGTACCACGTGATTTGGTGTGGTGTGATTTTTTTCAAAAGTAGTGCATGCACTACTTTTTGTTTAGATTCAGTCCATTTAAATAAATGGGCTTAAAATCTCACTGCAGGGGAATGCACGGGAGCATGCACTGCGTTCCTGTGCTATTCTGGTGTGAACTGACCCTAAATGAAGACTATAGCAAAACCACTTCAGATCACGCACGTTTTTTTGAAAAGAAAAAAAAAACTCTCTAGCAATACACACCAAACTGAGCATGTGCAGCCTGTCCCATGGCTCTGTAAATATCAGGTTAGTTTTGGGGAACATTGGAAGAAGGGAAGGATCAGAGAAGACAGGATCAAACAGCCTTTATACACAATGCAGAGGATTAACCCCTTAGGTTCCACAGTGAGTATACTGATTTTAGTGTTGTGGGTTTAGTAACACTTTAATGCTCAGGAAGCATAGTGTTTCTTCTGCATTAAAAATCTTGTCTGGTCTCGATTTTTTTTTTGGGGGGGGGGGGGGGGGGTAAAGTCCCACTTTAAGATGGGGGTTTATTTATAAAGGGTTAATGTTGGATTCTCCACGTTTCCATCCAAATATCTGTGTATTAATGGAGAACTTTCCTCTTTTTCCATATTCAGGCAATCCTGTCACATAATCACATACTGAACTATTACAGAGTCCAATCTCCCTCCAGCAGCTGCAATTTCCTTTATAGTACAGAGATTAGTGACCAGCACTGCACACCTATGATGTAGAACATCACTGACAGACTGCGCTGCCTCTATCATACTATCCTCCCCCCACTACAGACAGGCATCCCGCCGGGCAGCCTCTACACATCACGTGCCGGGGTCCTGAGCGTGATGACAACAAAGATGGCGGCTCCCATAGGAAGGTTGGCGAGTAACGCAGTGAAGTTCGGTGTAAGGTGAGTGATGGTTCTATGTGTGGCAGAGATATGAGACAGACACATTACAGACACTCTCACTGAGGGCAGACGCAGAAAGAGAGTAAAGCTGCGACTCTGTGGGTTGATAACAGTACGAGTCCCATTATATGGGTGCATGTATGCTGGTGGGGGGGGGAGAGATTGACGGTGCATGTATGCTGGTGGGGGGGAGAGATTGACGGTGCATGTATGCTGGTGGGGGGGGGAGAGATTGACGGTGCATGTATGCTGGTGGGGGGGGAGAGATTGACGGTGCATGTATGCTGGTGGGGGGGGAGAGATTGACGGTGCATGTATGCTGGTGGGGGGGGGGGGGCAAGGGAGATTGACGGTGCATGTATGCTGGTGGGGGGGGGGAGAGATTGACGGTGCATGTATGCTGGTGGGGGGGGGAGAGATTGACGGTGCATGTATGCTGGTGGGGGGGGGAGAGATTGACGGTGCATGTATGCTGGGGGGGGGGAGAGATTGACGGTGCATGTATGCTGGTGGGGGGGGAGAGATTGACGGTGCATGTATGCTGGTGGGGGGGAGAGATTGACGGTGCATGTATGCTGGTGGGGGGGGAGAGATTGACGGTGCATGTATGCTGGTGGGGGGGGAGAGATTGACGGTGCATGTATGCTGGTGGGGGGGGAGAGATTGACGGTGCATGTATGCTGGTGGGGGGGGGGGGCAGGGGAGATTGACGCTGCATGTATGCTGGTGGGGGGGGGGAGAGATTGACGGTGCATGTATGCTGGTGGGGGGGGGGGAGATTGACGCTGCATGTATGCTGGGGGGGGGGGCAGGGGAGATTGACGCTGCATGTATGCTGGTGGGGGGGGCAGGGGAGATTGGCGCTGCATGTATGCTGGTGGGGGGGAGATTGACGCTGCATGTATGCTGGTGGGGGGAGATTGACGCTGCATGTATGCTGGTGGGGGGGAGATTGACGCTGCATGTATGCTGGGGGGGGGGCAGAGGAGATTGACACTGCATGTATGCTGGGGGGCAGAGGAGATTGACACTGCATGTACGCTGGGGGGGGGGCAGAGGAGATTGACACTGCATGTATGCTGGGGGGGGCAGAGGAGATTGACGGTGCATGTATGCTGGTGGGGGGGGGGGAGATTGACGGTGCATGTATGCTGGTGGGGGGGGGAGAGATTGACGGTGCATGTATGCTGGTGGGGGGGGAGAGATTGACGGTGCATGTATGCTGGTGGGGGGGGAGAGATTGACGGTGCATGTATGCTGGTGGGGGGGAGAGATTGACGGTGCATGTATGCTGGTGGGGGGGGAGAGATTGACGGTGCATGTATGCTGGTGGGGGGGGAGAGATTGACGGTGCATGTATGCTGGTGGGGGGGAGAGATTGACGGTGCATGTATGCTGGTGGGGGGGGGGGGGCAGGGGAGATTGACGCTGCATGTATGCTGGTGGGGGGGGGGGGAGAGATTGACGGTGCATGTATGCTGGTGGGGGGGGGAGAGATTGACGGTGCATGTATGCTGGGGGGGGGGAGAGATTGACGGTGCATGTATGCTGGTGGGGGGGGGGAGAGATTGACGGTGCATGTATGCTGGTGGGGGGGGAGAGATTGACGGTGCATGTATGCTGGTGGGGGGGGGAGAGATTGACGGTGCATGTATGCTGGTGGGGGGGGGGAGAGATTGACGGTGCATGTATGCTGGGGGGGGGAGAGATTGACGGTGCATGTATGCTGGTGGGGGGGAGAGATTGACGGTGCATGTATGCTGGTGGGGGGGGAGAGATTGACGGTGCATGTATGCTGGTGGGGGGGGAGAGATTGACGGTGCATGTATGCTGGTGGGGGGGGAGAGATTGACGGTGCATGTATGCTGGTGGGGGGGGAGAGATTGACGGTGCATGTATGCTGGTGGGGGGGGGGGGGGCAGGGGAGATTGACGCTGCATGTATGCTGGTGGGGGGGGGGAGAGATTGACGGTGCATGTATGCTGGTGGGGGGGGGAGAGATTGACGGTGCATGTATGCTGGGGGGGGGGGCAGGGGAGATTGACGCTGCATGTATGCTGGTGGGGGGGGGGCAGGGGAGATTGGCGCTGCATGTATGCTGGTGGGGGGGAGATTGACGCTGCATGTATGCTGGTGGGGGGAGATTGACGCTGCATGTATGCTGGTGGGGGGGAGATTGACGCTGCATGTATGCTGCTGGTGAGGGGGGGGGGAGATTGACGCTGCATGTATGCTGGGGGGGGCAGAGGAGATTGACACTGCATGTATGCTGGGGGGCAGAGGAGATTGACACTGCATGTACGCTGGGGGGGGGGGGCAGAGGAGATTGACACTGCATGTATGCTGGGGGGGGGCAGAGGAGATTGACGCTGCATGTATGCTGGGGGGGGGCAGAGGAGATTGACACTGCATGTATGCTGGGGGGCAGAGGAGATTGACACTGCATGTACGCTGGGGGGGGGCAGAGGAGATTGACACTGCATGTATGCTGGGGGGGGGCAGAGGAGATTGACGGTGCATGTATGCTGGTGGGGGGGGGGGAGATTGACGGTGCATGTATGCTGGTGGG